>OY482674.1:14971243-15301243 GCA_960531455.1 Urophora cardui
CACGGGGGGGGGGTTTGGGGGTTAAAACCCCCCCATGATCAAATCTACACGGAAAGAAATTTGTATACTTGAATCAAAAAAATACTTTCTTGAACTCAATTTAGAAAATTTTTAGGGAAATAAGAAAAATTTACTTAATTATTACTGGAAATAAGAAATTGAGTTTTCCAAAAATGAGACAATTATTTTCCTATTCAAGAACACTAACAAAATCTATAGAAAAAAAGTGTTGAAAAAAAATGTTTAAATAAATAAAAACATCTTTTCTTAAATTTACTTAAATGAAGAAAATCTTCTTGCTAATATCAAGAAGAATTTAAGAAAATTGTGTTTCGATGAATTGGAACAACAAACTACAGCAAAAAAAAATTGAAAATAAATAAGAAAGCAACAGCGAAGTAAAATATTTCTTGCTCAATTTGAACGCCAAAGTTCTTTGAGCATATCATCAAACTACAGCAAAAAAAAATTTTAAATAAATAAGAAAACGTTTTATTGAGCGAAGTAAAATATTTCTTGCTGAATTTGCATTTCCAAAGTAACACGTATTTTTTTTTTTCATTTGCCATCCGCTTTGCATATTTCTGAATATTTCTGCAATTCTCAGATTGTTAGTGAAGCATTTGGTATAAGGAGTTCACTATTTGCATCTTCATTTATATTAATTGAAATGTTATCATTTCAGTGAACAAGTCCTAGGAAAATAAGTACTAGTTGACTAATTATGGTTTTCTAATCCCTTATGATTAGTTTTCATTTTCCTTATTTTTTACGTTTTTAATATTTTTAGAAAATTTTTACTTAATTTAATATTTAATATTTTCTTACTTACTTAAGCTCGTATAAGAAAAGTTTTACTTGCAACAAAAAAATTATTTCTTAATTATTTATTCCTAAAAACAAGAAAAAAAACACTTACCGTAAGTAAATTATTTCTTATTTATTTAAAGTCCATTTTTGCTTGAAGTGAGAAAACTTTTTCTTATTTATTTAAAATCCGATTTCACTTGAAGCAAGAAAATATTTACTTATTTATTTAAAATCCAATTTTCTTGGATTTTCTTGATATTAAGAAATTATTTTCTAAGTTCAAAATCAAGTCTAATTTTTCTTGTCTCGGCATTGATTCTAGTAAAAAATTCTTTCCGTGTAAGTTGCAATGATTTTGCAAAAATTTTCAAAATAGAGTTTATAAATTTTGCATTGAATATTGACTCATAATTTTTGACAAAATTAGTTACAATAATTTTACGGAAGAAGAAATTGGTGAAAGTTGCAAAAAATAAGGTTGGCCAATACATAAGTTCGGCACTTTGAATTGCACTTGGAGCTTTCCGAAATTACAAAGTTGTGTAGCATATGTTCGTTTGGCATTTTAAAAAAAATTGTACTGATAACAAAAAATGTTCATTTTGTGAAAACAGTGAGCAGTTTCAATTAACAAGTACTGTATATAGTACTATTTAGGACCTGGTTAACTAGATTTTGATGAATCATAATGAGTTTCAGAAAAGTTAGAGAACATTTAAATTTATGATGTATGGGTAGGGTTGCCAGATACCCTTCCCGAAAAAATCAGTACATTGCCTTCCAAAAAAAAGCAATATATGCGGAGAAAATCGTCTTTATTACTGGCATTTATTTCTTGTTTCCGTGTCGTTAACTGTCGATCATGTTTCTATGACATTTAACGTTCGCGTTGCTTCCTCCTTCTTAATCATTTCATGGTTATGCCGTGGTTACACTCAAAATAATATTTCGTAAATATTACGAAATCTTTCGTACATATTACGAAATACTTTCGTAAAATTGAGCAACGAATGGTTTCGTAAATAGTACGAAAGCTATTTCGTACTATTTACGAAATACTTTCGTAGTATTTACGAAATACTTTCGTATATTTACGAAATACTTTCGTATATTTACGAAGGCTTTCGTACTATTTACGAAATACTTTCGTAGTATTTACGAAATACTTTCGTAGTATTTACGAAGGCTTTCGTACTATTTACGAAATACTTTCGTTGTATTTACGAAAGGTTTCGTACTATTTACGAAATACTTTCGTAGTATTAACGAAATACTTTCGTATATTTACGAAGGCTTTCGTACTATTTACAAAATACTTTCGTAGTATTTACGAAGGCTTTCGTACTAATTACGAAATACTTTCGTACTTTTGAGCAACGAAAGATTTCGTAAATATTACGAAACCGCTTTCGTACATTTACGAAGGCTGTTAGAGCTATCAAATTGTTGTACAATTGACCAAATTATTTTTTAGCTTAAAGCTAAAAAATCCTAATTATTACATACATATATATATGTATATATGATGTATATTTCAACTAAATTTGAAAACTTTTTCGAAATATGTATATCAATAAAATAATGCTAAGAGAAAAATGTTTTATATATGCATAAGAAATAAGTTCAGATAATTTCATTTTAGTTTTAATTTATGTCATTTTATTATTAATTTATTCAATTAATTTAAAAGTTCTTTATTAATTTAATATTTTACATTTATATTTATATTCATTTTAGTAACTAAGGGCACAGCCAGACGATGCAAGAAATTACTTTCAGATAGGCAACAAATACAAAAATTTGAATTTTTCACTTTCCGAAAGTAATTTCTGGCGTCGTCTGGCTGTGCCCTAATAAAATAAGAGGTACATATTGCTTATACGTCTGACAAACATAGGAAACTTTGGAAATCGCAATTTGCAAATGTGGACGTCGTTCCGATCCACTTAAATGGATAACCCTGTGAAAAAGAAAGAAAAAGAAAAAAAAAGGAAAATAAAAATTAAAAATTAAGACTAAGATAAAGATAAAGATAAAGATAAAGATAAAGATAAAGATAAAGATAAAGATAAAGATAAAGATAAAGATAAAGATAAAGATAAAGATAAAGATAAAGATAAAGATAAAGATAAAGATAAAGATAGAGATAGAGATAGAGATAGAGATAGAGATAGAGATAGAGATAGAGATAGAGATAGAGATAGAGATAGAGATAGAGATAGAGATAGAGATAGAGATAGAGATAGAGATAGAGATAGAGATAGAGATAGAGATAGAGATAGAGATAGAGATAGAGATAGAGATAGAGATAGAGATAGAGATAGAGATAGAGATAGAGATAGAGATAGAGATAGAGATAGAGATAGAGATAGAGATAGAGATAGAGATAGAGATAGAGATAGAGATAGAGATAGAGATAAAGATAAAGATAAAGATAAAGATAAAGATAAAGATAAAGATAAAGATAAAGATAAAGATAAAGATAAAGATAAAGATAAAGGGAAACTACTTAAAACCTTAAAATTTAAGCAGCTATACTCGGAGAAAAAAAATAAAAAAATTTTTATTTTTATAATGCACGTTTTAATTTCAGATAGTTTTTATTTCAAAAATGAAAATTTGTAAATTTAAAATGAAAGTTTTGAAATAAAAATGTATTTTGGATTAAATAGAATCATTTTTAAATTAAAAATTAAAATGAAGGGAATAAAAGCGTAACTCTTAATTTCAAAATCTCATAGGGCTTGAATTAAAATAAACATTTTTAAATTTAAATGTTTTTTCTTGATTTTACAATGAACATTTTTAAAATAAAAATGGTCGTATCTACATCACTTTTAAATACGTTTTTGCCCATTTTAAGCATGTTTTCACATGTTTTTAAAATTTTTTCTCTGAGTGTGGAAGTATCTCTTTATATAATTTTATTAAGTAGATATTAATTTAGGAAAATAGATAAGACCGAAAAAAAGGAAAAAGTAAATGCAACTAATGTACTCACCCTTAAGTTGAATCAAGTTGGAAAATATCACAGTTTATTTTATATATCAATATTGTCTTTTTATATACAATGCATTATTTTTTTATACATTATTTCATTACGCACTTACTACTTAAAATAATTTTTGATATTATTGCACCGACTCAACACTTCACAATGAAAGAAAACTTGTACGGTAAAATATTGTTGTACGAAAGTATTTCGTAAATTTTTTAATCCATTGATAATATTACGAAACTATTTCCTATATATTACGAATGTATTTCGTAAATCTTTTAATCCTTTGATAATGTTACGAAAACTTTCGTACAATATACGAAATTATTCGTAAAGACAATTTTAAGAAAATTTACGAAAGTGTTTCGTAATATTTACGAAATATTTCGTAATATATACGAAAAAAATATTAGAAAATGGTTTACGAAAGCCCTTTCGTAATATTTACGAAAGATTCGTAAAATTAGATTTTGTTGAGAAAAATTCTTTCGTAATATATACGAAACTTTCTTACATTTTACGAAACTCTAGACTACGAAAGTCTTTCGTAGTTTTTTTACGAAATTTTATTTTTAGTGTATGCTTACGAGCAAACCCACAGATGAAATTCGGACACATTTTCGTCATCGATGAGAGGTGGTTACGCTTAAATCGATGATTAGAGCGCACATACACAACATAACACAATATTACCCCGAAGCCTCGGGTGCTTGTTTCACCCAGCAAATTTGATCGATGTCCGATCGTTGATCGTCGAGTAATATCGCAGGGTGATAAAATGATTTTTTTTATTGTCGGCTAAAAATCAGTACAAATCAGTGCAAAATCCAAAAAATCAGTATTTCTTAAGGTTTTTAAAACCATCAGTACGGGGTACGAAAAATCAGTATTGTACTGATCAAATCAGTACGTCTGGCAACCCTATGTATGGGTCTGGATATTTGTTTCAGCAAATATGTTTATCTTAGCAAAAAATGTATGCGAATGCAAACCAAAATTAAAACCCCCCCCAAGGCTAATTCCTGCGCACGGCCCTGAAAGGAAATAATCGTATAATTGGAAATAATCAAGATAAATTAAGAACAATCAAACAATAAAAATAATTATACAATTAAAAATAATAAAACGATTAAAAATAATTCAGCAAATGAAATAATCATACAACTAAAAAAAAAATAATTTGATTATATGACTTTTTCTGATTACTTTTTAATGACTATTAGTCATGATTATTTTTTGTAATTTTTAAATTAAATAGTATTAAAAATAATCAAACAATTAAAAATAATTAAGCAAATATATATACCAAACCATACAATTAAAAAAATTATTTGATTACATATATGATTATTTCTGATTATTTTTTAATGACTATTAGTCATGATTATTTGTATAATTTTTTAATTTGATTGACTTTTAATTGTCAGGTTAATATAATAAAGAAATTAAAATAATCATGAAATTAAAAAAATCAAAAAACTTAACCATTATTAGTTTTAATTTTCCGTTTAGATTCTTTTTTTCTAGATAAACATTCTCACATATGTAGCCTTGCTGACTTTTGTAGCCAAATGCTCTCAAGCTTATTCAACTTCTTCTTTGCCCAAACTAAGCTCTAGGACTGCCTTTTACTGCTTTTTTTTTTTTTTTGAAATTTTTGTCTATAAATGGGAACTAAACATGGTTAACTTCATAAGCTAGATATTGGGCCATATTAATAAAAACCAAGGAAATGCTTTTACTCAAGATTTTATAAATTTGACATTGATTTGTATGAACCAAATTTCAAAATTTGAGTAAAAGGTCTGAAATTTTAAGCAAAAGTAAATGCTTGGCTTTTATTAATATCACCCATTGTGATTCTAGAGTCAACTCATTTGTATCGCTATCAATGGGTATCATAAGTTTACACCATTAGAAAATGCTGCCTTCATCCACTTATTCGTCCAGCAAAAAAGATGAGAGCTCTGCCCAGCAGTTGCTTAAGAATTAGAATTCTATTTTACTTACATACATACATATATATCTCCGAATATGTCTACTTTTTACTAAAAGCCACCAAAGTTTTTATTTTCTATTTATGAATTCAAAATTTGTCACTCTTCATCTTCTCCAGCATGTATGAGTACTTCTTTTAAACATACTGCACGACAACACAGCAAGCAGTCAGCAATCATTTAAGCGAGCTCTCAGCAAGCAGCGCGTGCTATGCGTGAAAAGATGCACAGAACTATTCTCTAAGTAAGTAAGTGAGTACGTGAGTAAGTAAAATGTAGACACAAAGACGGCGCAAATAGTTTTCGCAAATTTAGCTCACGCGCAACGAACGCAAGCCACCGTAACCGTACACCGCACAACCGCGCAACCGCACGCAGCGCAAATACTTCGCTTGCAATCAGTCATGCGGTGCGAGCAGGCGACGACAATGACGGCAATTTTTGTGTAAAAGCAGCAAGCAAAGTAAAAAAAAAAACAATACTGCCGCAGCGTTAAAAGGGGTTAAGGGCGCTTCAGAAACACCGCTACCCACAACTGAAAACCGCCGCTTCACTTGCTTGGCCACAGCCACTTCTAATTCATTGTGGCAGCAGCAGCAGCAGCGGCAATACTTGAACAATAGTCGCCGCTTACATTAGTTGTTGGAAGGAAATTGCTTCCGTTTCCGCTGTTGGAAAAATTGTTAGATGAGCAAAGGCAAAGGCGAAGTGCTGTTGCTGGTGTTGCTGCTGCTGCTGCTGCTGTCACCACTTTTGGCTTAGTTGACTATAATGTGCTCTGACGCGTTAAGCTCTTTGTTGCCAACACACAATTTCGCTGCACAGCAAACGTATGTATGTATGTATGTACGAACAATTACTCGTCTAACTTAAAAACTGCCCGCAACATTGTTGGCAATATGTTTCTCGCTGCTCGCTCATCGATAGCTGCTGCTGCGTTGTAGTTGTTGTTGTTGATATTGTTTTCGCTGTTGCCGTCACTGTCATGTTGGTCGTTCTCATTGTGGTTGTGCAGTTCATGCTGCGCGCGTGCAATGTTAAGAATGATTAGAAAAGTTGCAAAGCACGCAGGAAGTCAATGGAAGGAAGGAAAGAAGGGAAAAAGAAGATGACAATCGCGAATGATGAAAGTTCGAAAAAGAAAATTGGCAAAAGTGTTAGCTGTTTTGGAGGTGGGTGATGTTAATTTTGTGAAATCTGCTTCGTCTTAAAACCAGTTGTAGCTAAGCTTGAACTACCCGGTAGTACGGATCGCGGCACTACTACAATAGTTGCAAACAGCAACTTTGAAACAAGGATTCCAAAACTGGATGATTGGGAAGAGCCAAATCGATGCTATCCAACCCCAGGTAGCGTGTCCATATATACCGATGGCTCGAAACTGGACAGCAAAGTTGGAAGTGGAGTCCTTTCAAGGAGCTTGAATCTACAGCTAGATTTTAGGCTACCAGACCACTGCAGCGTTGACCAGGCTGAAGTTTCAGCTATAATGGAGGCTGTTAACCGTATAGGAGATGAACTTATCCGCAGGGATTTATTCATCTTTAGCGACAGCCAAGCAGCAATTAAATCTCTTGGCTGCCACTCGTTCAATTCTGAACTAACACTAGACTGTCGCCGATCTCCACAGAAGATGATCAAGCAGATGCGTCTGCAGCTCGTGTGGTTCCCGGAACATAGGGATATTGATAGTAATTGTAGGGCAGATGAACTTGCAAGACACTACCGAGCAGTTTCTTCCTGACAAAGAACGCATAGCTGTGCCGTTTGCCACATGCAAGCTATTGCAGAAACAGCATATCATCATATAAACTAGCAAGCGATAGATGGCAACAGAACTTAGCATGTCGAACATCAAGACACAACTGACCGAAAAGGGATCACAAACGATCTCGTCGGATATGTACGCTAAGGAGAAAGGAAATCTCGAACCTTGCGGGGGTGCTCGCAGGATACTTTCGTCGTTATCGGTAAACACGAAGAGAGGCTAGCTGCACCCTACCGCAGATGTTGCAGAAGCTGCAAAGTTGATGAGGAAGAGGAGACGATCGAACAACTTATTTGCCATTGTCCGGCTCTTAACAGCGCCAGACTACGCTTCTTGTCCTGGATAGGCTAAGTCGCGTACGTCGACATAAAGGAGCTAGTGAACTTCATTAGGCTTTCAGACTGGTTCAAAGAGGAGAAGTAAACTGATTTCTTCTTGTGGTATCACAATTGATCTCTGAACTGGCCTAAGTGTACGCTTATGGCAGCCAATCCAACCTAAACTTAGCTTGAAATTAACTGTTGATGAAAAGTTGTGTAATTCTCAAACAATACTAAATATCGTCGTTTGTACTTCATAACAAGAAGACCAGTGAGACTTTTCTAGGACTTCAGAGCTGAAAAGGACCATATCTGTGGTCACAAGCAAACATCGCTTAAGTCGACTTAGGAAGATTTCGAGTTATATATACCACATTGTTCTCCTTTTAAAACACTATATTTCTGTAAAACCCCCATGCTTATAACTTAATTCAATCAAAAGATATAAATACAAACATTTAGGCTTAACTTACAATAGAGATATATTAAACTTGCTATAACAGCCAAAGTAGACGTATATACTTAATCAAATTTCTTCATGACATTTTGTTTTATTTACAAAATTTGATCGTAATATTGTGAATGGCTCACTGATTTTGCGTCCATAGTTTTTAATCGACTTTTTTGATTTGTTAAGAAACGCCTTCGAATATAAAAATCAATTTATCTCGAAATAATTTTTTAAGACTTAAGCGATTATTGCAAATTGCCACAGATATAAATATAGAGCTTCCCAAAAATCAAATTTATGGTCTACTTACTCAGGAATGTATAAATATTGACCTTCTCACAGATACATGGATGATTCTAAGGCTTGTTTGTCTACTGGGTGATTATTTGCTAAAGCCTAGTACTGAGTTCACAGCCGTGAAATTTCGCCAGCAACATGCATTTATTTTGCTGTGAAATGTTTCAAGAATTTTTTTTTTGTCAAATGAGAATAAATGCCAAAACGAAAACTGAGCAAATGTAAAAAGAGAAAATGGGGGGCATCGCCTCAGAACCAACATTCAAATTTTGGCCAATAAAAAAATTTTATACAAAATATAAATTTCAATTTCAACAAATCTGTGGCAATTTGCAATAATCGCTTAAGTCTTAAAAAATGATTTCGAGATAAATTGATTTTTATATTTGAAAGCGTTTCTTAACAAATCATAAATATAATAATAATATAATACAATGGCGCTATTATAACTCTGACGAGTTTTATGGCCGAGCTTCTCTCCCAATTCGAGGTGTGCTCCTTTTTTTGTTTTTCCTACTAATTGGGTGGACCTACAGTTTTATGCCGGCTCCGAACGGCGAATGCATTTTTTGTGAGAAGCTTTTTCATGGCAGAAATACTCTCGGAGGGTATGCCGCCCACTGCCGAGAGGTGACCACTGCTCTTAAAAAACCCAATAATTGGATTTTTACTAATTAGAAAAATTTGTTTGGCTCGGACCGTGGTTTGAACCCGAGACCTCTGGCATAGCAGGCGAGCACTCTACCCACTGCACCACAGCGGCCACAAATCATAAAAGTCGATTAAAAACTTTGGACGCAAAATCAGTGAGCCATCCACAATATTACGATCAAATTTTGTAAATAAAACAAAATGTCATGAAGAAATTTGATTAAGTATATACGTCTACTTTGGCTGTTATAGCAAGTTTAATATATCTCTATTGTAAGTTAAGCCTAAATGTTTGTATTTATATCTTTTGATTGAATTAAGTTATAAGCATGGGGGTTTTACAGAAATATAGTGTTTTAAAAGGTATATATAACTCGAAATATTCCTAAGTCGACTTAAGCGATTATTGCTTGTGACCACAGAAATGTCACTTTTCACTCGAAAATAAATAGCATTGTATATTTTAATTGTCGTGAAAAAATGTTGCTGGCATGATGTTGCTAGCATGTTGCGTTTCGTTTTCACGGCAGGAACTCAGTACAACTTTGTCGTGAAATATCTGTGAAATTTCACACATGTTTCACAACCAGTTTTTTTGTATGAATTTTGACAGCAGTTTCACGTGAAACACGAACTCAGTACTATGCTTAAGCCGCCAAAATTTGATTAATCGCTTTTAAAAAGTTCTTTCAACTTTTTCGCTTATTCCAACAATTGTTTTTTTTTTTTCAGTGGAAACAACACAGGAAAGCAAAAACTTACTGCATAGTTTCTGCGTCCAAATAACAAAAAACCTTTATCAATATTACTTATCAATGTATTTTATTGTTATTTAAAAAGTTATGTGTCATACAAAAATAAGATAGATAATATTTCCTTATAATGTAATTAAAAGTGTGTTACAATACAATAATACTATGAAAATTATCTTTTAACTTAAAACTAATTCCAAAATACATTAAGGGTATTTATCTAAAGTGATAAACTGCTGGTAAATGGGGTAAAGTGATAAAATAATAATTGTGATAAATTATCTGTCAAAATTTGTATGAAAATATATTTAAGCAAATTTTATCACTTTACCGAACGATTTTGTTGCGTACATTTATAAATTTTGGTAAAATTCAAGTCTGACACATTTTCAGTTTTACTTTTTCAATTCAAAAGAAGAAATTGTGCTTTCTTTCGGTATTTTAGCACGAATTATTAAAATAATTTCTACAAAAATGTTATATGCATTTTTTTGTTTATTTTATTGGGTTTTTTTTATTTATTAATCAAGTTGACATTGACAGCTGACAAGAGTTTAAACAATTATTTACCAAGGTGCGTTCATGTAAAAATGCGGATAAACTGATAAATTTTAACAATTTATTACTTTATCACTTTATATGAAGACCACTATTGTAAAATTAATTACCATAATTACCAAACGTAGACCGAAGAGCTTTTTAATATTAATTTTATAAAACTTAAAAGTATAGATAGTGTTACAAATAAAGTATATCGACCCCATTGCGCGATTTTATCGTAAGGGTCATTTTCTCGAAATTTACTTTTTGATGAAAATTTGTTCTACATCCCTCAGCGCATCACCTGGTAAAATATTTTAGCTGAAATCCTTATAGTTGTGCCAACAATTGCCTTTCTTTTTATCGTAAGGGATAATCTATACTTTTTTCTTGAGCTAGAATTTATCGTATCGCCCATAAAAAATATTTTGAATATAGAAAAAAAATCATCAACACGATTCATGTAAAATTAACACGATCGATTTTTACACATAGAACAGCAACAATTTTTTCAAATTACACGATGTTTGAAACATGATTTTGGCTTTGTAACTGTCATCTGAAAATTTGGTAAAGTCAACCAAATTTTATTGTTGATACAACATGAAGAAATTTTAAAATATACAAGATGATTCAAATATAAAATTTTATTCCTAAATGTCATTTGGAATTTGGTTTATTTAACATGATGATAGTGCCAATATAAACTAAAAAAAATGTTAGAAAAATGTCGTCCCAATTTTAGTGTTAATACAACATGAAAACAAATGTGCAAACAACAAGAACCACGATTAACAATAAAATTTGGTTGATGTAACACGAAACAATGTTCAAACATAAACGTCGTTTGTAATTTTGGTTTATCCAACACGATCATAGTGTCAATGTAATCTAAAAAAAGTGTTAAAAAAGAACATCAAAACTATTTTGAAACATACATAATTTTTTTGATCATTTGAAGTCTGATTTTCGTGCAAAACGCAAATTATTTAAAAAAAAAGGAAAATTTTGTGCCGTGGCAGTGATGCGAGTTTAGCATCATTGTCAGTTCGCGATAGTGGGTTTTCGATTTATATTTTCAGTTTGAAGGTGAGTTAAAAGAGGATTACATTTTTGTTTCTAAAAGTATTTAATGTTCAATATTTTATTTTTCCTCTTCATAGGTTGCAATATCACGAGGAGGTTTTTTTTTAGCGAACGGGGGTTTGCGTGCAGCATGCGGTTGTTGCATTAGCGGCCAAACATTACTCGGTGCAAGTGATAGTACTATCGCCCATGTATAAACTATCGCCGGTACATTTGTGTTCGTATGAGGACGCCATTAATTTGGTCAGTTGTGCGGGTGATGTACGAATGTGCTTAATTGAACTTCAATTATTGAAGTGATGATTATATATTTTATGTTTTATATGTTTTTTTATTTAAAAAAATAAATTGTACAATCAACAAGACTTTCTAGTTAATTTAACAATAAATTTAATGTAAAATCAGAAAGATGTTATTGTTAACTCAACAGGACCATTTCGTGTTAATTTAACCAGCTTTTATTGTAACATTAACTAGTTAAAATTGTAAAATCAACAAGAAGACTCAATACTTTTTGGTGTTAATTCTACAGTTGTCATCCTGTTAAAGTAACACTTGACAGTAGTGTTAAATTTACACAATTACATGATGGCATACATTAAGCATCGTGTTGAAAAAAATTAACCACAAAATTTGTTGATTTTTGGTTGATTTCACACTATTTTTTTTCTGGGTGTAGCAGGAAATCGAAGCTGGAAACTCACTTACTCCCTATATTACTCCCTATATTACCATGCAAAATTATGGAATAAGACACTTGTATTTGTCATATACAACCTTTCTTAAATATTATCATAAGCGACGTTTATTCAAATACGCTCATAGAACATTGGGAGCGAAATTATCGTAAGGGGCAAAATTATGATTTTTTTTAAGAAAAAAAATATCAAGTTCAGTATATTAATTAACTAATCGCGTGTTCAATTTCATTTAAATATAAGAATAAAAAGAGTATAAAAACAAAATGCTCTTTAGTAGTCCCTTACGATAAAGTCGCACAAAGGGGTCGATATGCTTCTTTGAAAGTATATGTTTTAAGTTTTTATTAATATTATTAATTATAAAAAATAGCTATATATTTGTAAACTTATTTCAACTTATTTCTTAACTCGCTGTAAACTTTTCTTGATTGTAATTTAATTTTTTAACTTAAATGTACTTACATACATGATACAAACAAACAAGGTAGTTCCATTTCACTTTGACATTGTCATTTTTGATTATAATATGGATTTTTGACGTCTTATTTTAAGTCAAAAATTTAGGATAGCGTTGCCCAATCAAAATTTTTTGGCTGAGGGTATATTTGAACAAAATATTGGGTATTTTAAATGAAATGGTGTTTTTCACATATGCTAATCAACAAAACAAATAAAAGACAACAATCAGCCGATGTAATGAGTATATTTTAACATTTTAAAAAATTAAAAAAAAAAGCTTTCCATAGAAAATAAAAAATAAGTTATTCATAAAAAATAAAATAGATTTATGCAGTTATTAAAGTCGAAAAATATTATCAAAACGTCCATTATATTTCAATATTTGAAAACTGTTCGATTTTTTATGAATAAGGTAAGAGTTCTTGATTTTCTTTATATCGTCGCTATAGAAGAAAAAAGACGCAAAGTGTTTTATTGAGGAAGAAAGACGCAAACTTTTTTTTTTTTCAAAGAAAGACGCATTAAAAATATTTTTCGAAAGAAAAACTCTTATTTTTTTTTTTTTTTTTTGATAACGAAGAAAGACGCTTTATTTTTTTTACTATAAAGAAAGAAGCATTTTAATATTTTTTAGGAAAGAAAGATGTATTCGATTTTTTATTTTTCTTTGTCAATATTAATGCATATGCGTCTTTCTTCGCAGTTAATAATGCTAATGCGTCTTTCTTCGTCGAAATATTTTATAATCCATCTCTGTTCGTCGAAATATCTTTAATGTGTCTATCTTCGTCGACATGTTTTGTAAAGCGTCTTTCTTCCCCGACATATTTTTAATGCGCCTTTTTTTCGACAAATTACTGGCATGCGTCTTTCTTCTTCCGGATCGACGATATATATAAATACATATTTGGTTTCAATGTTTTATACAAGAATTTTTCCACATTTAAAAAATATATTTATTAAGAAAATTGTTTAGCAGTTATATAAGAATGTAAATTTAATTTAAATTTTTATGTTGCAGTTTTCCTTAGATTTTACTTACGTTACTAATTTTATTTTCCTTTATTTTATTATTTACCTAATTCTGAAATAGATTCTTCGCAAAAAAAAATCTTTTTACTAACTTTTCATCTAAATTAAATATTTTATTTACTAATAAATTTTGCATATAACTAGAGCCCTAGATACCCGGGTATCGAGCAATTCGATCTGATCGTTTTTGTTTGAAGCCCGTTTGTTGTTCAAATGCCCGTACAAACATACGGGTAATGAACAAACAAATAATTGTTCGAGCATTTGAACAACAATTGTTCGGGCTACTCGAAAATGTTCAAAAAAAATCGAGAGCTCTACATATAACCATGCCATCAACCGCACTTTTTTTTTCGGTTACAAGTACATAAGTCTCGCCAATATTCATAATTTCTAAACCACTGAAATTTTTCAATGAAATTCACAGCATGTGTAGTGGGATTGTAGTATGTACTATATTCCACAAACTTGCCGCAACTTATTTTAAGAATAAATCTTATTTTTTATATAATTATTTGTGATCTGATATTATGAAGAATTTAATACGTAAATATACGTAGGTATTTATATATATATATATCAATATTCAAATTAAAAAAATTCGTTTTGTTGCAATCGATACCATGGTTACCATGGAAATAAAAAATAACATAAATGGAGGATTTTTAGCACTGAGTATGGCAGCACGAAATGTCATAATCCATATAATTGTCAGGTGGTTAATATGGCGACAAAAATTTGACGTTTACACTACCTTCTTTCTTGTATCATGCTTACATATGTGCTTAATTCGTTATATGTATGTACGTTTGTTTTTCAAATTAAAAAATACACATGTAAATTAATATGTCTTAGTTACGATGCCTCTTATTAATTGTTAGAAATAATATAAAGGAAATTTATAATCTTGGTATTTTATTTGCATTAATTTCTGTATTTTATTTATTTATTTATTTTTTTCAAAATATAGATATACATACGTTTATCTAGTCTCTTCTCGCTTTGTGTTTAGAATTTTCAAACCTAAACTTAATTTTAACAAGGAGATATACATATATGCTTATGTATACATTTTTAAATATATGTTTTACTTACAAAATGATCTTAGTATATCTATAATATTTTTTTTGTATATACATACATGTGCTGTGAAAATATTTTATACATATACCCCGCAGTAAAAATCCGAAATGAATCCTTTATGAATCACTAATGAAATTCACTTATGACTGAGGAGGCATCAGTGAATACTTCCATATAAAGACTGCTGAATTTTTTATACAAATGGTTTGCTTTCCTCAGAACAAAAAAAAAATAAAAATAAACAGGGACCCATAATAATCATTATTTGTTATATTTTCAGTGAAAAGAATCAAATACTTGCAAACATCATAGAAGAGTATTGAGTTTGTGTGTGTGCATGTCTGAAAGAGCACTATCCGAATCCACTATGATTGAAAAATTTTAAGCGATATCCATAAAAATCAAAAATAATCATTATTTTTTGAGTTTTATTTTTTGATCAAAAATAACACTTATTCCTTGAGTGATAGATATATTAATCGCTCAGAAATAAAAATTATTCTTTGAGTTTTATTTTTTTGCTCAGGTCGAAAAACTCAAATTTTCCTTGAAGTGCTCTGGAACATAATTACTAAAAAAAATTCCCATCGATATAACTTCGTGAATGAGTGATATTCTTGATAAAAAAAAAAAAATAAAAAAAAAAAAATGATTATTTTTGATGAAATATGAAAAAACTCAACATATAATGATTAAATGGCGATTTTTATTATAAAACTCATAATGATTACGGTCCCTGATTTCTAATAATGTATGCAAGAGAAAAAATTTATAAATGATGACAATTGTTATTGGATTGAAATAAGATGGTAGTATTAACACTTAACATCGTAAAAAATAAGCAAACATCATGATAGTGAGGTAAGAAGATGAACGATTAACTAATATTCTACACGCATGTTGAAAATGAGAATAAATGCGAATTAGAGAGTGAGTTCGG
This sequence comes from Urophora cardui, assembly GCA_960531455.1. Classification (NCBI taxonomy): domain Eukaryota; kingdom Metazoa; phylum Arthropoda; class Insecta; order Diptera; family Tephritidae; genus Urophora; species Urophora cardui. Next base: position 14,987,129 of record OY482674.1, read on the forward strand.
TAGCATAGCTTCTATATGTATATGGAATTTATGGGACTCGCTCTCCACACCATGCAGACAATCTGACTTTTATATTGCAAATAAAATGCTGAAAATTGACACAAAATTATATTTCACTTGGAAATTGCCAGCGAACACGGAAACTATTCTACGAATAACACGTGTAAGCATCTAAAATCAAAGAAAAAGGCGAGATTTCTTAAATAAAACTAGCCAATAGCTCATAAAAAATTCACGAAAAATACGATCATTTGACAACCTCATAAATCATGAAGAAGAAGAGCAATTTCCTATCCACTCTTACAACTTTGTAAATTAAAAAGTCTAGTTTCTTGACTCTTCTTACCCTGCTAACAGTTTTACCAGACAATTTCTGCTTCAGAAAATTCTGAAAAAATCTGCGTACGAAGTTGACTAGGTAGACATACATATCTACATCTAGATTTCTATCAGAATTATCTAAGTAATTATACTTTTTGCCCATCCGAAAAACTCTCATAGATATCTGAATAATTTCGTGCAGACATGCAAAAATATTTAATTTTTTCTTAAATATGTATGTATTTTTTTTCGTTCAGAAATGTTTTAGATATCTGTCCGAATCGTCGGTAAAAAACCCAGACCTTCCCCAGACTTGTCTGTAACAGACCTGTTAAATTCCGATTAGGATTAGTAATCAATTAAATTGTTTTGTTTTTTAATTGGTAATCATTATTTTAATTCTTTTGCAGAAAAAAAGTAATTTTAATGATTACCATTAAAAAAATCAAAAAAAATCAAAAATAATCATAAAAAATCAAAAATAATCAAAAATAATCAAAATAATTTTTTTTGATTGTTTTTGATTATTTTTGATTTTTTATGATTATTTTTGATTTTTTTTGATTTTTATGATTTTTTTTTGATTTTTTTTCATTTTGTTTGATTTTTTTCAATATTGTTGTAAAGAAATTTGGATATGAATGCACATAAGTATTCAGGTAGGCATGCATGTTTGGTCAGAGAGGCATAAAGTTTGTTTGTACAAATGTATGTGAACGCATATTAAAGTATGTAACCCTGCAGTAAATATGGGGACAGGTGTATCCAAGTCATTGTGTATTCTACAGCGACAACTGCACTAATTAAAATGTCGACAAATTTAGAAGTACAAAATTTGTATAGGCCTTGGCTCGTTCGAAGTTTTTCGTACTAGATACGGATACAAACCCTTCCTACACCTGGGGAAGATTCATTTCTAGGTTCAGTATAAGGACAGGGAAGAGCGAATAAAGAATTCTGATTATGACAGAGATTATCTTTACGTAAATCTATTTGCAACATAGGAAATCGTCTACTGCTTTATTATGTAGTAGGCATGCGAAGACGAATACAAATTCCCAAATAATCCTATTTGAGGAACAATTTCGGAACGTATGTAAGTAATATTTCTGCCTTTTAAAAGAATACAATAGGGAAGAATACCAAATGGCAATAAAGCATGAAATAAAACAAGAGAAAAATATAAGAGACAGCAAAGTAGCCTGCACTCTCACAGCAATGAATCCATCTGCCCCATCACTGATCGCACGGCGAACTTTTTTTTTGCGATACGCTCTAATGTACATACATACATACGTATATTTTAAAGTAAAATTCCAAGCATATTTGATTGACTAACATAGAGTACAATTATAACAAAGTTTTTATACCCTTCTTTTTATAATAATATAATATAATACAATGGCGCTATTATAACTCTGACGAGTTTTATGGCCGAGCTTCTCTCCCAATTCCAGGTGTGCTCCTTTTTGTTTTTTCCTACTAATTGGGTGGACCTACAGTTTTATGCCGGCTCCGAACGGCGAATGCATTTTTTGTGAGAAGCTTTTTCATGGCAGAAATACTCTCGGAGGGTATGCCGCCCACTGCCGAGAGGTGACCGCTGGTCTTAAAAAACCCAATAATTGGATTTTTACTAATTAGAAAAATTGTTTTGGTGTTTTGCTCGGACCGTGGTTTGAACCCGAGACCTGTGGCACAGCAGGCGAGCACTCTACCCACTGCACCACAGCGGCCAATTTTTATACTCATATGAAATGGTGTTATAAATTTGAGCGGAAATGCAGAAGGAGGCATGACAGATCCACCAAAATATAACCGCTATGATGAGGATCATGAGCTGAGTCGTTTAAGCCATGCCCATCAGTCCGTCTGTATAAACGCAAACTAATCCCTCATTTTTTGAGATATCTACTTGAAATTTGGTACTTGGGTGTCTTCTTAAGAGAAATTGGACCACTATAACATATAGGTCCCATATAACGGATTGTTCAGATATAGACATTTTGGACTATAACATCTCCATAAATAACACACATAATTCACCGTATAAATTAATGAAAATGAGACTATGCATCGCTTCTTTTCCTCATTCATGAATGTCATAAAGTCTCGATACAGTCGAAGACAGCCGCAATATTAGTTGCTTTTCATTGTATACCTAACTACGAGAACTTCTGTATTAAAGCCCAATTTATGAGTTAGTACAACAGCGTATGTTACACTAAAATGTTTGATTTGGCCACTTTAAACAATTTTTCATAAAGATAAATAATTTGATATAAACGTGCATCGTACCGTACATGGTACAATGACAAATTAACAATAATTCCAAGCTTGTAAGATATGTATAAACGTGTATGCCTCTCTGCACAAATATACGAGGAGGAAGCATATAGAGCCCTTATCCTGTTAGTGTGGGACTTTAACCGCACTACACCACCTACGCTCATCGTATCGAACCCCCCGGTACTGCCATTAAGCTACCGTCGTGAGTCTGCCTTAAAAGGCTATATACATACCTGCATACGTACAAATGTGCATATTTCTTTAAACGATATTGATAAAAATTAAAAAAAATCAAAAAAAATCAAAAAAAATCATAAACAATCAAAAAAAATCATAAATAATCAAAAATAATCAAAAACAATCAAAATAATTTTTTTTTGATTATTTTTGATTATTTTTGATTTTTTATGATTATTTTTCCTTTTTTTTGATTTTTTATGATTTTTTTTGATTTTTTTAATGGTAATTGCAAAATAATCATTAAAATTTGAAAACAATGGGTAATCAATCATTAATTGGACAGTTGAAAAAATAATCAATCAAGCCGGATTAATAATCATTATTTAACAGGTTTGGTCTGTAAGAATTCCTGTCAACGTCTTCATACATTTCTCTTGCAGAAGTCGTACAGAAATCTTATTGATTTTGGAGTATTTAACACGCTTTTATTAGTTTCACCTGTATGTATGTATGTATGTATGTATGTAAACAAGTTACGTATACGCAGTGTAGTTCACTGTATGTTTGCTTGTACGCATTTATGTAGCCGAGTCCTTTTTGCATTGCATAAGTTAACGCAAAAGCGTGTGTATTCATACACTGAATGGGAGTTTTTCAGTGTGCGATCTGCTTATTTGATAGTTTTCTGATAGAATTCTAACCGATTTCGGGTAAAATTGTTAGCTGGTTAATTTCATTAACTTTTCTTGTTATTGTTGTTTTATGATTAACTTAGGGAATTCGCAAATAATGAAAAGTCAATCACATTACCTGTATTGTTTATTTTTCTCCCACCGCATTAATAAGAATAGTTAGCTGATTTTGGCAGTTAAAATTACAAAATGATAATGCCTTCAGCTTTTAATAAATTCACCTTCAGGAAACTGTGCGGCACGCAAGACGAGAGCCTCTTCACATTAGACCACAAAACAGAGCGTAACAAACTCCCACTCTCTTTCAAAATTATATCAATGGCGCATTGAATGGCAGGTTGAATGTTTTTTAAAAGTAATTGCAAAGTCTAAACTAAAAACTGATTAGTGTTGCGAACTTAAAAAACCGCAGGGAAGCAAACAATGCTTTCAAGATAAAGTGATTTTAAAATGATTTAAATGATTCAAAACATATTTACTCATACGGTTATTAGTTTCTAACTGCTTCATTTAGTATCTGCGCATTTTATAATAATTTTATTTTATCCAATTTTCCAATTTTCCTTTTTCTTTTTTAATTTACACTTTTTATATTTTATTTACTTAGTATCACATTGCCAAATGTGCTGCCCTAAATTACATACGTACATGCATACACATGTAGTACATAGTAAGAGTAAATATTTTAATTAGTTCAACTTACAAGTACCTATATATCTACTAATTAAAATATTCTTTGTTTTCCCTTTTTTATATTAGTTATTAAATAACTAATTATTAAACTACCCTCTTATTAGCTAATTGAAACATTATTTTGCGCGCTTAAGCGATTAATTTTACACTTGATTTGCATTGTTGCTTATTAACTACTTATAAATATGTACATATATATATATATGTGTGTTTATAATGAACTAATAACTTATGCATAAACGCGTTTATTTTTTATTTTTGTAATAAAGACTTAAACTCACTCTTTGTTTTTATAAGGTGTAGAGATTCACACATCAACACACAGTCAATCAATCACGCATATTAATAATCACTCATTCATATTAAATTATTATAGATTGAGCAATAGGTATTTAATAATTTCAAAGGCAGCGCGGCGCTTTGGCAGAAGCAGCAACAATTAGCAATCAAGCATACGCAAATATTTCTGTGAATTTTAATCAACTTTTGTGACATTTAATAATGATATTTGCATATATATGAAGAATATTTTCAATATTTTTTCTTCTTTGCATATTTGATTGTTGACTTAAGTCAAGCGTGTGTCGCTTGATTGCAAAACCGGAAATGAGTAGGTATCTCCGATTTGCAAGTGTAATGAAGTACAAGCATTTTAAAGCATGAACGGAAATACTTAAGAATTGTGTTTGTAATAGAAAATTCAACACCTACACTTACGCTTGGCTGTTAATATCCTCCAAAAAAACTACGACTTATTTAAGGTTAATTCCAGAGGGTGATAAGGCTTGTGAAATAATGCCTGAAAATTATATATATGGATACATGGCACCTTAAATCATAAAGTGACACAACTCAAAATTCAAAAACTTTCAGGAGAGCCAAAAATTTTTCTTCTTTATAAGCAGCGAAAACTGAATACGCCATTCGTTTTGGCGGTTAACTCTACGTATAGGTAGATATAATTTTTTTTTTGTGCAAAATTATTTTTTCATGCATAAATCTAAACTTGCCTTGAAATTCCTGAAAATCGCGCGGTTTTTGGAGTAGCCCCATTCAGTTTTTGTAAAAGTGAACTTTTTTTTTCAATTAACTTACTCTACGACACCACATTTTCTTAGTCCGGTGCCGGAGGGAGGATCCAAAGTGCATCTAATGTATATACATATAAAAGTTGTTGCATATTTCTTAAAGTCTACCACAAAGAAATTCCTTATTAAATTCTATAGGGGAAGTACGAGCTCAAAAACTTCATTTGAGGTCATTTTTTATAAGATATTTTCGATAAAGTAATTGCACCTCCAGCTGAAACCATAAAACTTTAACCCCCTCTAAAAAAAACTCAGACCCTCTGGACTAGTACTCTGTTCGGCAAAGTTGGTCTGGGAGACATCCTCTTTCATAATTAATAGCGTTTGTTCGTGTTGAGAAATCACTTTTGGACAGTGTAATGGATTATGTGGTGTTTAAATACCTTATTCTCCATAGGAAAAGTAAGGCTTGAATCATTGCTTATAATAAGGGATTATATGGAGTTTAAATACGTTATAATAAGGGATAATAAAAAGGCGTTTTTTGTTTAGATGCATATTGTGCTCTCTCTCTCTGCCCATTGAACTCAATTCCCTCTCTCCCCATTTGAGAAACAGAAAATTAAATAAAAAAATGTTTGGAGCAGAGCGAATCAGTCCATAACAGCAAGCAGCGCTACAAGCGTATTCCTTTTAGAAAGATTTGGCTTACGGATCTCTTTGCAGGGCATAATGCACCCAGTAGAATAAGAAGGAAGGTGTAAAATGGCACTTACAGAAGCTCTTTTACAGTGTCTAGAGTGTTCTTACCAATAGAACGATGAAAGATTTCATTAATAACACTGTCCAACAACATTTTTCCAACAGAGTAACTACGTTTTTTTCTTGTTCGTTTGAAAAATTAGATCGTGGTGGTCTTTTTTTTGGTCAACAATATTATACTCCAGCACGTCTGAGCTTCATTTTTATTTGCATTCAAAGGTAAATTTTTAAAAATCGTGTAATAAGCAGCTACTTTCAGACTTGGGCATTATTCGAATAAATTTTTATTTAGATAATTATTTGAATAAAAATTTATTTTTCAAATTTTATTCAGATAAATTCATTCGAATAATTATTCTGAGGTTTATTCGTTATTTCAAATAATAAATAAATACTCAGGGTACAACAAAAAAAAACAACTGAGTAATAGTAAAAAAAAAATTTTGTATATTTTTTTTGTTTGTATGTTTGTTTGTTCTTACATATGTAAATGAAAATTATCTATTATTCGAATAATTTTTTGTTTGAATAAACGAAATTATTTATTATTCAAATAAAAATAAAAAAACTTTATTCCAGGGTTTGAAATTACTTTCAACTTTTTTTTTTCATTTACTTTGAATTTCATTTTCATTTCAAAATTAAAAAATGAACAGCGCAACAAAAGTAAAAAAAAATAAAAAATTCTACTGTACTGTAACTATGCAGCCTTCAATTTCCAAAAATTACTGTCAACTGTTGCTGTACTGTGGAAATTTTTACAGCACAGTAAAACAACAACACAATGCAAACATAATTTTTTTTTTTTTAAAGGACTTTTGTTGTTTTTTTTTTATTCATGTGAACACAATCGAAATTATAAGGTAAAAAAAAAAACAAATTTCAAAAAGCCGTACTGAAAATTGAAATTTTTGTTTATCTGTGCTCTGCTGTTAACTGAACTGTTTGAAATTACACAACCAAGCAACAGCACAGAAAAACAAAAAAAAAAATGATTCGAATGCTCTCTGCTTCGAATGTAGATATTTTCAAAGGAAATCAAAATTCAAAAGTTCTAAAAAAATAATGACAACATTCGCAGAACAGGAGCAGCTTATTTTTTGAGACTGTTGCTGTTTTGCTGGCAGTTTTTCAAACCCTGCTTCATTCATCTATTATTCTTATTCGAATAAATTTTGCCCAACTGTGGCTACTTTGGGAAATTATGGTATGTTTCTCTTTGTGTAGTCAATGAGTTCATTCAATGCAAAAAACACTAAAATCTTTCTAAATCACGCAGTTAAAACACCGCGCAACATGCTGCCAGCAACATTATACCATAGATATTCCAGCAACATTTAATGCTGAGCGCTGATGAATATGTGCATTGCTCTTGCATAGAAGGTATTTGGTATTATCACATAAAGGGCAGAGCGTGAAAAAGTTTCTGCTGGGTACTGTGTTTTGTAAAAAAAAAAATGGATTTCCTTGGCTCAGCATGTGTTTTCATTAAAGCATATTTCCAATTCTACGAAAGTAAAACCATTTTCACTCTGAGTATCATTGACTGCATACACAATGCGATTACTTTTACATACATATATGTATTCATGTGTTTGTGCATATGTTTGCGATGCATTTATGCATTTTCATTTGCGTATACATATATAAATACATTCATCTATATATATATATACATATGATTCTGCATTTCCACATACAACCAAACATGTATGTATTTGAAAGTTTGATCACCACCACTACAATTGCAATCATATCTTGTAATCGAGCAATATCCGCAATTAAATCAATGGAAATTGGTTCAATTATACAAATGCGAGCTCTGAGTTGCTGATAGATAGACAGACAGACGCATTTTACTTGCGTTGGCGCGAGTACTACTTATGCATGCAGGAAACTTACATACGTGAATATGAATATGTGCATAATGTTTGTGCGAATATGATTCGCATTGGGGTGCGTCATATTGTGCCGTGGACCAACATTTTTTCAAGCAAAGACAAGTGTGTATATTTGTATATTCGAAATGTATGTACATATAAGGAGTACCCCAAAGTATAAATGGGAAAACTTACGGAAATATAAGTTCATATTCATTCAAATAATGACACTCGACAGTTTCATATGTTTCGGAAAGCTATTTAAACATTTATGTATTTACAGTGGGTGCGTGTGGAAAAGCGGTCGAATCGATACTTTAACTGATGATGTGTAAAGAAAAAATCAATTTCAATATTCACAGGTTGAACTGTTAGTGAAAATTATAATAAAATGTTATGCTACATACACTGAGAGAAAAAAAAATATATGGAGGGGTCAAAGAAATTGTTTACCTATTTTGAACACTACTTTCTTTGTTTTGAGTAAATTTTCCTTAAAACATGTTAAAAGGTTTATAAAATATTGTTGTTACATGCGTTACCATGGTTTCATATACTTGTTTTGAAAAAATTCATACATTAAAATAATGAAAAATTCTTTAAGCGCCATTCCATTCCCAACTTTCCTTGTTTTGAAGACTTGATTTCTTTAATTTTGAGAAATTAAATTCCCATACAAATTCCCATGGCAACGAATTTGTTTGAATGTTTTTTTTATGTTTTTTCCACATTTTTGAGAAAATTTACACAAAACAAAGAAAATTTTGTATTGGGACGCGTGTTCAAAATAAGGAAAATTATGTCTTTGATCGAGAGAAATTTTTTTTTTGAGTGTATGAGTCGACCAAGTACCTAGGGGTTATGCTTGATAGAAAGCTCCACTGTCATACATGGGGGTAGTGCATTAATGGTCCAGCCCCAGCACCAGGGAGGGCTAATGCACTATTCTTGTACTACCATTATATTATATTTAGTGCTAGTGCAAGTCCTACCAGCCGCACTGAGCAGTAATGGTAATGAGGCTGCATTAATGGTGCTGGTAGTGCTGCACTACCAGCCCCACTCAATCAATTGAAATAATACTGACATCTTTGAATTTTTTTAACACGCTTTTATTAGCTTCACCTGTATGTATGTATATATGTATGTATGTATGTATGTATGTATGTATGTATGTATGTATGTATGTATGTATGTAACTTCATCCCATCCTAAAAGTTGAAACATTTAACTAAATTATTATATCTTTCAAACATTCACTTTTTTGTGTTCTCTCTATTATTTCTATTCTCCACCGGATTCGAAACATGACATCAACAGCCCAACGGCATCATATAGTAGGACATTCAACATTATATTTTATGCTTCATTGCGGCTTTTATGTTACCTTTCTTCAAAATAGCCTCTATGAATTTCAATTCACTCCCGTATACAAGCCAATAAGTAACAAGCTTGCAGGGTACGGAAAAACTCACTCACGAACGCTCAAAAATATATTTTTCTCAAATCACAAACAAATGTTCAAAGAAAAACGTATAACCACTCAAATAGCGAGCGAACTAACGCACAACAGCCAACGATCGCTCATAGCGATGGCGATAAACTCAATGCATAAATTCACTCAAAAATAAAGCTTGAAGCTTTCTGTTTTTGGGTTTGTTGTATTTGCAATGAAATCAAACGCATGTACAATGTACATACATACGTATGCAGAGCAAGAACTGGTTTTGTGTTTTGTGTAACAAGCTTTCTGTTTTGTCGTTGCTGTGTTTGCAATGAAATCAGCCGCATGTACATACATACATGCAAAGCAAGAACTGGTTTTGTTTGTAATTCATTTAATAGTAAGTGCTGAATCAACGAAAAGGAACCCTAATTAAATTTTTATACAATGTTTTGTAAACGTGAGGTGAAAAAAATTTCTCTAAAAATAAAAATAAAAAAAATAAAAAAAAAAAATGCGCCACTCGGGACTCGAACCTGAGCTGTTTGGTCCGTAGGCAGCATACCTCACCATTACGCTACAAGCGTATTCTCAGCTTTATTGTCTAAATTCGAATTTATTCAATCAGGTTTCTTTTTTTTTGTTCTTTTCAAATGCTTCACCTCAACTTCTCTTCACTTTCTGATTGTAAAATATAACAAAACGTTTGGGAAATTTTGTATTTCCAAACTAGTTTGGAAAACCTTGAATAAAAGGGTTTGGAAAATATTGCATAATAAGCTAGTTTACTTCACTGCATATTGGGATTTTTGGTAGAAGTTATAAATACATACATATGTATGTAGATCTATTTCGGAGAACACCACATCCCATCAGACTTCTTTTTACTTTTATTCTTGCGTCCGCATAAAACATCCTTTAATGAAAAATTTCACTAAAAAGTCAAAAATAAATAATAGCTTAAAAAACTAAAAAACACGCTTTAATCTTAAAAATCGTACTAAAAATTGAGAAATAATTTAATTAGAAACAAAATGATGAACGAAAATATAAGTATTTAAGGAAAAGCGTGGGGGTGCTCAATAATATTTGAACATGAAAATATTCGACTCGTACAACTAGTACAAAAATATACCTAGTTGCGAAATTAAAGAGTACGATATATGAAATCTCAAAAAAGTCAAAATAAAATTATTAGTAAAAAAACACCGATTTTAAATATTTTTTGGCATACTGAGCACCCTCACGCTTTTCCTTAAATACTTATATTTTCGTTCATCATTTTGTTTCTAATTAAATTATTTCTCAATTTTTAGTACGATTTTTAAGATTAAAGCGTGTTTTTTAGTTTTTTAAGCTATTATTTTTATTTGTTCAAACAAACCGAAGCTACCCAGTAGGGCAGGGAAATACATAACATAAATGTAATTTTTTTTTTCATGACTATTTCAAATCATGCATATCGTCCCCTCAATATAACAATAGCGTATAATTTTTTTTGGGTTTTGAGAAAATCGAGTTTAAAGTTTTTGTCAAATCAGATATCTATTAAATTTTTGAACAAGAAATTATACACCATTTTTTCCAATGACATTTTGACCCACTTTGTGGAAGTAGAATTTGACGAAATTTTGACCAGACATAGAATCAATGATGGAGATTCTAAATATGCAATAAAAAAATAATGGCGTATGAGCGCATACGCTATTGTTATATTGAGGGGACGATATAATGTATATGTAATTCATTCACTGTGTATTTAATTCAGTTAGGCATAATGCACACGAGGCGTATCGTCATAACTACTGAATTTTAGCAATTATTTGCTTTTAGCAACACAAGCTTCTCGAAATTTGAGTAGCTTGTCTTTTTCCTTCGAGGCGTATCAATCGTTCCACTTAAGGAAAACAAGCGTTCGATTGGAGCAGAAGACGGCGAAGGTGTGTTGAATTTCAAAAACATTTGTCTTATTAGTGGATATTTCGCCAGGCTCGACGTACTAGTATCCAGGTCCAACAGATAAGACTCGAACTCATTTTGTATGACATCTTTTTGCACTAATACTGTAGGCCCTAGTATAAAAATTATTAAAACAAAAAAAAATAAATTATAAAATAACAAAACTAGATTACTATAAGCTTCTTCGTAATCTAAGAATCCATTAGCGACAGTGGTTTTCGGAGCTGGTTCTACACTCAGCAAAAAACGCACGTAAATCTGACTATTTACACCTTGATTTGACTATTTTTACCAATGGTTTTGCGCCTAGGATGAAAAGAGTGATTCTGACTACGTTGCACTTCATACCATCATAATAAATATAAAGTAGTTAAAATGAAAATTAACCATACTCGAATTGAGGTGTTCTCATAGTAAAAACAACTATGAAAAATAGTTGTCCTAAATATGTTGAAAAATGCAGCATATTCAAATTGAATATTTTTATAGTCAAGTTAAAGTTACAACATAGTTGTTTTAAAAAATGTTCATATTGAAGCTGACTATGACATATTCTTAAGTTTACTATGATCCATATTGAAGTTCAATATATTTTTATTCAACTCTAAGAGACAGCATATTTGTTTTAAATATATCTCATATTTAATTTAACTATGTGTCTAAACTTTGTGTGTACATATGCACATACATATGTACATATGTATACATATGTGCTTTTTTAAACCTTTTTTATGTATTCACGTGGGGGGAGCGCTGTAGCTCCAAGGTTCGGCGAGAGTGCCAACCTCTGGGGTACGAAAAATGGCTTTAAATAAGCCAACTCATTTCCCTTGTGGAAAATGAGTTATATTTGAGTTGCTCAATCATGCTATATAGCTCGATCAATGTATAAACCATCTAAGAATTACGGAAATTCAAGTTGAACCATCAACAGTAGTTAAACTAAATATGTTTCAACTTGAATATGACTATTACAAATTTTATAATGACAGGTGTTAATACTTGTCCAGTTGGATTAGTATTTACTAGTCAACTCAAAGTTTTTCATATTCAAGTTGAATATTTTTCATACTTGAACGGTTGAAATAATACGTTTATATTCAGATCAAGTTGTTTCATAGTCATATTTCCGTGTTTTCATAGTAAAAAAGCGAATAGTAAAGCTGACTATTTTCATAGTCATTTTTACGATGCGGGTTTTCTCTGAGTGTATTCACGATCTATTGTGTGTAACCTTTCAGCTTATTGCTTATGTGGAGGCTTTTCATAAATTTCCTGTTGAGTAAAATTTTTCAAATGACAACTCAATTTTTTTTTTTTTGAATAGTGCTTGTTTCAGCTTTGCACTACTGAGGCTGCACTATTTTTTCAGCCCAGAATGACTTAATGGTAATGATGCTGCAAAATATTGCACTATTTTTTTTGCTGGTAATGCAGAAGGGGTGCACTATCAGCTAGCTTAAAAAAAAATAGTGCAGACTCAAATTTCTTCAATAGTTATAATGCTAATGCAACCTTGAATGCATTCCCGGTTTAGTGCACTACCCCCAAGTATGTCCACTGTAATGGAAATAAACAGTAGCGTCCGATAAATGCAACCTTGAATGCATTCCCGGTTTAGTGCACTACCCCCAACTATGTCCACTGTAATGGAAATAAACAGTAGCGTCCGATAAAGGCTACTATTGCTACACAGTAAAAAATTATAGTTTATTTCTAATACCATTTGGTACTTAATTTAATCATTCTTGGAATTAAATATGAATTTTAATGCCAAAAGGTCTTATTTTGAAACTATGAGAAGTTTTACAATTTTGTTTAATCCACAATAGTTTCAAAATAAAGCCTTGAAAAGTATTAAAAATCTCTCTCGAGAGGTTTACTTACTTATATTTTAAGAAAAAATCCTGAGAAGTATAAAAACTTTCTCTTTCTCACTTTTGATTTGAAATCAAAACCAAAAAAAATATAAAAAAAAATGTGTCAAAATAAATATGTAAATACAAAATGTTTCTTAAAGTGGAAGACGATGGAGAAATAAAATTTATCAAAGCAAAGCGAATTGTTCATAGCTGACGAAACAATTGTATCAAGTGAGTAAAACATGAGATTAATTAAATATTATGAGGGTAAATTTTGTTTTATTTTATTTTTTCAATCTTAAGGCAGCTGATGGTCTCCCTAGATACCTCAATATCCCTGCAATACCGCGACAGTGTCGAAATTTATGTGGCAAATTTAAAAGAAATTGAAGGTAGTGTGTTTAACACGTTAGCTGCCAGTTTATAACCGGTGATCACGATAAAAACCTAGCTCCTGGTATGAGGACAAAAAATACTTTTTGGTTTTGTATTATAACGGGATTTTTACCAAGAGTAAAAGCCACGCATCCGACGCGTCTGACCAAGTTTTTAAGCTGTGACAACCTGGCGAGCATCTGCTTTTTAATTTTATCTAAATCTTTAACCTATCTAAATCTATCTTTAAATCTAAATCTTTAATCTATCTAAATTTTTAACGCCTAGGCGTGTATAACCGGTGGTACACTGGCACCTGGGGATGGTTTTCATCATAATCATCGGGGATCCACTGGCAGTGAACGCGTTAAATTCGACAAGGGAGCAGCCCATTCTAGTTTTCTTGTATTATCGGCGAAAACAAAACAACAAAGACTTTATGTGATAACTCATGTCGTTGTAATATATTAATAATACAATGGCGCTATTATAACTCTGACGAGTTTTATGGCCGAGCTTCTCTCCCAATTCGAGGTGTGCTCCTTTTTGTTTTTCCTACTAATTGGGTGGACCTACAATTTTATGCCGGCTCCGAACGGCGAATGCATTTTTTGTGAGAAGCTTTTTCATGGCAGAAATACTCTCGGAGGGTATGCCGCCCACTGCCGAGAGGTGACCGCTGTTCTTAAAAAACCCAATATTTGGATTTTTACTAATTGAAAAATTGTTTTGGTGTTTGGCTCGGACCGTGGTTTGAACCCGAGACCTCTGACACAGCAGGCGAGCACTCTACCCACTGCACCACAGCGGCCACGTTGTAATATATTATTTAAGATAAAATAAACATTTCCATGTACATACATATCTTTGGTTTTGATTTAATTCCAAAAAAGTATTAATTTAACACCAAGAATAATTTCAGTCTCTCATATTCTCTTCTTTTTTTTAAACCAGAATGGTTTTAATTTAATAGTTTTTGGCATTGTTATATATAAATACCAAAATGGTATTAAAATTAAACTAAAATTTTTACTGTGTATAGAACAGCTATGGGAAGAAGCTTGGGCTATCGTACAAAAGCACAGTATGGTTATGTACCACCATTGTGACGCCAATTCTGGTACATATATGGCGGGCAGACTGTTAAGAAAACAAACGCTTTTCTACTTAAAAAGTGCAGAGAAGTTTCGTGGCAGTGGATGCCATTTTCAAAGTAATTTTCAATAGGAGTTATCAAATAAATAATAATTTCAGATAAGGATTATTGGGCCAAGCCAGATACTCCTGAACGCTGGAGTAGGTGAAGAGTCTTTGCAGCCAACTTCTTCTTCTTGATTGGCGCTTAACCGTCTAGACGATTCTGGCCGAGTCCAACAGAGCGCGCCAATTGCTTCTGTTTCGTGCAGCATGGCGCCACTTGGGAACACCTAGGGAGGCAGCATCGCTGTCCACCTGATTTTCCCAACGAAGTGGAGGTCTCCCTTTTCTTTTGCGTTCAGCGGGTTTCGATAGAAATGCTTTCTTGGCCGGAGTGCCTTCGTCCATTCTCACGACATGACCTGCCCAACGCAGCCGCTGGATCTTTATTCGCTGAACAATGTCGATGTCTGTGTAAAGCTCGTACAGCTCATCGTTAAATCTCCGTCGATACTCGCCCACGCCAACGCGCGAAGGTCCATAAATCTTACGAAGAACTTTTCTCTCGAATACTCCAAGTGCCATCTCATCTGATTTTGAACTGCACTGAGAGTGCTAGGGGCTATCACCTGTGAATTCAAATCTGTTGACAATTGCCGCAGATCTCTAAAGTGGATAGTTCAGCAGTTTGCTATTAACCTGGTATGGGTAAATAAATTCTGTAACATACCGAGTAATGTGACGAACTTGCTAGAGGAGCATATCCGCTCCACTTTCATCACCTTGGAAGGGTCTATATATATCGCTCGCTACTAGCAAACTCCTAGTGAACGATTTCTGCTTCAAGTAAGCGAGTGGCAATACACTCCTTCGGATTGTGGTACGACGATTGCAGCTCGGGCAATCGGGGACACGGAGTTGTTTAGCAGGTTGTCAGAGCAGTACACTTTATTTCTAGCCCGGAATGAGAAGCTGTTACACCGAGTATCCTTTGGTAGACGATGGACTGTCAAGAGAGCAATGGAAAGAAGCAGAAACTCTACTAGGAAGATCGAAGAAAATCATCTACATAGATGGATCAAAAACAGAATATGATACTGGATCCGACTGGCAGCTGCAGGCTGACTTCAGGTGTCATTATGCCTTAGGTGCAATTGCGACGGTTTTTCAATCGTAGATTTATGCTATACTAAAAGAGAATAGAACTGTGCGAACCTCTTCAAAAACTGTTCACGCATGTAAGTTGGAGCTTGGCTCCGTAGCAAAATGGAATATACTTCAACTTATGTGGGTATCCGGACACTGCGGTGTTCAAGGTAAAGAACTGGTCGGTGAATTGGCAAGTTGTGTATGAGCAGAATAACCAACTTCACCGCAGCCAATAATAGGATCGTATAGCGGGCACTGTGAAGTATTTACATCAGCGACTTGGTGAGAGAAACTCATGGGATAGGCTGTAAAATTACAAAGTTATTTCTGAAAACGCCTAACAGGGGGGTAGCAAATTTCCTATTCGAGCAGAGAAAGAGAGGACAAAATTCAAGAGGGACAGCACATGACTACTATCGAGAGCTCATTATGCCTATCTTCTCTGGAAGAGGACGACGAGGGCACAGCGCATTTTCTCTGCACCGAATGGACAAAGAGTTTATACGCACTCGGTAGATCTGAGCTAACGCTGCTGAGGAAGAACCTATTAACAGGTTATATGTATAATCCTCGTGAAACGCGCACCTGATAAGTACCTCCAGTAACTCCAGCTTAAGAGGTCGGCTCGGCGGCGAATTGAAAAACTTCTTTTTTTTATTTACAAAGGTAGAGTGTAATGCCAAAATCAAAGCGAATTCACATCATGGCCAATAGGAATGGACGAGCCCCAAGCGAATTCAGATTTTAACCACGGCGAAATATCATTTTGACATTACACTCTACCAATTACAATAACAAAATACATGGGAAATTTCTGAATTCGCCACCGGGCCTACCTTCGTAGATCTGCCTTGATTTTGACCATGATTTCGCGTCGGACCGTTATCAAAAAGGCAAATCAGTGTTGCGGTACAACTGGAATTTGGAAAGTGTTGCTTATCTCCACGAATAGGAATAATTTTTGTACCAATACAAAGTTGAAAAATAAATTGCATGGTCGAATTTCGAGCACCGGCGATACTAGTTATATCGCTAGCTTAGAGTGCAAATTGTGTAAGTCCTTTTTCCACACTTTGTAGGAGAGACCAAAAACAAAAAATAAAAAAATTTCAAAATGAAAAAAAAAAATGTTCTGTTCATGTAAATATTACACAATTTTCTTCGCTTTTTGGACTTACACAATTTTCGTATCACTAAATAAGAGTAGAAATATGACAAGAGTCCCAGACTTGTTTAGCGCGGTGCGTATTTGATTTTTCTAGCGTTCTACATAAAAATACACTTTTTCATAAAAATAGACTTACACAGTTTGCACTCTAAGCTAGCGATATATTAATTTAAAATTGTAGTGTATATTCTTTTCTTCGAATAAATAATTTTAAAACGTGCAACTGGGGAAGTCAGTTAACAGAAGCACACGCCGCAGATACATACATAGGTACCTTTTTAGCACATGTGAGACAAATTAGTTTTTTACATAGTAAAAGTGAGTATCTCTCGGCATTGGGAAAGTTTGTGTCCATATCATGGACACTGTATGCGTAGTTAGCGTAACTACCGTTTGAAAATGCTTCACAAATATAATATCGAGATGGTCCAGCACTATTCATGATAGAGTCCTGTCGGTTTCGCATTCATCTTCCTCTAGTCATTTTGTAAGAATTTCATCCGAAGAGGCACTTAGAATATTGAAAGTTTACAATTTTCTACATTTGCACACCATTTTAGTTGAATTCTGATATAAAACCATAGTAAGAAAACTCCCAAGTTGTCACAAAAATCACCTCCTAAAGTCCCTGGACTGTGGTATTTAGGTTCTTTTGTCTGTGGATACCTAGTAAAACTTTATGGCGAACAATTTTCTATATAACTATTTAACCCTCTAACGACCTCTGAAATAATATTTTTTGCGGACTCTCTAAAAAGGAGTAAAAGCGACCTCATCGTCGGGGTATTAGAGGGTTAAAGTAGTCTACAAGGTTACAGCTATTGCAATTGTTTGGGGGTTTTACTATGTGAATATTGGTATTTCATTCTGTGTGACAATTAACTTGCTCAAAAGTGCAAAAGTGCTGTTGCAAAGTGTTATAGAAAAAAATACAAATTGTCAGTAGCAAACGCTGGCGAAGTGAAATATCTCCCAAATAAAGTAACTCCAAAAAAAAAAAAAAAAAAATGAAAAAACTATAATATTTTCATACAAAATAGAACTTATTTCGTTATGAAATAACTTGCATTATGTTGGAACTTATTTCATTTCCTTCTTTGGGAGTTATTTAATTCCTTTTATGTGGGAGTTATTTCACTGCTCCGAAAACGCTTTCAATGCACTTTCCAGAGAATTAATGTTCTGAACTGTATTTCTTATTTGTTTATGAATGTACGAGAATACACGATTAATTAATTTGTGGAGTCTAATAAATAACAACCTTGTAATCACTAAAATTCAAAAATATAAAAGAATTCGTCCAATATAATCGTCGACCGAACCATATAACCCTTGGTTCATTATTACAACACATTGTGGCACGGGTTAACTTTGACCAATCGAGCAAATATTAAACGGGGAATATTTTCTTCGTACATGAAACCATTTCAGGGGGTAACGTCTCAAAAAAGTAGAAAAATGTTTTTTTCCATAGGCGTAAGGGCCACTCTAATGTACATATAATACAATGGCGCTTTTTTATAACTCTGACGAGTTTTATGGCCGAGCTTCTCTCCCAATTCGAGGTGTGCTCCGTTTTGTTTTTTCCTACTAATTGGGTAGACCTACAGTTTTATGCCGGGTCCGAGTGGCGAATGCATTTTTGTTGTGAGAAGCTTTATCATGGCAGAAATACTCTCGGAGGGTATGCCGCCGACTGCCGAGAGGTGACCGCTGCTCTTAAAAACCCCAATAATTGGATTTTTACTAATTAGAAAAACTGTTTTGGTGTTTTGCTCGGACCATGGTTTGAACGCGAGACCTCTGGCATAGCAGGCGAGCACTCTACCCACTGCACCACAGCGGCTACATATGTACATATATTTCTGTGTAAAAGTAAACACTAAACTTAAGATGCTTCGAATTTATAATACATAACTTATAAAGGAAGCAAAACGCTTATTATCTCAACAATTTATATGGTTTTCAAATAAGCAAACATTTCAAAAGGCGATATATTCTGGGTCATTAATTTTTTATTGGTCCATAATGCATGAACAAAATTTATGGATTTAATTCAAGCTTAAGTGTGACAGCGTAGTATTAAGGCGGTAAAGGAAGATTTTTCCTTCGCTTTTAAGTGTCAAATTATACATTAGTGAGTGCATGGCATTATTCTGCTTCACCTTCAAGCCAATAATATATTTATTAATGTGGTCATAAAATATTTAAGCGCTGCGTAGTAAAATGATGTGTGAGTGTTTTTTTTTTTGTGATTTATAGTTATTGACAACGTCGACTGGCTTCACTTGATATTTACTATTGGCAGAGGAGATTAAAAGTCTTTTTTATGCGTTCTATATGAATTATGTCACTGAGTTTAGTTTAGCAACAAATACTCGAGGTCGTGCAGAAAATAAAAAAAAAATTGCTAGAAATTGAAAATAAAACTTTTTGAAGTATCCACAACTGCACAAGATGGTTTTAAAAAATAAAAGAAGTTACTTTAATTGCTTTTGCTTTTCTAGTTGTTGCTGTCAAATACACGCTTAATTTTATTTTTCTTTCATTTGCTCATTTATTTTGGTTTTCCAGTTGTAGTTCATTTAAAAAACAAAACAGGAAATGAATTTGTTCCATGCATACATAAGTATTTACACACTAAAATCCATCCATTCAAAATCCCGCACCCATTCATACATTCACCATCCCATTCACCCCCTCATTTACACACCCACTTACGTGCTTGTTGTTGTATTAAACGCAGAATATTCCGCTAGACCGCTTCGCCCACTTCTCGCCATTGTGCCCATCGTGCCCATCGACGCCATCAACGCTATTCTTTCGGGCGTCGCCGCTGGTGCATTGACAGTTTTATTTGTGGTTAATGCGGTAATTGCTGGCGGTGTGACGCTCAAAACATCCATAGCCGCTGGCGGTGGATGCGGTGGCTGCGGTCAGTTCACACTGATCAGCGGTTCAATTGCAGATAAATGCGGTAATTGTTGTTGCTGTTGTTCGTGCTGCGAATGGTACTGCTGTTGGGATTGTTGTTGCTGCTCATGTTGATGGTGATATTGTTGCTGTTGTTGTTGTTGCTCATGCTGCTGATAATACTGCTGCTGTTGTTGTTGCTGCTGATATTGTTGTTGCTCATTTGGGTAATAAACTTGTGGCGCGGGTAATACCACAACAATTGCTTCGGATGTCATGCCGGCGGTGCCACTGCCGCTGTTGCCGTTGCTGTGCATGCCCATGTGCTGCATTGCTGACGACGACATGCCTACACCTCTGCTGTGACTATTGCCTGCAGCGATGTTGGCTGCGCTGGCTGCTGATGGCGCCCCAGGTGGTATGACAGTGGCGGCCGCTGCCACTGCCGCCATCGCTGTCACTGTGTTGCTGCTGTTGGGCGAGCAATTGCTATACGAAAGATTATTCAAGACATTGTTTGTTGTTGTTGTTAGATCTAGTTGTTGTTGTTGGTGTGTTGGCAGTGGTAGTGGCGTTGGTGGCAGCTGTGTTGGTGGCTCTTTGTTGGGTGGTGGTGGCGCTGGCGGCACAATGAGCTCATCAATTGTACAAACGCGGTCATCAATGGGGAATTTGAAATTAATTTCATTGGTTGATGTGGTGGGTGAGTTGACGTGTTCAGGCGGCGGTGGACTGCCGTTGCGGCTGCCACTATTAAAACCATTGCTTGTGGTGCTGGTGTCCACCAAAGTCTTTTCGATGCATTTGCCGCCTTCGCCTGACGTGAGAAGAAAGGAAAGAAAGGGAGTAGATACAGAGAGAATTGTTTATTATAAAGAAAGGAATATTGATTTTGAATAAAGAATTTTAATTAAATGAAATCGCCATTAAGCTTCATAACCGCCTAAGTGAGATTTTTACAACCGCCTAGCCAACACTTATGCCAAAAATTAAAATAGAATTCCTGACGCCCAACTCTAGAACATCAGATGTGAAAAGGACATTGGAAGAAAATACATAGCTTTCCAATATCCAAAGTTATAGTATGGATCGATAGAGCTGAGTGCTTGGAGCTAAAGTTTGGCAAGTCGCAATTATCGCATAGGCGGTTATGAAGTTTAAACGAAGAAAGGTGGTTTATTACTTCACGAGCTCTGTTGGGTTTTTTGTAGAAATAACAGTCACGCATCGGCAGTGTTTGGCATACCCTACGACTGCATTTCATGAAGATGCTTCACATCTTCTCACAAAAATGCATTCGCAGTCGGAGCCGTCATAAAATTGTAATTCCACTTTTCTTTCCTTCTGTAGATACTTTGAAAAACAAAACCTACGAACCTCTACTCGAATTGTGAAAGAAATTTAAATTTGAACTTAAACTTTGTTAGTTTTATATTCGAACCATTATATTATAGGTTAATCATATTTTAGTCCCATTTCTCTCTGATTTCTTTTCAACAAAATAAAATTACACTTTTACTTGGCAATCACCTATCGGCATTTTATCGATGTCTCTCACATTCAAAGAGCCGGTGGCCCATAAATGAAAAATTCTTTTTCTGTGTAATTCTTTAACAGTTTTTGTGTATTTCATATTTCTATTTGGTAAAGCTGTTTCAAAAAAGAATAAAGTTTTCTTCATCTTTGCTTTGGGTTTGTCGCAAGCTATGTATATTGTAACAACCCAATAAACATTGTAGCGATGTATTGTGCAACGAATTAATGACTATAAACAGTAGCGAACCAATTAGACTAACTCAGCAGGAAAAAAGATACTGAAGATGGCACATAGCCGAAACCGGTTTATGGCACTCAGTCGAAGCCGGTTTATAACCAAATCAAACTTGACAAGGGATGACGAAAATTCGTCTCAAAATATATCGCAATCGTACACTGTCGGAAAAACAAAAAAGAAATTGCAGTGAACCTTCAAAAATGGTCTTCGATATCAGGGTTGTTTCCAGTGTAGCCACTTACAAAATTGCCGAAAAAAGTGTGCGAGATTTTTTTTTGCAAATATTAGAAACATTTTTAAAGGTTTGCAAAATTATTATTATTAATAAAAAAATGCATGAATGTTAGGTAGCAGTGTTAGCAGCGACCGTGAAAATAATGCTCAAAAAAAAAAAAATAGTGTAAAATCAACCAAAAATCAACAAATTTTGTGGTTAATTTTTTTCAACACGATGCTTAATGTATGCCATCATGTAATCGTGTAAATTTAACACTACTGTCAAGTGATAGTTTAACAGGATGACAACTGTAGAATTAACACTAAAAAGTATTGAGTCTTCCTGTTGATTTTACAATTTTAACTAGTTAATGTTACAATTTAACCTGGTTAAATTAACACGAAATGGTCCTGTTGAATTAACAATAACATCTTTTTGATTATACATTAAATTTATTGTTAAATTAACTAGAAAGTCTTGTTGATTGTACAATTTATTTTTTTTTTTTTTAATTAAAAAACATATAAAACATAAAATATATAATCATCAGATCAGTAAAGCATATTCGAGTACATCACCCGCACAACCGACCAAATTGAAAGCGTCCTTCTCATACGAATAGTTTATACATGGGCGATAGTACTTACTATCACTGGCACCGAGTAATGTTTGGCCGCTAATGCAACGGTATATGCACCGCATGCTGCGTGAAAGACTCCATTCGCTAAACATCTCTTCGTGGTAAAAATTGCAAACCATGAAGAGGAAAAACAAAATATTGAACATTAAAAACTTGAACATTAGAAACAAAAATGCAATCCACTTTTAACTTACCTGCGAACTAAAAATATAAATGGAAATATAAATGCTAAACTCCCATCATTGCCACGGCACAAAACTTTCTTTTTGTTAAAAAAAATAATAGTAGTTTGTGTTTTGCACGAACAGCAGAACTTCAAACGTTAAAAAATTGTGTATGTTTAAAAATAGTTTTGACGTTCTTTTTAACACTTTTTTAGATTATATTGACACTATCATCGTGTTGAATAAACCAAAATTCCAAATGACGTTTATGTTTGAACATTGTTTCGTGTTATATCAACCAACTGGTATTGTTAATTGTGGTTCTTGTTGTTTTAACATTTGTTTTCATGTTGTATTAACACTAAAATTGGGACGTCATTTTTCCAACACTTTTTTTTGGTTTAATTGACACTATCATCATTTTAAATAAACCAAATTCCAAATGACATTTAGGAATAAAATTTTATATTTGAATCTTCTTGTATATTTTAAATTTCTTCATGTTGTATCAACAATAAAATTTGGTTGAATTTACCAAATTTTCAGATGACAGTTACAAAGCCAAAATCATGTTTCACACATGGTGTAATTTGAAAAAATTGTTGCTGTTTTATGTGCAAAGATCGATCGTGTTAATTTTACATGAATCGTGTTGATAATTTTTTTTCTGAGTGATTAATTTTTGGTTTGCTTACTTTTCCGACAGGGTAGGAATATGACGTAAAATGATTTTCATTACATTTACAATTTCATTTCGGCACGAGATTTTTGAAAATATATATATTATAAATGTATATATCGTTGGCTTCGTGAGCAAATGTGCTAAGTCCATTTCTGGTAACTTTTCAGGAGAGGCAAAAAACCACCTAACTTTTTTTGTTGTTACTATTTTAAAAATCTGAAAATGCAGTTTTCTTCCTCAGATGATCGTGCTAAAATACCAGTTATCGGCACATTTTAATATAAAGCCTGTCCAAAGTTATGAGGTTCTGTAGGACTTAGCACATTTGCTTTCTATGATTTTGTTTTTTTTTAGGTGGACTTAGCACATTTTCTCACAAATTATTATACTCAACTGTACGTAGTAAAATTGAAATATTTTGATGAAATTTGGTACAGAGGCTCCTAACTAGACAGGGAAGGTTGGTATTGAAAATAGGCGAAATTGGATGATAACCACGCCCACTTTCCCCATATAGTATATATCGAAAAACACGCAAAAAGTGATAGTGGATGAAATTCCATCCATGCAATGAGCTTTCGCCGTTATAAAGAAATAAATTGAAATTTTCGAAAATGGGCGGTGCCACACCCACTTATGAAAGGATAAATTCTAAAAGTTTTATAAGTCATCAATAACTCAGAAACGGTAGTAGATATATAGCTTAAATTTGGAAAGCGTGATTTACTTGCTAAGGCAAACGTTTGGACGAAAAATAGTGCAAATCGGTGCGACCACGCCCACTTTTATATATGGCAACTATAAAGTGGCCCAATAAAAACATTTTAAGCGACGTCTTTGTCAAATATGAAAATAATTCATTGAAAGTTTGCGGCATGAGTCCAACTATGGACAAAAACAGAAACCATAAATATTTTTGAAAATGGGCGTGGCATCGTGAATCTAAGAGATTTCGGAGGCCATAACTCGACAAATAATTAAGATATTACCGCGGAACTTGGTGTAGGTACATATGTATGTAATTTTATTACTTATAGTAAAATTTTAGCAACATCGGTTTATAACCACGCCTACTTAAAAACAAATTGTAAAACTGGAAATTTTGCACTAACAAGAATATTTTAGGCTGGGTCTGATGACAGATAACACTGTTGATAATGGGTGTGGCCACGCCCACATTATACTGTACCCTCTCTATAGAAAATATAATAAAATGTAAAAATGTATAATAAAAATGTAAAAAGTACCGCAAACTAGTTTGCATATCAAATTGGTGGGAAGCTAGCCACTCCCGCAAATTATTAACGTTTGCAGTCCCAAGCCATGCTTATTAAAGCAAAGTAGTAATAATTCTATATCATTCTACGAAACAAATTAAAAAAACTAATAATTTCTTATTTACACCTGGACTTAGCACGTAGATTTTTGAAAAAAAAAAAATTTTTATGGACTTAGCACATTTGCTTAACACTGCATTACTGCATGAAAAACAGACATTATGGTAACTTCTTTTTGGCAGACGATGTATTTTTAGTTGTACTATCTTACTGCATCAAAATCTCGATTTTAAAAAAAATTGGACTTAGCACATTTGCTCACGAAGCCAACGATATATTATAGTGTTGAAAGTACGATATTCGAAAATTGGCCCAAATAGTGCGAGATTTGGCACTATAGCGCGAAAGTTTTAACTTTCGTTGTATCTCGATTTTATAACGTGGTCGAAATTTATCGATTAACGAAGATTCGGTTTTGCTGAAGAATGGCTTAGTTCTCGAATCGAATACTCGTAATAGGCAGTTTCAATATTCAATATTTATTAACGCAAGAGAGACTTGAAAAAAAAAAAAAAAACAATGTGCTTTCCAATCGTCTTCTAATATTGGGCTTATTGTTTATTGGTTGTATAACTTACTTTTGCTACGTACCTATTCTATGTATTCGCATATATTACTTGGCGTTTACGATTCGCCACCGAACAAGCGAGGTCGGACCGAACAAAAATGTTCGAACCCATAATGAGTAGTAGCCATACTCGCTAGCTGGTCGCTAAAAATTTCCCTCTGCTCGCTACCATTCACATATAAATTAGGCATACAGAAATCGAAAGCGGCTTCTATTTTTATACTCAGCTGTACTAGTACACAGAGTATTATAGTTTTGATTTCATAACGGTGGATTGTAACAGAACGAAATAATCGGGATAGATATAGACTTATATATATCAAAATGATCAGGGTGAAAAGAGAAATCGATTGAGCCATGTCCGTCCGTCCGTCCGTCCGTCCGTACGCACTCTAACTCGCGCAAAAATTGAGATATTTTGATGAAATTTGGAATGCAGGTTGGTATCGAGACTGGCACGGTTGGTATTGAAAATGTGTGAAATCGGACCATGACCACGCCCACTTTTCCTATATAGAAAAAATCGTAAATTTGGTATCTCAGTCACTAATATAGCTGGAGCGATGAAATTTCACCCACGCATTGAGCTCATGCTCTTATGAAGAAATTTGATGTGATTTTGGAAAATGGGCGGTGCCACGCCCACTTATTAAGGGCCAAACATTGAAAGTTTTATATGTCATAACTCAGAAACCGTTGAAGATATATCGATGAAATTTGGTATGCGTGATTTGCTTACTTAGACAAATTTTTTTTGCTTACTTTTGACGGAAAATTGTCAAAATCGGCTGACGGCCACGCCCACTTTTATATATGGGAACTATAAAGGGGCCTAATAAAAACATTTTAAGCGATATCTCTGTCAAATATACAGATAATTCATTGAAATTTTGTGCCAGGAGTCCAACTACGGACATAAAACAAAAAATACTAAAATTTTTGAAAATGGGCGGTGCCACGCCCACTTATTAAGGGGCAAATATTGAAAGTTTTATAGGCCGTAACTCAGAAACCGTTAAAGATATATCGATGAAATTTGGCACGCGTGATATATTTACTTAGACAAATACGTGGACGAAAAACTACCAAAATCGGTTGACGACCACGCCCACTTTTATATATGGGTATTATAAAGTGACCCTGTAAAAACATTTTAAGCGATATCTCTGTCAAATATAAAGATATATCATTGAAATTTTATGGCAGGAGTCCAACTATGGCCATAAAACAAAAAACACAAAAATTTTGGAAAATGGGCGTGGCACCGCCTCCTTTTAGACAAAGGAAACTACGAGATTTCGGAGCCCATAACTGGACAAACAATTGAGATATTATGACCAAACTTGGTTTATACACTTCTATAACTTGTGTTAATAGACACGCAAAAATTTATTGAAATCGGTTTATGACCACGCCTACTTTTTAACAAAGATATTTCTGGAACACCCTTTGGGAATTTGTAACGTGACATCTTTGTAACTAGAAGTCATAAAGGAATGGAATTTTGAACAAAGAATAATATTCATATGCTTAGTTGGATGACTGGTAAAAATGTTGAAAATGGGCGTGGCTACGCCCACTTCATGCAGCACTCGCTTTATATAAAGTACACCGTGTTTCCATCAAACGCAAAAAAATTATGAAAGCATACAGCTGAGTATCTAATGTTCGATTCCACTCGAACTTAGGCTTCCTTACTTGTTTATCTACTACATTTGCATCACTCTATCATTGCTGTGTTAATATTATTTTATTGACGTAGTTTTTACTTATTTGTGAACACATAAGTTAGTGCGCATACCACCCGCAGAGAAGCATACTTTTTACTTGAAAAAATAAGGTTAGCTACTAAGCGATGTACATACATATCTATTATGTACACCCAGCGGGCAAGCAGCTACATACATATGTACATAAGAACTTGGAAGTAACACGGCAGGAATCGCGCTGAGCAATAATTTTGCAGTAACTAAAGCGGAAGCGCGAAACCATAAGTAGAGTTGGCACAAACAACCACAACCAGGGACCGATTTTAATCGCTATTTTCATTTCTTCGGATGAAAAAATCATTATGAAAACTTCGTTAACGATAAAATGCAAGTATGCCGATACAATGACTTTAGCATATTCTATACAAATATGAGCTCATCTTTATTCTAAAGATTTTTATTTTTTAAATTTTCAAATAACCATTATTTACGATTTTTATTTTTTCGATCAAAAATAATTTTTATTATTGAATTTAAATTTTTCCGATGAAACTTGATCGATATTTTATGATTTTTATTTTTTCGATCAAAAATAATTGTTATAATTGGATTTAAATTTTTCCGATCAACTTTAATCAATATTTTTTTATTTTTTCTCTGATCATAGTAAACTTTTTCAAACGTTAGTGAATCCTATATTTGATGGCTTGAAGTTGACGATTGTGCCAACATTGGCGCAGTTCTATTTGAGAAAAAAATTTGCAAAAAAAAACAAGAAAAATTTAAATCCAATAATAAAAATTATTTTTGATCGAAAAAATAAAAATCATAAAATATCGATCAAGTTTCATAGGAAAAATTTAAATCCAGTAATAACAATTATTTTTGATCGAAAAAATAAAAATCATAAAATATCGATCAAATTTCATCGAAAAAATAAAAATCAAATTATAACGATTAAAAATGATTTTTTTTTATAAAAATGATAATCGTTACGGTCCCTGACCACAACAAGTTATTGTTCATACAATGGAGAGCAAAACTTTATACACGTAGAAATTCGAAGAAAATTCAGAAAGTGTGGAGCTGACGAAAAGCCAAAACACCTAAACTCCTGTCTTAGTTAGTCACACATCTCATTATCTCTGATTTAGTAAATTAAGAACCTCCTGTAAGAACTGAGATGAGATAAATTTACAATAGACTTTCTGCGATTCCTCATTTGTCTTAATATAACATTATAATTCTTTGCTTCAGGAAGATTTAAATTCCTTAGTTTCTTGGTGTGACACTAACTTAATGCCACTTAACCTCAATAAATGTAAATTCATGCGCTTTTCCCGGAAAACCGTACAGCCAGCTTCTTATGCAATAAATGGCTTAGGTCTCGAACAAGTAAATGAGTTTGTGGATTTAGGTGTAATAATGGAATGCAAACTTAGTTTTAACATTCATATTAATGCTACAGCAAATAAGGCAAGAGGTGTCTTAGCGTTTGTAAAACGTTGGTCAAAGGAATTCAGCGACCCATACATAACTAAAACACTCTTTACAACTTTAGTAAGACCTATATTGGAATATGGTTCCATAATTTGGAATCCATACTATCAGATTCACTCTGATCGCTTAGAGTCAGTCCAAAAACAGTTTTTGCTTTTTGCTTTAAGAAATTTGCCTTGGGATTCTGGTTACAATCTTCCACCGTATACTAGCCGTTTAAAACTCCTTAATCTTCCGACTCTTGCAAGTCGACGAGAAATGTTAGGTAATATTTATCGTTAAGCTTTTGAATGGCTTAATTCTTTCTCCTTTCTTGCTAGCTGAAATAAACTTTAACATTCCTTCTCGTTCAACAAGACACTTCAACCCTATCTATTTAAAGCAGTGTAAATCAAACTTTGAATTAAATGAACCTTTCCGGGGTTTATGTAAGAGCTTTAATTCCTATTCCAGCTTTCTAGATATTTCGGACTCACTTTTCATTATAAGGGAAAAAATACTGTCTTATCTTAACACATAGTAGCGATTACTCTGTTATAATTCTCAAGACTAACTTCAAATGTACTATACTCAGCTGATGATTTTATTTCTCTGTAGCTGAGCAGTTTAAGATCTCGACGCTTAACAAACTCCTGCCACTCAACACCTTGGCGTTTTATGTAAATAAAAAATATCCGTACGTCATGCGGGTGCGCCTCTCGTGCGGTCGGGCGGGATTGGAGGGCGTGGGTTATTATTATTATTATTATTATTATTATTATTATTATTATTATTATTATTATTATTATTATTATTATTATTATTATTATTATTATTATTATTATTATTATTATTATTATTATTATTATTATTATTATTATTATTATTATTATTATTATTATTATTATTATATCTGATAGTCTTTGTGCTGCAAGACCTTATATGGTTGTAACAAGCGACATTCTAATGCCATAAAGAGAAAATCTTATGGTTAGATTATTACTCTCACATCTCCCATTAATAAGAGTAGCTTCTCCTTATACTAAAAGTGTGCTGCATCTTGGCTTTTCTTTAATGGTATTTTTGCAAATATTTTTAAAGTATTTTTTGGCATCAAATGGTGCCCAATGCAGTGGAAATCACGACATATGACAACACTTACCCTTTATGCTACAGCGTCAGGCAACCTAAGTAACACCTAATAACACAACGACCTTCATGTACTACATAACTATGCATTTAGTTTATGATGTCAAACAATTTTGCGCCAACACTTTAATACCACAATGTATGTACAATGTAGTGCTCTAGGCTAAAGCAGCGGAAGGAATTTGATTTTCCGTGCGTAAATGATTGCTTTGTTAATGTGAAATAAGGAAAACATAAAAAACAAGTAAGGAAGCCTAAGTTCGAGTGGAATCGAACATTAGATACTCAGCTGTATGCTTTCATTGTTTGTTTGCGTTTGATGAAAACACGTTGTATTTTATATAAAGCGAGTGCTGCATAAAGTGGGCGTAGCCACGCCCATTTTCAACATTTTTATCAGTCATCCAACTAAGCATATGAATATTATTCTTTGTGCAAAATTTCATTCCTTTATGACTTCTAGTTACAAAGAAGTCTTGTTACAAATTCCCAAAGGGTGTTCCAGAAATATCTTTGTTAAAAAGTAGGCGTGGTCATAAACCGATTTCAATAAATTTTTGCGTGTCTATTAACACAAGTTATAAAAGTGTATAAACCAAGTTTCGTCATAATATCTCAATTATTTGTCGAGTTGTGGGCTCTGAAATCTCGTTGATTCCTTTGTCTGAAAAGAGGCGGTGCCACGCCCATTTTCCGAAATTTTTCTATTTTTTGTTTCCGATCTATTGTAGAACTCATGCCACAAAATTTCAATGAATTATCTTTATATTTGACAAAGATATCGCTTAAAATGTTTTTATTAGGCCACTTTATGATACCCATATATAAAAGTGGGCGTGGTCGTCAACCGATTTCGCTAAAATTTCGAACATGTATTACTACAAGTAGTGAAAGTGTATAGACCAAGTTTCGTCATAATATATCGATTATTTGTCGAGTTATGGGCTCAGAAATCTCGTATATTCCTGCTTCTAAAAGGAGGCGGTGCCACGCCCATTTTCTAAAATTTTTGTATTTTTTGTTTTATGTCCATAATTGGACACCTTCCATAAAATTTCAATGATATATCTTTATATTTGACAGAGATATCGCTTAAAATGCTTTTATTAGGTCACTTTATAATACCCATATATAAAAGTGGGCGTGGTCGTCAACCGATTTTGGCAATTTTTCGTCCAAACATTTGCCTAAGTAAGTATATCACGCCTATCAAATTTCATCGATATATCTTCAACGGTTTCTGAGTTATGACTCATAAAACTTTCAATGTTTGCCCCTTAATAAGTGGGCGTGGCACCGCCCATTTTCCAAAATTTCACCATATTTCTTCATAAGGGCCTGAGCTCAATACGTGTGTGAAATTTTATCACTCTAGCTCTATTAGTGACCGAGATAAAAAATTTCCGATTTTTACTATATAGGGGAGGTGGGCGTGGTCATGGTCCGATTTCACCCATTTTCAATACCATCCGTTCCTGTCTTGATACCAACTTACATTTCAAATTTCATCAAAATATCTCAATTTTTGCGCGAGTTATCGTGCTCACAGACGGACAGACGGACAGACGGACAGACGGACAGACGGACAGACGGACAGACGGACAGACGGACAGACGGACGGACATGGCTCAATCGATTTCTCTTTTCACCCTGATCATTTTGATATATATAAGTCTATATCTATCTCGATTATTTCATTCTGTTACAATCCACCGTTAGGAAATCAAAACTATAATACTCTGTGTACTAGTACAGCTGAGTATAAAAAGATACATTCATTTGAAATATTGTAATTGATCTTATCAACTAAGTTTATATTGGCACACATATGTATATTTTATTTATCCATCAGATAGCCCAATATGTGTACTTAATGAACATCTCAAAAATCCCTAAATACCCTATATCTCAGAGCTACATAGGTCTAAATCAATAATCAACAACAAAAACGACATTAATTAATTAATTAATTAATTTTCCGTATATTTGCCCACCCACACCTATCACTTCAATTATATTATTGATTTATATACCATTCTCGTACAAATATCAATTCATCATCGGAGCGACTCTTTCACTGACACAGTCTCAGATAGCACACAGTAACACTTTTTGGTTGACAATAGCACGAAAGTAATATGTGCTGTAGCCAAGGTTTATCCAAATAGAGGTTATATTACTTCCATTTTATAGGTGTGTGTTCTTTAAAAATGTCAATGTGAAAGAGAAAAGAAATGAATTTCAAGGTAAAATTTTTGCCAATTCCTTTTGTCTGACATTCACACTTTTTAGTATACATACACAATTCCAATCAGCTTTTCTACTGCGATATCCTTCTATAGATAATTCTTGGCTGTAGCACAATCGTGCTGTAACACAAACGTGTTGTAGCACAATCGTGCCAACTCAGTGAGTCGACTCTTTTTAGTGAGTCAGTGCTTATGTGTCAACTCCTAAAAAATCGTGTCATTACTCACCCCCATTAGAGACATTTCAGAACGAGTTCTACATAGAGTTCTGCACAGCTTTTAACGAGCGCGATTTTCTGAAGGACAGCTATGAATGTATGTATATATGTAGTTATGTATATGTACATGCACGCAAGGGATTGCTGCTGCTTCCTTGCTGGAAGTTTAAGTGGTTAAAGCACGAAGAACAAAACCAAATAAGTACGAAGGTTTGAGGTCAGCAAAATTAAGCTTAGTGTGAGTGCACAGAGCAAGCGTTTATGCAGTTTCAAACTTTTCTTCGTTTTACTTGGGCGAATGCTTGAAGGCTTTTCTTCTTTTTTCTTTTTCATGAGATTAAAATGTATGTAAATTAAAGAGTTCAGTGTGTGCCAGCAAGATTGCATTAAAATAGCGCTCTCCTTTTTGTTTTTAAAAGGAGAACCTCGGTACGTAGCAAGGTTAACTAGAATTTTTAATTTAGAAAAATAAATTTAACTGGCTTCATTAAAAAACTAGAAAAATATTCTCCACTTATCTTTAAAATTTAAAATCCCCAACGCACACTGGTCTCATTTGTACGGAGAGTGGGACAAACTCAATTTTTTGGAAACGGATGGACCTACCGAAACCAAATTTGGCACATTGGTGTCCCACTATACGACTCATCTTTCAGAAAAATTAAAAACATATATGTTGTAATCCACGCCCACCACTAACGCTAGTTTACAGCCAAAAAAAAAAACAAGAAAACCAGGAACTGGGGAGGATAGGAATTGACCTGCTGAGCTTCGAACTATTTTTTTTTTTTTTAATTTTTTGTATAGTTAGGTTTTCGAGATAACGGTAATCAGTAACGGCAAGCAGTATCTCGTTCGAAAGGCAATTAAAATACGCTTCAAACGACATACAACTTCTAGAGGTCTAATAAAAACTCGCTGAGCGAAAACTGGTCAAAGTCAAAATTTTGTGGATTTTTTGCGATTTTTGAAAAATTTTTGATATTCAAATTAAGTTTTTATAAAAACTTGTAAAAATCAGGAAAGTTTTATTACTTTAAAAATTTTCCCGTTTAATTGCAAAGACTTTAAGCGTAATATCAGAGAGATCCGATAAATATTTTATTTTTGGCGATTTTTTTCTTGTTAAACAAAAAGGATACTTTGGACGAAAAACTTGGTTAGGTAACTTAACTAGTTGAAAACAACTTCATAGGTCAAAAGGACATTAGAAGAAAATATAGAGCTTCCAAAGACCAAACTAATGACATTTCGATTTTAAAAATCCGATGTCAAATAACAAGGTTACAATAAAAAAAAATTATTCCGCGATATTTCGCGGGATCAAAAAAAAAATTGTATGGAGAGTGGGACAAAACTCAATTACTCAGATTTTATCGAAAATAAGGTTTTATCGAAAAAAGTCGATGTAAATATGTACAAAAATCGTAAAAGGGCAGCAATATTTTGTATAGACTAGTTACATTTAATATGATATTTTAAGAAAAAGGGAAAAAAGGGAAAAATGTTTAAACAGACTTCTTAAGAGAAGACTTGAAAGAACTCAAATCTGCTTATAAGACCTGATCCAGAGTGGTCCTTAATTGTTAAATGTTTGACTGAAAATGCTAATGCTTGAAAATTACGCTCATAGAAAAGCCAAGATTTCTTCATCTTGTATTTTGCTAAAATAAATTGTCTAAATTTCGCTAAATCATGAAACATACGTTTTTCTTGCGTTTCTATAGTTATCCGCATTTTTTTTTAGCACTCTAACTTGAAATATCACAAAAATCAAAATACACTTATTTATACAAACTTTTTCCAGAATTTTTTTTTTCAAATATGTTGACTTCAAATGAGCCAAAGTAACATTTAATGGTGGCTATTGCGTATAGAAGAAGGTTTTCCATAAAATTCAATATATTTCCCACGGAAATGCATGACAGAAGTTTCTTTTTCAAGCACCAACGTTTTTGACTTTTGTGTATGGGGGCTGACCAGGGTGCAACGCGACTTAGCACTTAAGCAATTTGCGTATATGCACAACATTGTGGAAAAATGGAGTTAAAACAAGTAAGGAAGCCTAAGTTCGAGTGGAATCGAACATTAGATACTCAGCTGTATGCTTTCATAATTTTTTTGCGTTTGATGGAAACACGGTGTACCTTATATAAAGCGAGTGCTGCATGAAGTGGGCGTAGCCACGCCCATTTTCAACATTTTTACCAGTCATCCAACTAAGCATATGAATATTATTCTTTGTTCAAAATTTCATTCCTTTATGACTTCTAGTTACAAAGATGTCACGTTACAAATTCCCAAAGGGTGTTCCAGAAATATCTTTGTTAAAAAGTAGGCGTGGTCATAAACCGATTTCAATAAATTTTTGCGTGTCTATTAACACAAGTTATAGAAGTGTATAAACCAAGTTTGGTCATAATATCTCAATTGTTTGTCCAGTTATGGGCTCCGAAATCTCGTAGTTTCCTTTGTCTAAAGGGAGGCAGTGCCACGGCCATTTTCCAAAATTTTTGTGTTTTTTGTTTTATGGCCATAGTTGGACTCCTGCCATAAAATTTCAATGATATATCTTTATATTTGACAGAGATATCGCTTAAAATGTTTTTACTGGGTCACTTTATAATACCCATATATAAAAGTGGGCGTGGTCGTCAACCGATTTTGGTAGTTTTTCGTCCACGTATTTGTCTAAGTAAATATATCACGCGTGCCAAATTTCATCGATATATCTTTAACGGTTTCTGAGTTACGGCCTATAAAACTTTCAATATTTGCCCCTTAATAAGTGGGCGTGGCACCGCCCATTTTCCAAAATTTTAGTATTTTTTGTTTTATGTCCGTAGTTGGACTCCTGGCACAAAATTTCAATGAATTATCTGTATATTTGACAGAGATATCGCTTAAAATGTTTTTATTAGGCCCCTTTATAGTTCCCATATATAAAAGTGGGCGTGGCCGTCAGCCGATTTTGACAATTTTCCGTCAAAACATTTGTCTAAGTAAGCAAATCACGCATACCATAATTTCATCGATATATCTTCAACGGTTTCTGAGTTATGACATATAAAACTTTCAATGTTTGGCCCTTAATAAGTGGGCGTGGCACCGCCCATTTTCCAAAATCACATCAAATTTCTTCATAAGAGCATGAGCTCAATGCGTGGGTGAAATTTCATCGCTCCAGCTATATTAGTGACTGAGATACCAAATTTACGATTTTTTCTATATAGGAAAAGTGGGCGTGGTCATGGTCCGATTTCACACATTTTCAATACCAACCGTGCCAGTCTCGATACCAACCTGCATTCCAAATTTCATCAAAATATCTCAATTTTTGCGCGAGTTAGAGTGCGTACGGACGGACGGACGGACTGATGGACGGACGGACGGACATGGCTCAATCGATTTCTCTTTTCACCCTGATCATTTTGATATATATAAGTCTATATCTATCTCGATTATTTCGTTCTGTTACAATCCACCGTTATGAAATCAAAACTATAATACTCTGTGTACTAGTACAGCTGAGTATAAAAACTTCAAATTTGCATCCGTGGACGGCTTTTGCTTGTCTGCTTTGATGATGCCACAAACTAGCACAAAATCCCCGTTATTATTTGGCCGGAAAATCTTTTGCTAAATAGATTAAATTGGCAAAAGAAAAATCCTCTCGTTCGTTTGTGCAGCTTTGCTCATTATCAGCAGCAAATGGTGGAAAGCAAAATAAAAAAAAAAAAACAAAAATGATAAGAGGTGAAAAAAAAAATAAAAAATGAAAAAAATTAAAATTAAAGCTTGTCTATGCATAATGCGATTTCAGTGTGAGTTTGCTCATTTGCTGCAGTTTTTTGGCTAGATTTTCCTGTCTAATGCTGCTTCTCTCTACTACTACCTCAGTTTACTTTCATTAATTTGCATGATTTTCACAAAAAAAGGAAGTTGTTTACAGTTAAAAATCTACGACAGCAACACTATCTATTATTACTAATATTACCATTACTATTAAAGGGTATAACGCCCTGGTAGCTTAGCATCACCTTGTGCCAGAGGAAAGCTTAATTTGGACATTTTTTTATTCTTGTTTTCCAAATGTTTGTTGTGTGCCAAATTTTACACGTTAACCCTTGTTTGGTTTTTTATTTACCCAACACTTTTGGAACATACGAATTTTTAGTAGAACATACAATATTGTAATTATTAATTTGTTAATGTTTTTATACCCGGCGACACATAGGTACATATATACATACGTATATACGTAGATTACGCAGTAAAATACTGCGGTCTATATCTAACAATATTCTAAGAGCTTGACTAGCAAATACCAGAGTGCTAAGAGTACCTTTCCTGCAAGCTTTTTGTGTTTGTTTTTCCTTTTTTGTAAGTAATAAATAATGAGCGACACAGAATTTTTGAGCGCACATAAAATTTGTTGCATATTTCAAGGGGCTTCATATTTGCTTTATCACCCTGTGGTCCTTTACATTTTGTTTATTGAAAACCTTTACCTTTACCTTTACCTTTACCTTTACCTTTACCTTTACCTTTACCTTTACCTTTACCTTTACCTTTACCTTTACCTTTACCTTTACCTTTACCTTTACCTTTACCTTTACCTTTACCTTTACCTTTACCTTTACCTTTACCTTTACCCTTACCTTTACCTTTACCTTTACCTTTACCTTTACCTTTACCTTTACCTTTACCTTTACCTTTACCTTTACCTTTACCTTTACCTTTACCTTTACCTTTACCTTTACCTTTACCTTTACCTTTACCTTTACCTTTACCTTTACCTTTACCTTTACCTTTACCTTTACCTTTACCTTTACCTTTACCTTTATCGGGACCACACATCACCATCCGAGCTCACTACTTGAACCATTTCTGGGAAACCGACTCAAAAAATAACAATGAAAATATCTGTATGTTGAAGCCCTGCTCGACACCTTTCATTTGATACCAATATCGCCTAGAAGCATTCGAGGGTCATCCGGGTCCACGTTTTGACCCATATTTGGGGACCCGGCCTAGGCATCGCAATGAAAATAACTCTATGTTGAAGGCCTGCTCAGCACCTTTCGTTTGATACCCATATTGCTCAAACACTTGCTGGGTCACTCTGGGTCCACATTTGGGCCTATATTCCGGGAAGTTCCCACTTTTTCGAAATTCTATATACCCTATTATGTGCGCTAGTACCACGTGAATCTACTGTGAAAATTTCAAAAAGATCGGTTGATTACTTTGGGAGTCCATAAAGGACACACACACACATTCATTTTTATATAATAGATTTGTCTGTAAAAATCAGAGATGTAGAATAATTATTATTTGATTTTGAAATTATAAAAAAGTCTTACAAATTTTCTTCGGAATCATAAAAGTCTTTTGATAATATTTTTTTTCCTGATGAAAATGATAAAAATCTTCTATAATTATTATTCAGAAACTTATATTTTAAAAATCTTTCCATAATAGTTATTTCAAATATATTTTTTTTAAGTCTTCAAAGACTTTTTCATTGAGACAAAGTTCAAAAAAGTCTTTGCGTAATTATTATCAGTAACAAATTGTTTTTTATATATTCAAAGACTTTTTCATTGAGACAAAGTTCAAAAAAGTCTCAGAAAATTTTCAATAACTTTCATATAAGTACTTCAAAACTCAAGCAAATTTCCAATTTGAAATTGTATGAAAGATTTTTATCGAAGATATAAAAAATAAATTTGTTACTCAAAATAATTCCTTCTTTATTTTTGAAATTCGTCTCAATGAAAAAGTCTTTGAAGGCGTAAAAAATAATTTGTTACGGATAATAATTACTTAGAGACGTTTTTCAAATTTGCCTCAATATAAAAGTCTTTGAAGATATAAAAAAAAAAAAATTTCTCATTCATAATAATTACAAAAAGACTTAAAAAAATATCTAAGAAATAACTTTTATGGAAAGACCTCTAAAATATGTTTCTTTCAATAATAATTATTTTTTGATTTTTATTTTTCTCTTATAACAATTACAACTCTGGTAAAATTTTAAATTGATAATATTTCTAAAAAATTTATTCTGAGTATACCCCTAGTAAAATTTACGGCGAATTATTTTCGAGAACATTTTAACCTTCTAGCGACCAGCTAAATGCCATTTTATGCAGAATATTCAAAAAGGGGCTAAGGAATTCCATCATGAGGGTGCTAGTAGCTTAAAATGTTCTTAAAGTACACCAAAAGACTCCCGCTAAATATTTAAAAATTATAGGAACGGAAAACAAATAATGGTATACACGCATGTGGGTATATATCTGTGGCAATTTGCAATAATCGCTTAAGTCGAAAAATATGATTTCGAGATAAACTGATATTTATATTCGAAGGCGTTTCTTAAAAAATCATACAAGTCGTTTAAAAACTATGGACGCAAAATTAGTGATCCATCTACAATGTTGCGATCAAATTTTGTAAATAAAATCAAATGTCATGAAGAAATTTGATTAAGTATATCGAGCCGTATGCGCCGGAAAGATGTAAAGGCCATGATTTCCGATTTTCACTTTTTTGTAGAAATGGCTTACTTGTCATCACCCACACCTTCTCCAGAAATTTTATGTCTGAAAAATGTACCGTTATGAAAAGCAATTTTGATGTAAGTACATAAGTTCAGTTTGTTTACTTTTTTTGTGAGTACGAAGTGGCTTTTACATCTTTTTTGCTTTTCAAATTATTGAAGACTAGTGACAAATAAACAAATTTAACGGGGTTTTGTTGGAATTTAACCAAGGGTTCTATCACTTTGAAAACTTCTACTTTGTATTTTATTACATATCGATGACCAATATGGTTTTCTTGTGCGGCATATTGCACTTTATTGCTCCATAATTTTGGAATAAAGTTCTAACGATTTCACGATAGTTAGGGTCCCTTTTGTTACTGCTTAGAGCAGTTTTAAACAAACTGGTTGTGTATTTCTAAAATTTCTCCAAAATTAATTTCTTGAATCTCGATAATTTCCCTCCAAATTTACCATAGGAGGTGAGAAGTTTTTTTCTGTCAAATTTCAATTTGAACAAAAATGGAAAAACAAAAGACGTGAGTAATTTATAATTTTTTTTTTTTAATTTTAAAATTTATAAATACATACATACATAAATAAATATTTTCCTTTACAGAAGCAAGTATGAGAGAACCACACAAGAGCAATTGGAATTCTTTATTCGTTTCTGCAGGCAGCACCCAGAGATGGAGCGAAAAAAATTCCACCCGGGCAACCCGCAGGAAAAATGGATCGCTTTTATCCCTGAGACTTTTCAGAAGCCTTCTTCTCGCCACTGTTTCTTTCTGCTCCTCAAGATCTGTCGCCAAAACAACGAGCAACAATTCCTCCATAAAAAAAAAACAATTTTTACGGCACAAAATTTCAAAATATTTTCAACAGTTTTTGTATTGTGAGCTGCATATTCAGTGCGGTGAGTTTTGTGAGGTTACCAGAATAGGGCTGTAATTCTTTATCCTATTGATCACTGTTTTGAGAGACATTGTGCACTTCAAAACTCATAATAAATGGAAAGAAATAATGTTAAATGTTACTTCTTAATAAAGTTTTATAAAGAAACGGAAAATGATAGGTTAAGAAATCTCAATAAAAATTGGTAAATATAAATACTGATACATCCCATTATTGCAAAAGTAGTTTCAAAATGTTCACATTTAAATTCTTTATAGGATAGAAAGGAGTCG
The DNA here is from genome assembly GCA_960531455.1 of Urophora cardui. Classification (NCBI taxonomy): domain Eukaryota; kingdom Metazoa; phylum Arthropoda; class Insecta; order Diptera; family Tephritidae; genus Urophora; species Urophora cardui. The sequence continues at coordinate 15,026,904 of OY482674.1, forward strand.
GATCTGAAATTCCTTATACAAACTTAGATTTTTTCATTCTTTTTGCCATTGTAACCAAACTACTTGACCAATTTTTAAGTGCAAAGGCAAAAAATGTTTGTTGGGATTCTCTTTACCAGTTCTTATTAGATGCCAAATCGCTACGGTGGCTAATACAATTTTTTATGCACTTATGTATGTCATGCAATGCCTTGTATATACGGTTTTTTCTACATTTTTACCGATATCTAAGAAACAAGGTCTGTCACAAAAAAATCGATACTTATGCTATTCGGGATCAGCGTTAAATTTCGTTTTAGAAAAGTATAGTTTTATATTTTTGGTGGTTAAAGTTGATTAAAAATTGTCGAAAAGCAAAAAAAAAGGAATCGAAATAAAGAAATGAAAGTAAAAAAATTTTTAAAAAACCTTCTCCTGAACATTTTTGAATTTGGCCTTTACATCTTTCCGGCGCATACGGCTCGATATACATCTACCTTGGCTGTTATAGCAAGTTTAATATACCTCTATTGTAAGATAAGCCTAAATGTTTTATTTTTATCTTCTGATTGAATTAAGCTATAAGCACGGGGTTTTACAGAAATATAGAGTTTTAAAAGGACAATAACTTGATATATATAACTCGAAATCTTCCTAAGTCGACTTACGCGGTGACCACAGATATAATCTACAGAGAATGCAGATGTTTTTAAACATCTATTTTTTATATTTATGTAAAGCTGCCTTGGAGCGTTTTCAAGCATGCACCAACTTATTCGCTGTTGTTTGCCAAGCAACAACTAGTTGATTAATACCGTATGCTGTCCACTTTAATTTTGTCGTCAACGTCATCGTCCTCCTTTCACCGTTTTTTTTTTGCTACTGCTTTTACTCTGCTCACTTTTTGTGAAGGTAAATATGCATGTTATGAAATTTTTATAAGCTTATCTGTAAATGAGCCAATCAAGTACGTATGTAAGTAGGTGCATACCATTGCTGCCATGGTGCATACTTACATATGACAAAGTAAATGTACTTTTATACATACATACACTTATGTAAATATACCGCCTTACTACCGTGCACGAGTACAATCCTTTGCAAAGTAATCACACACACTCATTCATTCATTCGCTCATTGACTCACCTCCATTCAGTCGATCCTCACGTGTATAGTAACGTGCTCGGCGCTTGGAAAAGCAAACAGCCATTGCCAGTATAATGACAACAATTAAAACCAATATAATGCCACCCAATATGGCTAGAGTATTAAGGCCACCTGCAAAAGAGGAAAAAAAGAAAGGGAAAAAATGAAAAATATGTGTAGTAAAAAGTGAAAAAAGTGAAAGTTAAAAATAAAATTGAAAGCTAAAAAAGTTAATGAAAGTTGAGAAAAAAAAGTAGCAAATAAAACAACATGAAAATGAGCCAAGTGTAGTAAAAAGCGTAATGCAAGTAAGGGTGTAAGTAATATGCAAAATACAAAGTAAAAACTTGCATTATTTAAAGCTGCCAAGGCAATGAGTGGCAGAGTAGTTTGCTGAATGTACATACACACATACATACATAATATATACATATGTATATCCGTGAAGAATTAGCTATGCAAAGCGCATTGCTTGCAGTTGGTTTTCTTTCACTTCAATTAAATAGCTATTTACTAAATTTAATGTAGATGCTTAATTACTTAATGGCAATTAAATTAAAGAGGGTGAAAGAGTATACCAATAAGGCAATCATTGCGTACAAATTTAAATTGCAATTGGGCTGCTAAAGACTTTTATTTTTTAAACAGCGCAAATGTAGAACAGACAGAGTCTGCCTTCAGTCAAATCAAACCAGAGCCGTTATTTAATGATTAACAATTTTTGTGATTAGTAATTATAGTACGTTTCGTTTTTGTACCAGTTTAATGATTAAATACGAACACTTTTACATTTTTATTGATTAGAATTAAATTAAATTAAAAAGTACATTAATTAATCGATTGATTATTTTAAAAATGATTACTTTGATTATTTTCAATAATTTTTAAATATTTTTAATTGCATGATTACCTTTAATTATTTTTCGATTTTTTAATTGCATGATTACTTTAATAATTTTCAATAATTTTTCAATTGCATAATTATTTGGATTATTTTCAATTATTTTTAGATTTCTTTAATTGCATGATTACCTACTTTGATTATTTTCAATAATTCTAACATTTTTTTAATTGCATGATTATTTACATTTTTCAATAATTTCTCCATTTTTTTAATTGCATGATTACTTTGATTATTTTTAATAATTTTTAAATTTTTTTCATTGCATGATTATTTAGATTATTTTTAATAATTTTTAGATCTTTTTAATTGCATGATTATTTAGATTATTTTCAATTAATTAAATTTTTTTAATTGCATGATTATCTAGATTGTTTTCAGTTATTTTAAATATTTTTAATTGCATGATTACTTGGATTATTTTCAATAATTTTACGATTTTTATAATTACATGTTTATTTGGATTATTTTAAATTATTTTTAAATTTTTTAATTTTATATTTGGCGAAAAGCGAACAAGTTCAAGACTACGTATTACCAGCGATGGTAGAAATGATAGCTATTTCGCTTTTCGCCAAATAAAATTAATTAAAATCTTCTGTGTACCTACACAACAATTAATTTTTTTAATTTTCTAAAAATTTTTTATTTTTTTTATTTGCTTGATTACTTTGATTATTTTCATAATTTAAAAATTTTTTTAATTGCATGATTACTTTGATTATTTTCAATAACCTTCCGATTTTTTTAATTGCATGATTATTTAGATTATTTTCAAAAACTTTTCGATTTTTTTAATTATAATATAATACAATGGCGCTATTATGACTCTGACGAGTTTTATGGCCGAGCTTCTCTCCCAATTCGAGGTGTGCTCCTTTTTGTTTTTCCTACTAATTGGGTGGACCTACAGTTTTATGCCGGCTCCGAACGGCGAAATGCATTTTTTGTGAGAAGCTTTTTCATGGCAGAAATACACTCGGAGGGTATGCCGCCCACTGCCGAGAGGTGACCGCTGTTCTTAAAAAACCCAATAATTGGATTTTTACTAATTAGAAAAATTGTTTTGGTGTTTTGCTCGGACCGTGATTTGAACCCGAGACCTCTGGCATAGCAGGCGAGCACTCTACCCACTGCACCACATTTAATTGCATGATTAATAAAATTATTTCATGATTGTCGATTATTTCTAGTTTTTTTTTAATTACATGATTAATAATTGATTAATTATTTTTATTCTTTCCTTCAAAATGCTACTAACCATAGCTGGGGAATAATGATTAGTAATCCTAATGATTACTAATCGGATTAGAAACTTTTTTTTTAATCCTAATTGATTAATTAGTATTAGATGGCTATTCTAATCGACTACTTTTTGATTAGATTAGAACTAGTCAAAAATCTAATCACGATTAGTGACGATTGGCATATCTAATCAAAACTAATCAAAACTAATCAAAAATAAAATCGATTAGATTTCTCGACTAGTTTTGATTAGATTTGATTAGATCAACTATTTTGAAATATCTGCAATCGTGAAGTTACTACAATACAAAGAGAAATTGAATAAGCTTTCCGATGAGCTGAATCTGTCTCCTTTTACATCAAGTGATTTTCAATATTTTGAGTCGTACAAGCTGCTAATGGAGGCTATTGCCCAAACTTTGGACTTCATCCAAGGTGAACCCAATGTGAAATATGGTTGTATTAATCCTGCGTTATTTTCTTTGAGTAATAAACTGCTAAAATTATCCAGAAAACCCGAAGTTTTGAGCAATGTTAGCTCAACAGCAGTACAATTAGAACACCAATTGAGAGAACGGTTTAAGCCATATTTTACATTGGCTCCTGAGGGCTTTTTAAGAGCAGCGGTCACCTCTCGGCAGTGGGCGGCATACCCTCCGAGTGTATTTCTGCCATGAAAAAGCTTCTCACAAAAAATTCATTCGCCGTTCGGAGCCGGCATAAAATTGTAGATCCACCCATAAAGGTGAAAGACTAAAGGAGCACACCTCGAATTGGGAGAGAAGCTCGGCCATAGAACTCGTCAGAGTTATAATAGCGTCATTGTATTATATATTATACTTTATGAATTAAATGACAAAAAAAAAATATTTCAAAACAGTTGATCTAATCAAATTTAATCAAAACTAATCGAGAAATCCAATTGATTTTTATTTTTATTAGTTTTGATTAGTTTTGATTAGATAATCGCCATTAGATTTTTGATTAGCTCTAATCTAATCAATTAGTAATCAGAATATAAAGAATCAAAAAAAATCTAATGATTAGATTACTTAATTTTTCTAATCGTAATGATTTCTAATTCTAATCGAAGTTCCCCAGCTATGCTACTAACACGACATGGCGTACAATTGTTTTCTACGGAATAAGATAACTAAACAGAATCATATAAAAATAAATAATCGTATAATTGAAAATATTCAAGTAACTAAAAAAAATTAAACATTTATTTAATTAAAAATAATCAAACATTTAAAAATAATCAAGCAATTAAAAATAATTATTTGATTATATGATTATTTGTGATTATTTCTTTAATGGCTATTAATCATGATTATTTTTTATAATTTTTTAATTTAGTTGATAACTAATTGCCATGTTAATGTAAGACAATTAAAATAATTATGATAATTTTTTTTTATAATTTTATAATTTAATTGATTACTAATTATATGATAACTTTTGATCATTTATTTAATTTAATTGATAATTAATTGACATATTAATGTAAGGCCATTAAAATAATCATTAGAATTAAAAAATCCGAAAATTTTAATCATTATCGATTTTAATGGCAATTTAACACGTATTTTCCATCTTCTTAAAGCGGCGCTAACATGAGTTACGTGAATTTAAAAGCCACACTCCTTATTATCAAATCTACACCCCCTTTCTCTGATTAAGTAATAAAAGCATACCAATTTCAAATCCATACAAAATTCAAATGACTCAATTTACTAAAAAAAGTGTCAACTCATTTAACCCGATAAACTAGAATCGGAGTTTCTTCTGACAGCCAACATAAATTTACAAATGACCCGCTAACTCGTGCTTGTCTTACATTTGCACTCGTCACACAAAAGTATTTCACTCGCTATTAAAACATTTCATTCATTTGTTAACTTACCACGTTCAAGATAATTGTGCGAAGTACTCGCTGCATTTTGCTCCTCATCGGTTATATAGTCTAGACAATCATGCAACTTCGTTACGTCCAAATCCATAATTTCCGAACCGCGCAAAGGTTTGGGTAGAAAGCAAATTGGATATGCTTCCCATTTCCATTCCAGCTAAAAGTTGGAGGATATAAAAAAAAAATTAAAAATTATTTACATATAATCAATTAAATGGATAAAGATATTAATTGATTATATATAAAATAAAAAACTATGCATAAAAGAAAAATTGTATAGAGCATTTAACGAGTATTTAGTTAAAATCAAACGAATTAAATTAAAATTTGATTCAATTTAATTTTCCTCAAAAAGCTTCAAGCGCATACAAGCTAAAAACCACTAGATAATCATTTAATAATATCTAAAATCACATTTCAAAAATTGAACTTTTTATCATGAAATATTTGTAGAAATGCATACTCGTTTGTATGCCATTGATAAATAGTGGAATTCGCTGAATTCGCTAAATGCTATCACACATCACATTTGTTGTTTGTTATTTTGTGGTTCCTTTCTAGTTATTTTGCGCTACTTTTTTTTAGTTATTTTGCGGTTATGTATATGTGGTTTGTATGTTTTTGGTTTATACTCACATGTTGCACGACATTTATTAATTTGCCCATATGACATTCATCGCATATCAACGGATTATTGTCCAAACGTACATTGCGTATGCGTTGTATGCGTAAAACTGTGTCCTCATTGATGCCATACAATTGATTACGCGATAAATCCAAAAACTATTTAAGCACAAATTAAGTTTTCATTAATGAATGTTGCGGCGTTGAATGCATCGGAGAATTAGTGCAAATTTTGCGTTAATAAAATGTTGTAGCGGCGACAAAATGCGGTTGTTTATGGCGCATAAAATGTGTGAAAGGCATGGAATGAAATGCATGATTGTTTAGTTTTGGTGAATATTTTTAAATTTTTTTATTGTAAATAATTTTATTTTGAGTATGAATTTCATAAAAACATTGCTCGTAATTTTGTCAGCTTAATGTTATAGATCGCATAGTTTATTCGAGTCGATACTTAATAAATTTGCTGGTTTGTGTCTTAGATATATCTCACGCTAATAGTGAATGAGTTGAGGTTATTTAAAGTCCGTTGGATTAGCCTTACACTATTCTCAGTCCTCTTTTAGGTTCGTTGTACAATGATTTTAGCTGGGGAAACCCCTGGTGAAATATTTTGGCGAATAATATTCTAGAACATTTTAACCCTGTACCGACCTTTAAGATACTATTTTTTCCAACTACATATCTATAACGTTTTTGGGGTTTACTATATGAATTGTGGTCTTTCATTCTGTATGGAAATTATTGCGCCCCCAGACAAGAACTCTCAATTTATGTCAAAGTGCAATTTAATCAATTCGATACTTAATAAACTTGCTGGTTTGTGTCTTAGATGTATCTCAAGCTTACGGTGAATCAGTTGAAACCATTAAAAGGTTCGGGTTAGTCTTATACTCACACTACTCGTATGACCAGTGAGTAAAATGCATTAAACATTGCTTCTTAAAAACCGGTTTCGGCTATGTGCCATCTTCAGTATCTGGTTTCGTTCGTCGGAAAAGCTATCAACATAAAAGGAATTGCTTCGTACTTTCTTCAAAGCATGACATTTCTTCCGGCCAAATCGAAGTAACCACACGTAAATAATCAAAACTTAAGCTTAAACCCTTTCAAATGTGTCTTTTAACAAACACCAATTAGCGCGTTTCTTTTGCAGACCGACTTCTGTTTGATATTTAATATTGCCCCCTCCCCCCTAAAACTCTAAACACAGCATAATATCCATTTGTTAGAACGTCTATTATACGCTTCTTCCAACTTTATATTTTTTACTACTCACCTCCAACTCACGACACGGATCAATGACTTGCAGCGCCATATTATCCAAGTGATTCCCAGATATATTGAGATAACGCAACTGCTTAAATGGCACCAATAAACCCATCGGCAGCACGCCCATGTCGGCAATGGAGAGATGTGTCAGCTGCGGTATGACCTGCAAATGGGTAGAGGAAGCAAATGGCGTGATGAAGAAGCATAACAAGAAAAGAAAAAAAAGAAAGAAATGCTTATATCTATCAGCGTGTTAAATACGCATGCAACGGATTTTATTACTTGCATAAATGAAAAATATGAAATACCTAAAGACACTAAGTACTGATTACTTAGTTATTTCACTGCTTTAAACACCTCTAACAATGCGTTAACTATTTATAATATTGCTCCTAATCTTTTTCTAATCTAGCTCTACCCAATTCATAACTTAAACTCTTAGCACATCACAAACGCATCAATGGCCAACACTAATCACTTGCGTAATTTCGTTCACAATTACCCCCTGCCAACATCACCTGCAATCTTCACAAACTTCAAACTGTCAACATTCCCACACACTTCACTTACCTCGAATGTTTCTCGCATATCAAGCAAATTCATTTGCACATTCCCACTTATATTCAGGGTTTGTAAATTGTTTAGCCGACGCACCGATTGAGGCTCCAGCCGCACCAGTTTATTGTAAGACAAATCCAGGAATGTCAAATTGTGTAAATGCTGAAACGAATCATTCGGCACTTTGGCCAGTCGATTGTAGGAGAGGTCTGCAAATGATATGAAGATATGAAGAACAGTGAGTGAACAGTGAACAGTGAAGTGGAATGACATGGCAAGTTTTGGGTAACAGCGGACAAGGACAAGGGGAGTGGGCAAAATGAGATTAGTTGAGCTTAATGTTAGTAGTAGAAGGACATACTGAATGGACAACATGGCACGCAAAAGCAAAAGGGAAATTGTTGCCAGTTGCGAAAGCTGGGGAAGACGGCAGGAAAATGTCATATACATACTTACATAGTTACTTGCATACTACAAACTTACCCAAGTGCTGCAAGCTCTTTTGATTGCGAAATAGCTCGTCAACAACGACAGACAGTTGATTGCCATCAAGTAAGACTTTGTTGAGGCGTTTGACATCGCGAAATTCATCCTTGTCCAGGAATTTGAACTGTTTTTGTTTTTTGTATGTAATTAGAAATGGTGAACGAGAAAGAAGAAGGCAAAGAGAAGACGTAAAAGGTGTGAGTAAAAAAACAAATTGATGTGTAAAAGGTAAAATTAAGGTCATTATAATAATTGCATACATAAATAACAAAAATGAACGAAATAAGTTAAATAGTAATTGACTGAAAAAAAAAAGTAAATTAAATACATAAATGCTTTGAGTTGGCCTAAGGCTCAGCGTTGATTGAATAAACAAATAAGGCAGGTGCTTGAATAGTTTTACCTCGCTGCAAGTCAGCTAATCCTTATATATATTACGCTAAGCGATTTTTTGTACACGGAGAGAATTGTGTGCAGAAATTATGCGGTATGGGTACAACTTATGCACAAATTGTTCACGAAAAATGACCAAGAACAGTTGTTCATAATCTATGCACACTTGTTCATAACTTAAGTTCAGCACTATGAGCATGTTTTATGAACAACAGGGCATAGATTATGAACAACATTTTCATAGCTTCTGAACAACTGGGAAAGACTGTGAACAACTGAGCATGGGTTATGAACAACATTTTCATAGATTGTGAACAAATAGGGAAAAATTTTACACCTCCTGCTAATATTAAATAAACAAAATTTCATTTTATTTTCAAATATCTTTATTTCAAAGTACAATTGCTTACTAACTAATCGCCGTACCATACGAAAACTAGCACATTTAAAATTTCTGATGAAAGCTGGCAATTAAAAAATTCTGAACGAAAAATAGCACATTTCACTTTTGGCCGACGAAAAGTAGCAATAATTATACTATACTGTTTTTACATTAAAATTGTTGTTGTTTAAACGAAATTAATAGTTTTCGTCAGCCAAAAATTGAATGTGCTTGTATTCGTCAGCCACAAAAAATCGTATGCTAGTTTTCGTATGGTACGCCGTGATATTATATATAAGTTCCAGAAAACTGTGTTTTCAAACGGCTATTCTAGGTTGAAGAGGAAAAAACACTCGAAATATGTATCAAAAGAATTAAAAACGGCAGCAAAAAGATAAATTAGACTTTCCACGATTAGAACATATTTATATGAATTGATATCATTTCGATCCTTAAGAATCATCAAAAATGGTTGAAAATTTATCTTCTCGCTCACACAAAATTCTTTACGCTTGTTTATAGTGCTTTGTATGTCCGCAGCGCTGTTTATTTCAGGAATTCCAAGCGTCGCCTGTGCTAACCTTCCACGTCTTTTTCTGAATTGGTTTTCTTGCCACAGGCTTAAAATTGCTGTCAGTACCTTCGAGACTTCAATTAATTGTAAATCTGGAAGAAAATTCAAAAATAATAATTAAATTAGTTCTTTATTCCATGTATAAATTGTTTTTTACCTTTTTTTGTTGAACACAGACGGCACTCTTGACACAAAGAAAGTGTTTACGGTCACATATTATGTACAATGTTCATATATTATGATCAGTTGTGTTTGATTTTCAAATAATTAAGCTATGAACAATGTTCACAAACTGTGCACATTTTTTGTGTATAACTTATGCACAATCTTAATAGATTGTTTAGAATTTATGATTATTGGGCATAATTTATGCGCAAAGTTGCATATTCAAAAATGTACTTAAACATTTTATAGTTATGAACAGCTTGTGCAGAAATAATGCACAACAGTTTTCTCCGTGTAAGCACCATAACTTTTACACCGTTATACCGATTTTCGAAAATGGGATGTCACATGAAAGGGCTTGACCTGTAGATGTGCAGGAAGGTTTAATATTTCTGAAAAGGGTTACCAGCTGTTTGAAAACTTAATTTTCCTGTATAGTTTGTTTGATTTTAAAATTTTTGGCACCATGTGAAAGGGCTTGACCTGATATTGAGTAATTTAATAAAAAATTTACAAAAAGGGTTGCCACCTGTTAAAAAATTCGGTTTTTCGCTATAGTTTGTTTGATTTTTAAATTTGAGGTGTCATATGAAAGGGCTTGGCATGTAAATGAGTAATTCATTAAAATTTTTACAAAAAGGGTGCCACTTGTTCAAAAATCCATTTTTACGCTACAGTTTATCTCATTTTTAAATTTGGAGTGTAATTTTTATAAAAAGGGTACACTGAAGATGGGTAATAAAAGGAAAGGGAAGAGGAAAATGAAAGGAACGGATATGTCGAAGGAAAGGAAGCGAAAGAGGAAAGAACACGGAAAATAAAATGGATAAAGGGAAAAGAAAGCGCAAATAAGGGGGACTGGGAAGAGAAAGAGAACTATATAGAAATATATTCGGCACAAAACTTCACTAAGGGGCTCCTCGGACAAAATCTGTGTATAAAAAATCTAGGTCCACAGAAAATAAAAATAACCAATAACTATGAAGGCATATCAAAAAATTTTCAAATGTGGCAATAAGTGGTCTTCCACCCTCAAATTGTCGGACAGTGTAAGGCACAGCATCGCGTGGCCGGGTTTACTAGTTGCTATTAATATCCCAGGCCACAAGGAGTTAGACGGAAATAAGAAAGCCGGACGGAAAAGGTTCCGGAGCAGAACACTCTATTCGATGACGTTCCGATGACACCCAGTGAAATTAAGCATAGGTAGTATATACATATGTATATGTATGATGGACCAGACCGATAAGGCGTAGGAAAAATGGCAGGGTGTAGGGTGTCCAAAATTGCATATGTGTAAATCGTACGATCCCAAGCTAACTAAATGTTTGCTATCCCGGAAAGGGATGATTATAGACTTATCATCGGTCCTAACAGGACGCTGTCTTTTAGCATTACATTCGTTCAAAAGGTGGCGAAATTGAATGCAGAGAATAAGGATTGTACGAAGAGACGGTAGAGCATTTTCTCTGCTACTGTCCTACTTTTTCCAGGCTAAGGTTTCAGCTACTGGGGCTGGTCGTATTCAGTGATCTTGAATCTGGGCTAAGAAACTCTTGGTAATTGGCAAAGGGACGAGATTGGTCTTCAGTCTAGGTCAGTGCGTTTAGAGCTGCTCAAGTTCGAGAACTTTTCTGGTAACTCTACGGACTCACTTCGTCTATGTGAGGCCCTTAACGGTAATGGTAAAATAGGCAGTGAAGTATTCCCGAAGGACTTCCAACTTAGTGATTACTGCAGAGTCATTCAGGCGGAGCTAAATGCTGTTTGGGAGGCAGGAAAATAACAAATGAGCAAAGCCGTCGCGATTTTTTGCGACAGCCAAGCGGCCATAAAATCTCTGCAATGCAGTGACTTGGCATCGCGGTTTAGGATAAAATGCAGGCAAGCTCGAAACAAAGTTGCCGAAAGGTACAACCTCAATATCGTATGGCTCACAGAGCACTGCGGCATCCAAGGTAATTGCGCCGCAGATGAGTGGGCAAGAGAAGGAACCCACTTGAAGGAAGAGATGGATACCAGCTGGATGGCTTCTTCTCTTAATACATGCAAAAATTGGCTGCGATCTTATTTCATAAAAAAAGAAAAATGTCAAATGGGCTGGAGAATATACTTGTTTGCTCTCTCCTAGAATCAATATCAGATCTAAGTAGTTGGTATAAAAATAACGGGTTACTGCCTCATGGACATTCTTACTAACGATATATGTCGCAGATGCAGAAATAAGGAAGAGGTAGAAAACGTAGAGCTTTATCTATGCTCTTGTTCCGCGCTGTCTAATTCCAGCACGTTTAGCTCCACAGACACAGCTTTGAGTGGCTGGAGGAGCTTGAAAACACAAATGCATCTCGAATTTTGCGTTATATGGTTCAGTTTCATAGGCATCTAATCTCCGTCTACATGATGTAGAATCCAGAGCTACACATGGTATTACAATGGGCCATCAGGCCTACGTACATACATAAGTGTGCCTCGGCACCGGACGAACGGCGACAGTCACAAATACCTTACCTAACCCTAAGTTGTGGAAGCTTGGTAAATAATTGCTCATTACTCAAACCACAGCGCCATCTGTGCAATAGTTGGCAATTCCGTAACTGTCATTCTCACTTCTGGCATTTTACATTTTTCATTCCATTTCATGTTTGTAATTACGCCAACGAGTACAGGCGGTTTTTCTGAATAATATGTATACAAAATATTTCTAACGTTATTAAACATCATAAGAAACAAATTGGAATGATAGGTATTAGATGTTAAGTGCCGTACAATCGCTTGCTCAGATATTGACAGTTTAGGGTATGACATCGCTATTTAAACACACCAAGGATACGTAGCCCTTTTTGCATAATAAATCTTTGTATAAATAACCCACAGAGATGAATCTAAGAAATTAATGAAAAACCAACCCAGCTAAAATTATCTCACCTGATCAAGAAAGTTACAAATTCGTGGTTTTACACATTTTTTGCCAAATTTTGCCTTAATTCAAAAAGACAACGTCCACAAAGCAAGCACCCTTTACTTTCATTAAAAAAAAAGCATTCGCTTCAAAACCACAACTTCTTATATACAAAACATACCTCATTGCGTCCCAAATCCAATTCACGTAAATTTGGCAATAAATTATACAATTGTGGATTGATTTTCTTCAGTTGGCAATTGCGACATTTAAAAATGCGCAAATCCTGCAAAGAAAAAAAGTAAAGAGAAAAGCATAAAAAAGAAAGGATAAGAAAAAGAAAAAGGCAAAAATAAAACAATAAATAACAAGTGCACACAAACGTTATTAAAAATGTTCAGGCAATGTAAAAGGTTTCATGATTGCATTTATTTATCTTTCTCATTGCTTTCATTTCATTACTTTTGCTTTTGCTTCCTTTCTGCCTTTCTCGATTTATTCATTTTATACCTATTACTTCAAGAAATTGTATAGGCAAATTGCGCACAATTGTATGTTATAATATTTTTTTTATAAATACATATGTATGTAGGCATTTTCCACTATAAAAAACAACTTACCGGCACATCGCGAAACACATCCGGCGGCAGATCCTGCAACGGATTACCGCTTAGGTCGAGATATTTCAGCTTATTGAGCAGAAAGAAATTACGCGGCACTAATTCCATTATTGAATTGTCAGCTAAGCTTAAGCGTTGCAGCTCCTACACAAATGGAAGAGAGAGAAAAAACGAAAAAGAAAATTTGTATTTTATTAATTTCATTTTGCTTATTTGATGTTCGTAATGGTCAGAAGGATATCCTTGAGTGGTAAAATATGAAATTTTAAATCCGAAGAGAGGGATACAAAACTCCAATAATTGCAAGTATTTAAGCTGGGATACTCGTATAAACTGATTCTTACAGCCGCACACTTCAAACATCATCTTACCCGGAATCAATAAGCCCATACTCTGATCTGAGCCACTCAATGCAAAAGGTTCGCAAACTATCAGAAATTAGCTCTGGAAAGGTCTCTGGAAAGAGGCAAGGTGTTTGAAGATAGAGCATTGGCACTGGGCTTTTGGTCTATGCCAGGCAAAAGCCCTAATCTTAGGCTACAATACCAATCGGGCACGGTCGTATTTTTTCTTCACATTAGCGACTTCGACATTAATACGAGAACAGTTAATATCTATCTTATAACAGTCTTCGATAAAAACTATGTGATTATCTTTTCATATAGTAAGGACTGGGGAGATAGCAAACTTGCTCAGAAATTCGATGTTTCAGATTTCACGGACGGATCAAAGATGGCATGCGGACTGGGAGCGGTTATCTTACCAACTTAGCAGGACGTTTCCATATCAATCAGGCTGCCAGGCATGGCGAGCGTTCTTCATCTAAAGTTTCCGCCATAGAGGAGGTCTGCAATGCTCCACTTGCAGCGGAAAGTTCCGGTGTCGGAAAGAGGATAGAAAATTACTCGTATAATCAGGCGGCTCCTACGGCTCTGAGATCTGCAAAGGTATCATCAAGCCTGGTCATGAAGTGGGTCATTAGCTTAGCAAGTCGACATATCGTATCGCTTATCTGGGTGCCAGAGAAACGATGTGGCTGATCAGCTAGCCAGGGAAGGCTCGAATCTTGATATCGCAGAGGCAGAGGAGGTTCTTGCGCCCCTAGGCTTCATCAAGGACCAAATCTCTCGGCACTGGTTAGAGGAGACCAACACAAGAAGAAAATGGTTGCACGCCTGCAGGGTCTGCAAAAGTCTGTGGCCTTCATACAATGAGATGCGATCCTCAGCCAATCTAAATGTGGACAGAGGGGACATTTTCCGCTTAACTGTGTTATTTACAGGGCATTGGACTATTGTTACCTATTCGGACCAATTGGGATTGGACCTTAATACTCTGTGTCGTAGATGTAATCTTCCTGGAGCCGTGCAGATGGTGGAGCACCTGCTATGCGAGCGTGCTTCGCAATACCAAGGCAGAATGAAATTCCTTGGCAAAGCCTTTCTTCGACAAACTCTCGGAACTCAAGGACGCCAGGCCTGAGTGGCTTCTTATGCGGCCTTTACACGGGTCGATTTTCGCCGACTGGGAAATCGACTGAGCAATCAACTGGGTAAAACTTGAGCGCAAGCCTACTTTGAGCTAGTCGATTTTCGTCGACTGTCGTCGACCGTGTAAAGGCCGCATTAGCTAGCTAAACTCAACAGGATGGATAAATGTATGGCGTAGGACATGCCCTGGTTTCCGAATTGATATTTCCATTTACTCTATTCTTCTGGTTCTTTAGCCACGATTCCTGGCTTCGGGCGCTTCGGCGCTAATTGTAGTCAGCGCGACTCGCCACTCTAACCAAACAAATAGCAAACCAACCCTAAAGCAGTGGCGAGTAGGACTAAAAAACTAGACTAGATTGCTATAAGTACTTATATTATACTTAGCTGGGAGCGAGTTCGGCAAATTTATTGAATAGTCGCCAAAATCGCATGTGATGTCGTTTGGTTGCAGTCATGTTTATGCTACATTCGCAAGCAAATTTTTAATTTAGCGAGAAAATGTGCATTGTAGCGAGTAGAGGTAGATAGTAGCGAGTAGAAAAATGACGAATAGAGGACAACTTATGTGCAGTTGTTATTCACAATTTACTTTCGCCTAAGCTACAAGCAAACACTGAACTCACTCAAACTTTTTCTTCCTTTTGAATTTTTGTACAAAATTTTAAGATTCAATTTCTGTTGTTTTCTTTCTTTATCGATTTTTATTTGCAACGGAAACACCCTCTTATCACTCTATCCACTTTCAATTGATCTGCAAGACCTACTAAGTATTCATTTATGTATGTAGCATCCTCATTATGGCATTTCATTAGAAGAACGCTTTAGCTTATTTCCCGCCTGCAGCGCATAGCAATAACTTGAAGGAAACCGGATGCATATAAAAAATGAATAATGATGCAAACAGCAGCATGTCTTTGCATGTTTGTTGCATGTTGCAATACGATAGTTATTTAGTTGTGTGTACAAAAGTGCGGACCAGAATCTGAAATGTTGCCATGTGTAAGACAAATATAAGCAAAAGCAAAGCGGAAAAGTGCGCTAGCATTTATGTGTAGCAGGGTTGTGTGATTTTGATTTGACTGAATCACTAATCAAAAATATTTTCTGATTCTTGATTTAAAATATTTTCAAATCAAAGATAATTTTTATTTGTGATTCGTTTCAAAAAAGAATCAGAAATACCCTTTGATTCGTGATTCAAACTATTTTCAAATCAAAGATAAATTTTATTTGTGATTCGTTTCAAAAAAGAATCAGAAATACCCTTTGATTCGTGATTCAAACTATTTTCAAATCAAAGATAAAATTGATTTGTGATTCATTTCTTAAAAGAATCAAAAATCTTTTTTGATTATTGATTCAAACTTGATTTCGAATCAAGATTCTTAATAAATTTTTGATTCGAATCAAATTTTTGATTCGAATAAAATTTTTAATTCGAATAAAATTTTTGATTCGAATCAAATTTTTGATTCGAATAAAATTTTTGATTCGAATCAAATATTTGATTCGAATAAAATTTTTGATTCGAATCAAACTTTTGATTCGAATCAAAAAATTATTTTGAATCAAAACTTTATTTCAAATAAAAAAGTACTTAGTACGTGATCCCACCACCCCCGCGAGTTGAAATGCAAAAAATCTAAAATTTCAACAAACGTCTACGTTGTATGGGAGGAAATGCAAGCAGATTTTCGCAGTTGCTTAGCCAAGCATTTGTGCATATATATGTATGTATATACTTACATACATATATGTAGGTATATAACGAATAAATGAATGAAAGGATGAATGAATTATGGTTAGGTGTATGCATACAAAGAGTGGTTTCGATATGTAAATATGTATGTGCATACGTTAGGCTGGGGCAATTTTCTAAGCCATACTGTTCGTAGAAAAATCGGATTCTGCATTAAATTCTATGAAAAATGTGTTCTAGAGCATGCCTCTAATATCAATTTCGAACTTGCCCATTTTCGATTGAAGTTTACTAGGTATGTAGAATTGTTTTAAGCATAGTAACCCATATACTTTTAAATTCAACCAGTGGTTTTAAATTTATCTCTTTACATTCTTTTTCATTGTTACTTAAACGACTTTTAATAATGCATGTATATAAGAGTTTGATTTCGTTGTTGTGGTTTTGTTGAAAAACGAAAATATTAAAAACAACTGCCATTCGTTTTTTTGTTTCTTAACCCTCTCAACATTAGCTTAAAATTTAGGGGAGACTTTTATAACTTTTTTTTCGCATGGGGACCAACACTTACCTCCTGACTTCATTTCCATATAAAATACAGATGTAATCTAACACATATATATGTACATACTTACATATATATGATGTATGTACATATGTACTTACCCCTTAATATGTAAATGAATATACATACATATGTAAATTTCTCTTATACATATCCACACACATGTACTTACTTATGTACTTATATTTTATATATTTTACATATATTGAATGAACCCAAAAAAAGAATAAAATAACAGAATTTAAAAATAAATAATAATAATGCATTTACCCAAAATGATCTCGTACTAAAAGTATCTTTTACTTGAAATACATATATTTTGGATTCACTATAGGTACATACATATGCATATTTTAAACCCGTTCAAATTAAACGAAAGTGGTTTGTTGTGTTGCTTTACGAACAGCAATTCAATCAGTGAATTTATTGGTAAAATTGATTCTTATTTACCTATACACAAAATTTCTTATGTACTACTTATTTACTATAATACATGTACATATATCTACTCTAATTCTTACTTCTATGGAGATATGTACATACATATGTACATACCCTGTAAGACAGGAATGATGGAAACTCCAACACATTCTCAGCAAACACTAACACATATAGCAGTGATAGTCATTTGATACATCATTTGGAGAACACATTCATCACATTTTTCATACCGTCCATATAAAAATGATGGAAACTTGTAGGCAGTGTGTGACAGAAATTTCCATCAAACGTGCACCTCAAATGATATATCAAATGACTATCACTGTGTTATAGGGTATATACATACATATGTATGTATGCATATGCACCCAAGTGCCCCCTGCAAAAAAGCCGAGTACTCCATGCACGCTTGTATAGAGTACTCGCTATGGACCAACCGAGTACTCCTCAACCTGCCACATTTCATATAAAAACTATGGTACATTTAACATTGCGATGTCCCAGGCAGGGATCACATACTCCCATTTCCGCATGACACCCGAGTAATCCAAGGATTACCCACATGGGATTAATTTACGGAGTAGGTACTAAAATTAATGAAATTTAATAATCTCTGAACAGTTTTGAAAGACTGCCAATTCAATTTACATACATTCATAAGTAAGCTTTTCTTTAGTTAAAATAAAATATTAAAATTTTTCTAGCGCAATCACCAGCATTTTTTGTGTCGCGTAATTTTTTCGATACATCGAACATCGATGTATCGATGTTGGTCCTCAAAATTTGCATTCCTACCCTTTATTACTGAATCGTGCACGTTCAAACGAGCATGCATATGTACATACATACATACATACAAATGTATGCACTTGCTTCGTCGTTATCGCTATATATGTACATACATTTCGTTTTCGTAGCAATGTTCGGCTAACTACGAGCCGATGCAGATAAACAAGTCGCTCGCTTGGGTCCTTGTTTATGATCACTTTGAAAGTACTCCTACCTACCGCAAAATGGATCATATAATCCTATGATTTTTACAGGGCCTATGCACATACATACATATGTATGTATGTACGTACGGCGTAGCACAAACGTAAATACGACAGTCAGAAATATGTATATATGTACATACATACACATATACATATTTGGCGTCAGAATACAATTTGGCTGTTGTTGCACTTTTGGTGCATTTTATACATTTTTGTGTTTTAAGTTACCGAGAAGGTACTTGAATAATTCTGATATTAGCTACAGTATTTTTGATTCTAAATAAATTTTTGATTCGAATAAAATTTTTGATTCGAATCAAATTTTTGATTCGAATCAAAAATATATTTTGAATCAAGATTCGTAATAAATTTTTGATTCGAATCAAATTTTTGATTCGAATAAAATTTTTGATTCGAATCAAAAATTTGATTCGAATCAAAGATATTTTTTGAATCAAGAATCAAAAAAGGTTTTTGATTCTTTTGAGAAATGAATCACAAATCAAATTTATCTTTGATTTGAAAATGGTTTCAATCACGAATCAAAGGGTATTTTTGATTCTTTTTTGAAACGAATCACAAATAAAAATTATCTTTGATTTGAAAATGGTTTGAATCACGAATCAAAGGGTATTTTTGATTCTTTTGAGAAATGAATCACAAATAAAAATTATCTTTTATTTGAAAATAGTTTGAATCACGAATCAAGTTGATTCTTTATTTGAAAGTTGATTTAAAATCAAAATTGATTCGAATCACGCAACGCCGATGTGTAGTATGTATGTGCGAGCATCATAATGAATGAAAAATAACAAGAAGAAGAGGTAAAAGCAACAACAAAAATAAAAGCAAAAACACACAAAGTAAGAAGAAGTAACGTATAATTTATTAGCGAGCACGTACAGGCGATACAAATGTGTACAAGAAAATGCTTGCATGTGCTTGCTATGTTTGTTTGTTGGATGCAGAGATGCTTAACGAACGAACGGTTTCTATTTCGTTTTGTTAATTCAAAATGCTAAATTATCAAAATGGTGTTGTTTCGTTAATTCGCAACGCTAAATTATCAAAACCATATCGTTTCGATAATTCACAAAACTAAATTATCAAAATGCAACCCGTAACGTTGAAACCAAGGATGGGCATTTTTGCATTACCATTCAAAGTGCATTACCATTCAATAGTGAATGGTAGTGCAAAATTGGTTTGCATTACCATTCAGTAGTGAATGGGAAAGCAAATGTGGTTCGCATTACCATGCAGTAGTGAATGGGAATGCAAATGTGGTTCGCATTACCATTCAGTAGTGAATGGGAATGCAAATGTGATTTGCATTACCATTCAGTAGTGAATGGTAATGCAAATGTGATTTGCACTACCATGCCGTGGTTGGTTTCCCTTTACTTTGCTAAGCCTAATTCTATATTTATAATATCCCATAAACTTCCTTCCCGTTAGTAAATAGATTAGCCAATTAATACCTTAACTATGGTCACAGGTTTTAACTGCTATTAAATGATGAATGGTTGTCCAAATCACTCGCACTCATTTTTAATTAATAGTCCAAATCACATTTGCAGTGAGAATGCAATGAATGGGAATGCATTCACCTTTGCATTCGCATTCACTATTGAATGGTAGTGCAAGCCACATTTACATTCCCATTCACTACTGAATGGTAGTGCAAGCCACATTTGCATTCCCATTCACTACTGAATGGTAATGCGAACCACATTTGCATTCCCATTCACTACTGAATGGTAATGCAAACCACATTTTCATTCCCATTCACTACTGAGTGGTAATGCAAACCAAATTTGCATTCCCATTCGCTACTGAATGGTAGCACTACCACTCATCATTGATTGGTGGCTGCAAGGCTGAATGCAATCAAAATTGAATGCAGCTTGCCCAACCCTGGTTGAAACGAAGTAAATCAACAAAAAGATTGCCTGCGCGAGGCGCATACATACACAGCTGTCACTCCCCTGTAGGGAAAATCTCTAGTTCAGAACTAGGTCACTTCTAGTGCATTTTTCGCTACTACTAGTGCGAGCTAAATCTCTTCTGCATGTTATCAACTGGCGAAGTTAACACGGCAATGTCCTAGGCGGTGTCAATTGTCCCCCTCTGCACTACAATTTCGATAGTTCTGAACTAATTACAAGTGCCTAAAAAATCTGCGGTGTGGAGGCGAATAATAATTTTTTTTAACTTTTTTTAACTAATATTTTTTTAATTATTTATTTAATAAAAATTTACAAAAATATTTAAAATATAATAAAATAAAAGAAAATTCAAAATAAGCCTGAGCGATCGGAAAAGCATAATTAGGGGAACATTTAATTTCATACAAGTTAAGTTGCTAATGGAAAACGCTTTATATAAAATGCTTCACTAAATATCTGAGAATTGGAGAAATATACTTTTGTCACTTCGAAATTGCATATAAATCAAAGTGTGTCTTATAATGGTCACTCAATTCACTCCTTCTGAACTGGTGAGGGTCTAACTACAATTGATGTTGTTCATTTTTGACACCTTTTCGCTAGTTCGGAACTAGAAACTTTGATCACTAGTTATTGAGTTCCCTGCAGGGTCAATTCGTAGCAGTTCGTGTGCATATGCATCAGTGCCGTAGCGAGCCTTTTTGGCGCCCGAGGCAAGCTTGTTATTCCCGCGCCCCCTGTTCAAAAAGCAGGACAACAAAACTTGTTCTATATAAGAATAAATGGCAAATTTTTTTGAACAAATTATTCATGCATATATATATTTGTTAATACTGTAGCATTCACCATATAATACTGTGTTAAAAAAATGTTCTTCTAACATTTACAATTGAATTTTTCTTGACTTAATAGAAGCGAATTCGTTAATAATATCGTCGAAATCAATTTTACTGGCAATTTCGTTTTCTATCGATAAAATAGCCAAGTTCGACACTCTTTCTTGGCCCATTGTTGATTTCAAATAATACTTAACGAGTTTGAGTTTGCTAAAGCTACGTTCACACGTAGCGATTGTTACAGGAATCGTCGAAAAAATTCTGAAAGCAGTTTCAACGTTTGGATATGATGCTTTTAAACCATAATCTTGAATAATTTGAAGTAGTTCTATAACAGTCGTGGATTCGAGACGATCAGGGATGATTGACAAAGCTGCGTGCTTGAAATCTGAAATTTTCTCAATAAATTCTACGCCATTGATGTCTTTTTCGTATTTGATTGCCAAATCCATCGCTGCTTTTTTCACTTCGGTGCTACTCATTTTTCAAAAACTCGCCAGACAAAAATCCGAAATCATTGGCCACATCCATTACACAGTCCGACAAGAAATTTGACCATAAACCAGACCATACTTTCCTAAAGGTTTTCGATGCGCTGAATTCAAATCTGGACGCAGAATTGCTCTATCACGTCAGGATATTGAGATATCCTAACCTAAATGTTCAAAAAACACCGTTTTTGCCTATTTTGACGTTATGTACATATATATAAACGACAGATTTTATTTTTTTTTTAAAGCACACATAGCATCTTAAAGAAGAAGTCTTTCTCATACGAATGGCATTGAGTTTGCTCAAATATCTTTTTTTCGCTAAGATAGAGCAATTTAAAGTTTCAACGCCATTCGTAAGAGAAAGACGCCATTCGTAAAAGAAAGATGCTGTATGCGCTTTTAAAAAAAAAAATCTGTCGTTTATATATAACCTCAAAAATAGGCAAAAACGGTGTTTTTGCACATTTAGGTTAGGATATCTCAAAATCCTGACGTGATAGAGCAATTCTGCGTCCAGATTTGAATTCAGCGCATCGAAAACCTTTAGGAAAGTATGGTCTGGTTTATGGTCAAAAAAATCGGTCTCATTTTGTCGGCCTGTATTATCTTTTTATACCTCCTATGAACCTATCAACTGACTCGTTGATGTCAATGCGAAACTTTTCATTATCCGGAATTTCGGGTGCGTCGTCTTCTCCTTCATACAATTCCAATTTTTTCTTCTTCCTTGACTGCTTGCTGACATTGCTCGCTAGTAGACTAGTAGCTAATGCAGAAACACGCTTAAAATTTTATTTGAATTCTGTGTCGCGAAGTTCTTGTAGTGAGTTTTTCAAACCCTGAATCAAATGTGCAGCTTTTTCCAAAGTCAAAATTATCGTTCGCAAAGCTTTCGTAACGCGATCAACCCGACTTAATATCTGATCCCAGACGTCGAGGAAAAGAAGAAACCCTAAATCAATATTTTTAATCAAATTTTTGCCAGATGATTTGTTGTCAGGATTATTTGGATTGGCCATTATATCTTGAAGTACTCCAAGAACTGCCTCAATTTGGGAATTCAATGATTTTACGGCATTAGCTTTTGATGCCCATCGTGTGTCCGAGTGCCCTAATCAAAAGCAAGAGAATGAAAATTCGTGCAATTTTTTAACCACTGGTTACATTCCTAGCGACGCGAAAGGGTTGCGCAATCGACCAATCAGCTATGTAATTATTCGGACGTAAGTAGCTGGTTGTTGACAAACAGGTGTCGCCGCTATATGCATATACAGTCGACTCCCTAATATTATCCTACATTAATGTTATAAGAAATGTTCTATTTATCGAGATTTCTTGCTGTTATTACATTAGGACCGTTCGGCGGCAGCAAATTCCTGCAAATTGCAGAAAAAACTGCAAAATCGCGTTCTTTGAGGCAAAAACTCAGTCAAAATTTGCAGAAGAGAGCGCAATTTTGACAGTTCAAAGAAGAAGAAAGCTGCAAAGTTTTACTGACGAAATTTGTCGTTACAAAGTTCAGTAGACTGAAAAAACATATGATTTGTGATCATATGGTTGCAATTTAAAAAAAAGTCGAAAGTGATTTCAAAGTCAAAAAACTAAGAAAATCGGGAATATGCGTGATTCAATAGAAAATGAAGTGAGAAAATTATATTATTTTAATTTATAAAGTTTATTTAAATGATTCAATTTATTAATAAGGTACCAGCTAAAAGGAAACGTGTTAATGACAGCGCAGTGGGATCATCGTCTGCACTCTCGGGATTCTGCGTTGTTGAATCGCAAATAGGAGGTACATATACTACTTAAATGGGAAAATTATCCATTATTGACGCACCCCCGAAAAAAAAAAATGACTTTTTCACAGATGTCAGAACAGAAATAAAAACTTGCCGGAGACTTATAGTTTATGAGATACTTGTTGTTAAAGTTGTGAAATCCACAAAACAAAACACCAAAACTGCCCACTATTACCGAGGAAATACTTCTTTGCGTTGGCGGCCTTGGGTCGCGCTTTAAAAAGATAACCCTCAGCCGGCAGAATTCCCTTTCTGGATTTATCCCTGGACCAATTCACAGTGCTTTTGTGCAGAACATAGAACAGTGGCCACTGTGGTGCAGTGGGTAGGGTGCTCGCCTGCTATACCAGAGGTCTCGGGTTCAGCCCGAGTGTATTTCTGCCATGAAAAAGCTTCTCACAAAAATGCATTCGCCGTTCGGAGCCGGCATAAAACTGTAGGTCCACCCAATTAGTAGGAAAAACGAAAGTTAAGGAGCACACCTCGAATTGGGAGAGAGTCTCGGCCATAAAACTCGTCAGAGTTATAATAGCGCCAGTGTATTATATCATATTATTATAGAATACTGCACATTTAGCTTTCCCTTCGATTCCATTTCGTAAAATTTAAATTTTGTTATGCACTTGTGAGTAAAAACAAACAACTGATTTTCTGCAAATTTTGACAAAGTTCTGTTCGGTGAAATGCCAGTAAATTTGCATAAGTTTCTCTCTTCGGGAGAGCAAAACATATTTTTCCCTTCTTGCAATTTGCTGCCGCCGAACGGACCTATTATCTTGCCAGTTTTTGCAAATGTACGTACCTTTTTTTTTATACATGCACGCATGAGCGCGCTTTATCGGTAATCACAACTTTCAAATAAATGTATGAATAATCGACTATCATAAGCATTCTAATTTAAATATTCTTTCAATTTCACTACATTAAAAATAAAGGGCGCCCACAAGGCCGTAGCCAGGATTTCATTTTGGGGGGGGATTACCTAAAAAAAAACATTTCAAATTCAAATTACATATGTACATATCTGCCCCGTTCGCTATGCTATGTGCATGAATAATTAGGTTTCGCTTATCACCCATATTTAATTGTTATTGCATTTTCGTCAGCTGATTTTCAGTGCAACCAGCTACCCTGTCAAAGCTTCAGAGGGTAAAAAGTGTGAGTTTTTTACACCACTGAAGTGTACATTTTTAGGAAACGAAAACAGGGTAGCAAGTGAAAAACTTATGTAGTTTTTTTACACTAAATTACCACTAGATCCACTAGCCTAATAAAACCACTAAAAAAAGAAGACATATTCTATTTGACGTTTTACCTTCATTTTGCAAACGAAAACGGAAAACAAAAATGCGCATTTTTTTGATGAAACGAAATCACCATTAATTTCAATGGTAAAATTTTAAATTAAGCTCTTACCCAATTAAGTTAATTATAAGTTTATGATTTTGTTAAACAATTTCTTAGACATGCCAAAAGCAAAACCGCAGTTATCTATATCTTCTGGAAACAGGCGCCAAATTAGGTTCAGAAGAAACGGGACAGTCGCTGAACATACAAATCGTTTAGAGAACTCACGGTTGCGTGGAATGCAGAGGAGACATGTGGCGATTCATACGAAATCAGCATTTAACTACAGACCGGATTTAAACTATATGGATCATTCTTCCCTTTTCATGGGTCGTATGAGTGAAATTTGCGTTTTTTTGTAAGTCCCAAGGGCAAACATTTAGCTATATTGGGGTAGACCTTCGCAACGAGGTGTTTTCTCACGGTCAAATGTATGTCGCTCTGTCGCGAACTGGTTCACCACAAAACCAGAGTTTTCTTATACCTGGAAATGGCAACAAAACAAAGAATGTTGTGTTCACGGAAGTTTTTAATTAATGAACAAGATGTACCTTATTTTATGAACTAATTTGCCTACTAATGTACACAGAGCCAAATAATCCTCATAAAAATAAGAAGATTTTCTCTTTGAACAGCTTCGTGGTCCAAAAAGAGGACAGAAGTCAGAGACGAAGATATTTCCATAGAGATTTCTTCTTATTTTTGGGAGGTACATCTTTTTAATTTTATTTAAAAGTATACCTTCTTACAATAAATAGAAAACTTCTTACTCAATTTTTCGAAGATATTTTCATAGAGATTTCTTCTTATTTTTGGGAGGTAAATCTTTTTAATTTTATTTAAAAGTATACCTTCTTACAATAAATAGAAAACTTCTTACTCAATTTTTCGAAGATATTTCCATAGAGATTTCATTTTAATTTTATTTAAAAGTATACCTTCTCACAATAAATAGAAAACTTCTTACTCAATTTTTCAAAGATATTTCCATAGAGATTTCTTCTTATTTTTGGGAGGTAAATCTTTTTAATTTTATTTAAAAGTATACCTTCTTACAATAAATAGAAAACTTCTTACTCAATTTTTCGAAGATATTTCCATAGAAATTTCTTCTTATTTTTGGGAGGTAAATCTTTTTAATTTTATTTAAGAGTATACCTTCTTACAATAAATAAAAAAACTTTCTACTCAACTTTTCTTTACGCATTATTGTTGTCGACTGTGAACCGCTAACTCAGTTTACATATGTATGTATATAGGACTAACTTTATAATAAATTTAATTAGATAACCTAATAAAAATAAGAAGAACGCCCTCTTTATTAATTCAAGGAGATATCCACATATATATTCGAAGATTTCTTCTTGATTTTATTAAAAAGACTATCCCATTAAAATTAAGTAGGGATTCTTCTTAAAGAAAAACTATAGATATATCTTCTTACTTTTGTTCTATTTTATTAGGTGGTTTTCGCTCTGTGTAGGTACCAAACGTTGTTTGAATTATTATAACATCGAGTTTTTTGTTGTTAATAAATGTATTGTTTATAACGTTGTTTAATTTTAAAGTGTTTGCATTTCATCTAAAGGAGGGTGGTATATTACATTCCTTGCAGAAAACAAGCACAAAATATGAATGTGTAACCCATTTTTACACTCTACTCAAAGCTAAACATCAGTATATTTAATTTTTGCGGCGCAACGAAGTAAGCCGGTTACTTGCTAGTACATACATAGATACAAATAATAATTGAGACTAACTTTTTACATGATTTCTATGCTTCAAAAAATACAATTAAGCATATTTGTATTATAAAAAAATTTAATCGCATTAATTTCGGGGGGGGATTGATCCCTGGCATCCCCCCCCCTAGATACGGCCTTGGGCGCCCATATACATACATACCTATTACTTTTGAAAAAATTTTACAAATCTGATGATCAAGGCAGAACCTTGCGGGTTCCTGGCAAACAACGCCTATTTTTTCATTATGTTTTTTCAAAAAATACTTCTGCGAAATTTTGTTTAATATTACCGAAATTCAGCGCCCCTCTCTATTGGCGCCCGAGGCAAATGCCTCGTTTGCCACACCCTCGCTACGGCTCTGATATGCATATATGTATGTACATATGTATGCGAGTACTCGGCCGATTGTTCGCGATGGCATCGCGAGCGTACTAAGCATTTCAACGTTATAAATTTGGTTATGATAACGCTAATCAACGAAATTAAATCATTTTGATAATTTCTTTTCGCTAATCAACGAAATGGTATTATTTCGATAATTTCATTATCGTTATATTGCGACTATAAATTATTTTGATAATTGTGTAAACGGTAAAAACCTGAATAGTTTCAACGGAAACGATTGCTTTTTTTCGGTAAACGATAATATTAACGTTACGATGCATCCTTGGTTCGATGGATGGTTGGCTATATGCTTGATTGGCTGGTTGGGTTGTTGGTGTACCTACTTCAAACAGAAATGCTACTCAGCTGCTGCTTGCTTAAATACCAGTAAAAAGTCTTAAGCAGCAGGATCAGCGTAAATACATATGTACAGAGTTAAGAAGAAGCGCGCGTTGGCAGCCAGAACACTGATTGAATTGCCATTAACGCCATGTCCAGCACATACATAAATAAGCGGAGCAGGGGAAGGGCTGTCAGGGTATCATTTGTTCCACCTCCTAGCACGTGATAATTACATTAACTTGTGTGTGCATTTATGTGTATTTTACTGGCGCATTTCAATGCATTTTAAATGCGTAATGTCGTGTGTTTTTGTTTTTTTATTATTTTTTATTTCTCTCTTCTGCAATCAAGCGCAGCGCATTGCAATCAAACGCAACGCATTGCAATCACAGACAGCGCCTGCGTACATTCATAGCTATTAAATGAAACATAAAACGTTCTGCGAACGTGCGATGATTGAGCGCTCAACTTGATTGACACTTTTTCTCTCTGTTTATCTGCGCTACTTTGTATGTTTTTCGTCTTGTGCTTACTTTTTCTTCTTCATTTCTTTGTCATTAAAATTCTTGCAATTAAGTGTCTTAATTAATAGGACCGTTCGGCGGCAGCAAATTGCTGCAAATTGCAGAAAGAACTGCAAGTTCACGTTTTTTGAGGCATAAACTCAGTCAAAATTTGCAGAAGAGAGTGCAATTTTTACAGTTCAAAGAAGAAGAAAGCTGCAAAGTTTTACTGACGAAATTTGTCGTTGCAAAGTTCAGTAGACTGAAAAAACATATGATTTGCGATCATATGGTTACAATTTAAAAAAAGTCGAAAGTGATTTCAAGTCAAAAAACTATGAAAATCGGGAATATATGTGATTCAATAGAAAATGAAGTGAGAAAATTATATTATTTTAATTTATAAAGTTTCTTTAAATGATTTAATTTGTTTAATAAGGTACCAGCTAAAAGGAAACGTGTTAATGACAGCGCAGTGGGATCATCGTCTGCACTCTCGGGATTCTGCGTTGTTGAATCGCTCTCTGTTCTCTGAATTGTTCTCTGTTCTTCCGTATACTTTCATATTTCATTTTAACGTAAATTTAATTTAGAGTTAAGTTTCATTTTTTGTTCTTAAATGTAATACAACATGTACAGTGGCTAGCACTATAATATAATCTTTCCGATTGTTGTGCTAGGATGAGAATAACAATAAAATACAAATACAAATACAAATAGGAGGTAGTATACTACTTAAATGGGAAAATTGTCCATTAATGTCGCACGCCCCGAAAAAATAACTTTTTCACAGATGTTATAACAGAAATAAAAACCTGCCGGAAACTTATAGTTTATGAGATATTTGTTGGTAATGTTGTAAAATCCACCAAACAAAGCACCAAAACTGCGCACTATTACCGAGGAAATACCTTTTTGCGTTGACGGCCTTGGGCCGCACGTTAAAAAGATAACCCTCAGCCGGCAGAATTCTTTGGGAAATTTTTCCATTATTCCAGCACGCCCCGAGAAAAATGACTTATACAGGGGTGTAGAGGAGCTATCACAGATCCCAAATCTGAAAACCAAACTTGCCGGAGGCTTATGGTTTCCGAAATAGGTAAAATTTTAGACGAGTCCCCCACGGCTAGAAAAAAATGGTTTTTTTAGGAGGGTAGAGGGGGGCCCCCAGATTACAAAACTGAAGACCCCACCTACCGGAGGCCTATAGTTCCCGAGATATTTGCTGTTAAAGTTCCCATACAAATTTCACCACACATGCAGTTTAGCGAAAATTTCGCAAAAGAATACTTATCTGCGTTGGCGGCCTTCGCTTCCCCGCCGACCCGCTTTCCCTTCGATTTCATTTCGTAAAATTTTAATTTTGTTATGCACTTGTGAATAAAGACAAACAGCTGATTTTCTGCAAATTTTGACAAAGTTCTGTTCGTTGAAATGCCAGTAAATTTGCATAAGTTTCTCTCTTTCGGAGAGCAAGACATATTTTTCTTTGTTTGCAAATTGCTGCAATTTGCAGCCGCCGAACGGACCTAATATCTGTTATTTGCGTTTCTCTTGTTGTTGTTTTTGTTATTGTTGTTGCATCAATACTTACAGTTAAGTGATCAAAAGTTGAGCTGGATATATTGAATATCTTATTTTTGGATAAATCCAATTCATGTAAATTATCTTGGCCACGTAAACTTTGACGATTTACGTGAGTGATGTTGTTGCGCGAAAGGTCTGCAAGGAAAGAGAGAAGAAGAATATTATTTAAGAGAAGAAGAAATAACGGTTTGTGTAATAATGTTGCAAAATTGTATGTGAAAGTATTAATTTTTTGTTTTTTTTTTTGCTTTGAGAATAAGTTTATACCCCTCAAATTTTAAGCGTACGGAAGTGAGCGCTTGAGCTTGCAATCAAACTCCTGCGCTGTCATTTCAAACAAGCGCCCCAGCTCCCAGCTTATAAGGACATAAGTACACTAAAATTCCGGCTGCTTGCCATGAAGTATTTTCTATCATTTCAAGAATCGCAATAAAAATTGCTTTGTTGCAGCGCTTTTTCCTTTTCCTTTTCCTTTTCCCTTTCCTTTTCCTTTTCCTTTTTCGGTTTTTGGTTTTGTTTTTATTTTCGTGTTGGTTATTGTTTTTGCCACCCTTTGCTCCAGTTCAATTACAATTTGCTTATTTTTATTTTCATTACCAAATTGAGTTTTAGCTTTTATACTGATACATTGTTTTCTAAAAATTGTTCACATAATCAGTGATACCGAAATTGGGCCTTTCGGACCAAATCTGGTCCGATAAATTTACTTTGGGCTGTTGGGCGGCTAAAATCAATTTTGGTCCGATTTGTAATATGCATATTTTTAGTGGAGACAATTTCTCTGACGCTAAACATTTTATCTTTCCCGTGTAAAGTTCTTTTATTGTTATATCTAAATTCGCTTGGGACTCGTATCGCATGCCAAGTTTAATGAAACGTCAAAATCAGACAATCTGACATTTATTTTGCAAATAAAATGCTGAAATTTAACACAAATTATGTTTCACTTGAAAACCGCCAGCGAACATACGGGCTATTCCACGAATAGGTTAGGTTGAAGTGGCTGCCATAGAGTCGCACTTAGGCTAGCGCAGAGGCCCGTTGTGATACCACAAGAAGAAAACGGATTACTCCTCCTTTTTGAACCAATGTGAGAACTTAATGCAGTTCACCAGGGCCCTCAATATGTAGTTCTATTTAAAAGCGAAATGCGATTTGAAAGCACATTCTTATTGCATAGAATATATGGAATAGAATTCGAAATCGCACGAATTTTCTTTCGAATTAAACTACAGAGTGAGGGCCCAGGTCCTTTATATCGACATCCGCGACTTTGCATAGGCTATACACGAAGGAAGTCCCAAGAAAGCGTCGTCTGCCGCTGTTAAGAGCCGAGCAGTGGCCGATGAGGTGTTCGATTGTCTCCTCGCCTCCAGCTTATGCAGCATCTGCGGTAGGGTGTACCTAGCCTCTCTGCGTGTTTCCCGATGAGGCAGTGTCCTGTGAGTACCCCCCCAAGTTTCGAGATGTCATCTCTCCTTAGAGTACTGATGAGATCACTTGTGAACCCATTTCTGCCAGGTTTGCCTTGATGTTCGACATACTGGCTTCTGTTGCCATCTATCACTTGCTAGTTCATAGATATGCTGTTTAAGAATTAGCTTGTTTGTGGCTAACGGCATACCTGTGCGTTCTTTGTCAGGAAGAACGTGCTCGGTAGTGCCCTGCCTCGCAAGTTCATCCGCCCTACAATTGCCATTGATATCCCTACGTCCCGGGACCTACACGAGGTGCAGACAGGTCTGTTTGGTCATCTCCTTTAGAGATCGGCGACAGTCTAGTGTTAGTTCTGAATTGGATGAGTGGGAGCCAAGATTACTTAGTATGTACATTCATATGTATTTAAAAATAAATATGTAATTCCATTTTAAGTTGAATTCTGATTTTTGGGCGTTTTTTGGCGGAATTGGGCGGTAATTTGGTCGGTAAAATTTTTTTTCAGTGGCAACACTGCACATAACCTCACCCTAATTCCAGACAGCCACTCACTCTCTCTCTGGCTCAGCCTCTCACGCTTTTGTATTTTCTCATTTTGCGTTGCTGGTAGTACAATAACAAGTAAGGAAGCCTAAGTTCGAGTGGAATCGAACATTAGATACTCAGCTGTATGCTTTCATTGTTTGTTTGCGTTTGTTCGATATAGGGTGTATTTTATATGAAACGAGTGCTGCATATACAGGGCGCAGCCACGCCCATTTTCAAAATTTGTATCAATCATCCAAATAAGCATATAAATATTATTGTTAGTGCAAAATTGCATCCCTCTATGACTTTTAGTTACAAAGACTTCACGTTACAAATTCCAAAAGGGTGTTCCAGAAATATCTTTGTTAAAAAGTAGGCGTGGTCATAAACCGATTTCAATACATTTTTGCGTGTCTATTAACACAAGTTATAAAAGTGAATAAACCAAGTTTCGTCATAATATCTCAGTTATTTGTCGAGTAATAGGCTCGTAGATTTCTTTGCATAAAAAGAGGCGGTGCCACGCCCATTTTATAAACTTTTTTTATTTTTTGTTTCCGGTCTATTGTAGAACTCATATCACAAAATTTCAATGAATTATCTTTATATTTCACAGAGATATCGCTAAAAATGATTTCATTAGGTCACTTTATAATACCCATATATAAAAGTGGGCGTGGTCGTCAACAGATTTTGGTAATTTTTCGTCCACACATTTGGCTAAGTAAATATATTACGCGTACCAAATTTCATCGATATATCTTTAACGGTTTCTGAGTTATGACATATAAAACTTTCAATGTTTGACCCTTAATAAGTGGGCGTGGCACCGCCCATTTTCAAAAATTTTTGTATTTTTTGTTTTATGTCCGTAGTTGGACTCCTGCCACAAAATTTCAGTGATAGATCTTTATATTTGACAGAGATATCGCTTAAAATGTTTTTATTAGGCCCCTTTATAGTTCCCATATATAAAAGTGGGCGTGGCCGTCAACCGATTTTGATAATTTTTCGTCAAAACATTTGCCTAAGTAAGCATATTACGCATACCAAATTTCATCGATATATCTTCAACGGTTTCTGAGTTATGACATATAAAACTTTCAATGTTTGACCCTTAATAAGTGGGCGTGGCACCGCCCATTTTCCAGAACTTCATCAAATTTCTTCATAAGGGCCTGAGCTCAATACGTGGGTAAAATTTTATCACTCTAGCTATATTAGTGGCTGAGATACCAAATATCCGATTTTTTCTATATAGGAAAAGTGGGCGTGGTCATGGTCCGATTTCGCCCATTTTCAATACCAACCGTCCCAGTCTCGATACCAACTTGCATTTCAAATTTCATCAAAATATCTCAATTTTTACGCGAGTTATCGTGCGTACGGACGGACGGACGGACGGACGGACGGACGGACGGACATGGCTCAATCGATTTCTCTTTTCACCCTGATCATTTTGATATATATAAGTCCATATCTATCTCGATTATTTCATTATGTTACAATCCACCGTTATGAAATCAAAATTATAATACTCTGTGTACTAGTACAGCTGAGTATAAAAAGCATTTTATGTTACTCATACGCCCCATCATACGCCTGCTGCAGATTAAAAATTAAGCAGCGCGCAATGTGAAAGAGTTAAGTAGATACCTAAAATTGCAATTGAAAGGGATGTATTTTTAAGAAAGCAAAAACAACAAAAAAGCAATAAAAACAAAAACAAAAGAAAAGAAAAGAAAAGAAAAGAAAAGAAATGAAAAGAAAAGAAAAGAAAAGAAAAGAGAAGAAAAGAAAAGAAAAGAAAAGAAAAGAAAAGAAAAGAAAAGAAAAGAAAAGAAAAGAAAAGAAAAGAAAAGAAAAGAAAAAGAAAATTTGTAAGCTTTATAGGGGTGTCTAATATATGAAGGGCTTTTTGGAATTTAGAAAGCTAAGAATTTCCTCTGTGCTATCACAACACGTCCAATCAGCCAACATGTGCGTTTGCATTTTAATATTATCCTCAATCTAACTGAAACTCTACAAAAAATACTTTAGCCATGCATACATTTAATTAGGTAATTACCTGAGAAATGAACTTGTTCTACACATCTAAGTACAATGCAAAACTTGACACCGCTACATTATGCCCAAATTCACACTTGTTCTCTTAAATTTGCGTAACAAAAACACAAAAATGTTTTTTTTCAATTTCACAAAATTTGCTTCAACGAAAGGGATGCAAGTTTCCTTTTATTTTTATCGCCCATTTCGTTGACAGACGTACCTACTTGTCCGTTTCGCATTTATTTTGTTTAATTTTTTGGGTTTTACTTACCGCACTTATGTACATATGCATACAATTCAATCCTTTCTGCAATTTATTTACGTTTTTATTTCTTTTTTTTTACATTACACTTTTGTCAGATATTCGACAGTTAGCTGCTGTCTTTGGCATTTAATCGGCCAGCCGCCTTGGTATGCTACCGACCGAACTATTTCCCTTCAATGGCGTGTTACTTTTTATCGGCGCGATGCGACGCGACGTAGACCGTTTTTCATTTCCTTTTCGTTTAATTCATTTCTTTTGTTGCGTACGAGGGCTGTTGACTCAATTTTGGGGATCTTACTGAAGTAAATGAAATACATAAGTAAATAAATTTGTCATTGAAAGATTTATATATTATTTTTTTTACTTTTGATTTAATTTTAATAATTCTTGCTCAATTCTCAATTATTTATTGATTAAAAATTGTAGTGACTATTAATTAAAGTCACTTTTTTATTTTTTAGAAACTAGAAAAAAAATTTTAAGAATGGATGTAACTACAGCTGTTTCACCTTAGATCCCTCGTTACTTTTGCTTCTGCGTCCTTTGCAGTACAATGACTACAGTTAATGGTTTAATGATTAAATAGGACTAATTTCAGATATCTAATGGCTAATAGTAAATTAAATTAAACAAGTATATTAATTAATCGATCAACTAATTTTAATTGCATAATTATTTGGATTATTTTTCGATTATTTTAATTGGATGATTTTTCGGATTATTTTCAATTATTTTCGATTACTTTTAATTGCATGATGAATACTATTATTTTTTTCAATTACTTTTACATTTTCTTAAGTAGTTGCATGATGCATACAATTATTTGGTTGTCTTCAATTATTTCTGATTTTATAATTGCGCGAATAATTAGTTAATTAATTAATCGATTAATTATTTTCATTCTTGCCTGAAAAATATTACTCATACGCCATGACGTACAATTATTTTATACGGTAAAAGTAATTAAAAATAGTCATATAAAAAGAAATAATCGCGTAATTGTAAATAATCAAGCAATTAAAAACCATCTAACAAAATACGAAATAATTAAGCAATTAAAAATTATCATACAATTGAAAAGCATAATTGATTATAAGATTATTTCTGATTACTTTTTTAATGGCAATTAATCATGATTAATTTTTACAGTTTTTTAATTTAATTGATTATTAATTGCTAGATTAATGTAATAATCACTAAAATTCAAAAAACTAATCATTATTAACTTTAAGGGAACTAAAAATCTGGTTTTAATCAAGCAATTAAAAATGAACACAAAATTTAAATTAATTCTACAATTGAAAGTAATCTAACGTTTAAAAATATTTAAGCAATTAAAAATAATCATAAAAAAAAAATATTTGGTTATATGATTATGTTTGTTTATTTTTAATGTATATTAATCATGATTATTATTTAATATTTTTTAATTAAATGTAACTAAAAATAATCAAATAATTAAAAATAATTAAGCGATTAAAAATAATTATACATTAAAAAAAAATATTTGATTATGTGATTTTTATTGCTTATTTTTTAAACGCTATTATTTTTTATAAGTTTTAAATTGAGTCTTAAATTAAAAAATTCAAAAAATTAATCATTATTAATTTTAATATGAATTTAACGAAATAAAATCATTCGTACATTTATTCCATTTCTGCCTTATTTAAATTCCTTAATCTCCAATCGAATACCCAAATTCGCAAATCGTTACAGCAACCCTCGTATGCTCACAGCCAATCAATAATTTATTTTATTATTATTTTATTCAATCTTCTTAAAGCGCTTTCCTTACAACTATTTTACAACAATTTCAATCTTTTATTGTTACTGTTTTGTGTTGTCTTTTTGTTGTTGTTGTCAGCTTATAAAAATTGAATCCTTGTAATCGTCGTTGTCACCACATAAAACAGGCAATTTTTTGTGCTTTCCCTCCGGGTGCAGCGGGCAACAATAAACGATATAACATTTCGTCTTCTTCCTCACTTTGTGTGTGAGTACTTGTGTGTGTTTATTCGCACTTTCATGGGCTTAAACTTTTATAGGCAACTCGTTGGCTTTTTTATTCTTGGTCAAATAGTCTCTTACTTTTTTCACACCATTTTTGATTGATTGCCATGAAGCTACGGTGTATCAGCATAAACACCAGCGCATTTATTTCCGTGGCTTAATTGAAAAAAAAAAAAAAAAAAAAATCAATACAATTCACACGCGAAAACGAATTCATTTTCGAATCTTATCTTGTGACAATTACCACTTAAGCTTTTATTTTCTCCAGCTTATTTTAGTTTAATCTTGTATTTCATTCCCTTTTTATTTTATTCTATTCTATTTTTATTTTCTTTCAGTTTCTTTTTATTACTTTTTTTCTTGCTTTCATTAAGTACTCACCCAATATTCTCAATTTTATTAGACCCCAAAAGCATTCATAGCCCATCCATGGCACTTGCGAATCGGTGATGCGTATCACTTCCAGCTCCGAAAGCTTTTTAAAATATGGCCCGATTGTGATGTTGTTGCCTGGCCCTTTTATGATTATGACGCGCACATCCGGATCCATTTGATTTACCGGCACTGTGCTGAGGCCACCTGGAAAATGTAATAAATGAAAATAATATGAATAATAAATATTTGATGAGAAAAAAAGTTGTGTAAGTGATTTAGTCTAGATCCAATTAGCAATATGGAAAATGCCGATGAAACTGTAAAGGCCAAAAGATGTCATTATGAACGTTCTCACAAGATGAGAATTTGGAAGCGTCAGCAAGCGAAAGAAATAAGCGCAGTTGGTTTCAAAATGGTCTCATGTGTCAGATCCAGGGGTCACAGGAACATACGGGGCAATGAGCCGGCGGACAGCTTGGTCAGGCAAGCAGCGGCTTCCAAATCAAAAAGGTACGAACCACGCATCGCAATAGGCCTACATACTATCAGGAATGAACTCAGGAATGAGAAAAGGAAGTTAAGTGAAGTAGGTTAACTATCCTCTCAAGTAGACTATGTCGCTTTTATGAAACATGAAAAGTTTCTGGACACGCCTTGGCGAAGTCAGGGGCACATTCAGTCTCTCAAGTCGAGCGCTATCCTTTAGTTTCTGGGGGAGTTCGGATTAGATGAGATAATACGATAGGGGAGAGGGTGTAATAGACCTAATTGCCGCAGTACAAACCTCAAGTAAATCTCTCTATCTAGCTAGCCTCTAAGTTCATAATAGAGAGCGAAGTTATAGGATGCGAAGTACACATTCAATACTCGGACAGTGCACGCCTGAGCCTGCACCAGTCACATGTTGAACGCATGAGATGATGTGATACAGTCTGCAGTCTGCTCTAGGAAGTGTGCGTAGGTTGTGTGACCAAAGCATGATTTTGGCGATTTTGCAGAATGACAGGATGCTCCACTGGGAATCGCCTTTGCAGGTTAGGTCATACCTACATGAGCTTTGAGGTCATTTAGAGAGGGGAAAATGCTTTCTGCATTCACTTGCGCTAATGATGCCCCGACTTCGGCTAATACGTCTACCCTCTCATTTCCCTCGATTCCTTGATGACCGAGTACCCAGTAGATCACAATGCGTCTGTTCACGCACAGTTCATGTAACTTGGTCCTGCATTGCTTTACGCACATTGAGGTGGTCATTGCTGCCGTGATCACTTTGATTTCCACCTGGCTGTCAATGAGAATGTTTACAGGAGAATTTTGGGACGTTAGTTCAGCAGAAACTTCCGCCTGAAATATGCTGCAATACCCGGTGAGTGTTAAAGATAGTTTTATTACAAAGTGCAGATAAAACACTGCATCTCTTACGCTTGCGGCCATCTTTTATGCGTCTGTTAATAACTTGAACGTATGGCTATTGGTTCGTAGTCACTTCTTCCAACCATTTGGTTCTATTTATTATTGCCTGTAGTCCAGACTAAAACATAAACAAGACTAGAGAACTCCTTAATGGAGCAGGAAAATAGGTCTTTAGAATCATTGTCATCATTGCGGTTTACGGGCTATTCGGCAAATAGGTCCAACGATTGAGTATCATATTCTAACACTAGATGCAGAAATGGTAACTAAGAGGGTACCGTGAGCTTCACCAATGCCGGTGACACTATAACCATTATATATAGATTGGTTGTCGTGAAAACTTATGGATTTTATTGCTCGATGTCTGAAGCGCAAATCTGTAAAAGTCATTAACTTCACACTCCTTTGCATTGGAAATAAGTCAACAGAAATTCTGATGTGAAAACTCATGCGAACATAAATACATATCGTCGTACCATACGAAAACTAGCACTTTCAAAATTTTTTACAAAGAAATTGTATGAAAGAAATTTTAAAAGTGCTAGTTTTCGTATGGTACGACGATATGTACATATGTACGTAAATTCCAATGTAATTAGTTATGCATAACATTTCTGCAAGTTGATGTTGTTGTACAGCACAAAATTTGCATGTCTGAGAATTTATGCAACACAACCATATCAAGGTTCCTCAAACGTGCGTCGCTTAAAAGGTATATGAAGCGACCCTGAAGAAATATTAACCCTAATCACCGAATTTT
This sequence comes from Urophora cardui, assembly GCA_960531455.1. Taxonomy (NCBI): domain Eukaryota; kingdom Metazoa; phylum Arthropoda; class Insecta; order Diptera; family Tephritidae; genus Urophora; species Urophora cardui. The sequence continues at coordinate 15,065,087 of OY482674.1, forward strand.
GAAAAGTTACGTAAAACCGAAAGTGAGACTCTGAGGCTCACCTATAGGGAAATTTTGAAACACATTATTTTGGTATTTGTTTTTACTTTTATTTATGCAGTAATGAATTCAGAAGCATATTTATACATTCTTATAACGGTTTATGACATTTTTTAGTATATAAAGATAAAAAGGTAATTCCGTAAAATAGGGGATATTAATGAACTGCAATTTTCACACATTTTTGTAGTTGTTTGAATGTTCATTACAAATGGTTTTATTACATCTGTTATACATTTGTTTTTGTGCATACAATGAGAAAAGCTATGAAAGAAATGAATATGACTAAATTTTTCATATGATCGCCCCTAATATATATTTTCCGCAACCAAATTACAAATTTTTAAAACGCGACGTTCGTGGTGAAATTACTTACGCATAAAGCAGCTCATCTTTCGTTTCTCTATCTGAACGCATCTTTTCCGTAATTTAGAATCTCAGTAAACAGAAAAATGATCAAATGTTAATTGTTTTGAAATTGTTGACTTTGCCGGTCTCCTTAATTTTATGACATCCTATTATATAAAGATCTATGGTGAAATACAACGAATTCACCAAAATCCGGGGGAAGTATGGTGAGTTCACAATGTAAAAACTTCACTGGGTAAACCTTGTGAACAACGGATTCAAAATTTAGTTGAATTCTAGAAATGTAAGCTTATTACGATGAAGATACTTAAGGTGAGTATTTGAGGCTCACTTTCGGTTTTTCGTTACAATTTTATACGATTGCAAAAAAATGGTTAAAATAAATAAATAGCCTAAAGACCATAATTATTTCATAATTTATGAACACAAAATTTCAGACAAAAAGCTTTTTTGGTTTAGGAATAATTCGCTTTTAAACTTTAAAGTGAGACTGAGAGGCTCACTTTAGAGGATTAGGGTTAACTAGCAAAAAGAGAATATAAAAACAGCGCTCTAGATATGTATGTGTTTTCACACTGCAAAAAAAAAAAACAAGCTAGAAATTATTTCACGCTGAAAAAAGTAATATTTTACATTTCTGCATAAACAACAATGCATCATCATCAGCTGCAGCTCAAAATCTTATATTTTTTTTTCTGGATACATACAGATACATATGACGGTATACAAGTATAAATACGCGTCTTATGTGCATAAATGGAAGGATGTGCATTTTTCGCTGCTATTTGCTTTGTAAATATCTGCACACGCTTTTCATCCTTTCCTTTGCCTTACTGCGTCTCACACGTATTTACTAACTTCCTTCTAGCATTCTTAAATTAACTCAAAATTCATTTCTTGCGTGAATATATTTTTTTTCTCTTTTGGCTTGTTTGCGGTAATAAATAAGATACATATATACACACATTTAGACAATTGGGCAATTCACAAGCTGTTGTAAAGTATTGTAATGTTGTATACTGGTAAAGGTTTACAATAGGTGTATCAGTAGGGTTGATTTTTCTCATACAAATTTCAATACAACCAATACAACTGGGCAGCCTATGTTTATTGGATGTGTTATTTGATTTAAGTTTTTTATTCTGACAGTTTGTTAAAAAAAATTTAAACAAAAATATGGAAACGGCTGACGACATTCCGGTAAATAAAATCGAATTAAATAAATACAAATGTACGCACATATCTGTTTCATATTTTTCCTTTTTACTTCTTTACTTGTAGTGCAAGAAGAGACGCATACGCTCCAACCAACCCAACAAGGAGGTGGGATATGGCCGAGAAGAAGATGCTGGTCGAACTCCTTTTGGAAAATCGAGAATTCGAGGTCTCTTAGGGTTTGTTATGCATTGAATTTTATAAAGCACCTAATTTCGTTTACGTTAGAAACCAACTGCCCAATTTTACTACAATCGTTTTACCGCGGAAAAATCATAAACGTGGAATGAAAGCAAGTGCGCGCAAAAGTGCGAAACATGCGAAGTGCATATGGTAGAGCAAAGGAATTTGAGCAATCGACAGGTGCAGGCAGTATGGAGGGCGAGACGAAAAAAAAAAACAAATTACTTGCATCGTGTGTATCATATATCAACTAGGACTTGAATCCGCCGCTAATAAATCTAATAAACTGTTTTTCGCATAATGCTGTTATGATTTTGTTTTTTTCACTTTCGCCTGGCATTTTTCTTATTCAAATTTTTTTAAACAACAAACTGTAAACAATAACGAAATACAACAAAATACATACGAGAGTCTGTTCACAGGTACTGCGTTCTTATGTATATCTTCCTTTACAACATACAACTTTATAATACCCAGTGAATTGCCCAAATGTGTTTCTAAATTTTCGTTTCAAAACTGCATATAATATGATAGGAAACATAAGAAATTGAAAATTCACGCGCTTTTATATGCGCTGCCTCGCCTTGGCAGAACTCGTTGGTTTCCTTTGTTCTTATATGCCAGCAGATTTGAAATGTGACAAACAGCAGCCACAACAAGTTGGCTGTTTCTATAACGAGCTGTAAATGCATATTATTTAATTCGCTAGAATTTAGTAACGAGTAAGCAAAACGAATTGCCAACTAATCTCTAATTCATAATCGAAGTTCAGACTTGAAAAACTTATACGCTTTTCAAATATTTTCCAATTGTTAACCATGCCAAATGTTTATGGAAAGCTTGCATTTTTTTTAGGTATATTTTTTGGAAGTCAAGACTCTTTTGCAAACACCAATATCCTCAAACTCAGTAATTCAAGTGAAAATTCAGTGCAACGCAGTTTTATGAGTTTTCATGCATTTATAAGCACAACCAGCTCAAGCTTACGTGCTGCAATCGTTTTGGTTCTTGAAATATATGGTGTTGTTATACATAATTTTCGCTATTTTGCATTCAATTTCGTGTTCTTGGTATTTGGCGTTCTTCATTTTCGCATCTCCATTTACCCATTCATTTTATTTTTCAGCTTTTTCGTAATCCATCCGCTCTTTTTAAGAATTGCCGTTAACGAATTTTTATGCGAGCTTTTCGCTGCTCGCAATTCTTCCACATATTTACATATTCTTCTTCTTGATTGGCGCTTAACCGTCTAGACGATTCTGGCCGAGTCCAACAGAGCGCGCCAATTGCTTCTGTTTCGTGCAGCATGGCGCCACTTGGGAATACCTAGGGAGGCAGCATCGCTGTCCACCTGATTTTCCCAACGCAGTGGAGGTCTCCCTTTTCTTTTGCGTTCAGCGGGTTTCGATAGAAATGCTTTCTTGGCCGGAGCGCCTTCGTCCATTCTCACGACATGACCTGCCCAACGCAGCCGCTGGATCTTTATTCGCTGAACAATGTCGATGTCTGTGTAAAGCTCGTACAGCTCATCGTTAAATCTCCGTCGATACTCGCCTACGCCAACGCGCAAAGGTCCATAAATCTTACGAAGAACTTTTCTCTCGAATATTTACATATACATATGTATATGTACACCCCAGTGCAAAAAAGCGTTATATTATTTTCTAGCGCAAAAACTAATCGTTTTATCTTAGGGGGAAAAACGAACTAAAAATCTTTGTCCGCATGTTTTTGTGCTTGGAGTTTTCGCTCCTTTCGTTTGTACGATAAATCGTTTTTGCGCTAGAAAATAATATAACACATTTTTGCACTGGGGTGTACATATAAATATGTATATTTATACTCAGCTGCGCTAGTACACAGAGTATTAAAATTTTGATTTCATAACGGTGGATTGTAACAGAATGAAATAATCGAGATAGATATATATCAAAATGATCAGGGTGAAAAGAGAAATCGATTGAGCCATGTCCGTTCGTCCGTACGCACTCTAACTCGCGCAAAAATTGAGATATTTTGATGAAATTTAGAATGTAAGTTGGTATCAAGACTTGGACGGTTGTTATTGAAAATGGGAGATATCAGACCATGAACACGCCCACTTTTGATATATAGAAAAAATCGGTAATTTGGTATCTCAGCCATTAATATAGCTGGAGTGACAAAATTTAACTCACGTGTAGAGCTCAGGCCAGGGCTGCACATTAACGTTATTTTTTATCAATAACCGAAAAAAAATTTTGTTTTCAATTCAACTTTGAAAAATTTTAACGTTAAATGCTGAACAAAAAATACTGTTTTGATAATTATCAAAAAAAAATATCAAAAATAATTTCGTTTTGTTGATTATCAAAAAACAAATATTGAAAAAATTTTGTTTCGGTAGCCAACAAAAAAAATTATCAAAAAAAATAACGTTAATAAAAATTCAAAGTAAAATGAAGCCGTAATTCCGAAAAAATTTTTTATTATTATTTTGTTTTTGATTCACAACGAAACGAAATAATTTTGATAATATTTGAAGTTAACTTCTTAGGCGGCGATACAGAGTTTTTATACAGAGTGAAATTTGATGCAACGGAAGTTGGCCGCGGAAATAGCAGCCATTTTAGCTGATTTTTAATTTTTAAAAAAATCAACCTTGATATCGCGTGTTTCGAGAACTTACAACCCCTCGCTTCCAGACCTGGCACTCTACCGCTGCGCCATCACACCACCTGCGTTGGGTATGTGAAATGCTGCACTTAAACTGAACTAACAATTACAACTCACTCACGTATGTACATATACGTGTAAGTACATAACAGCGCTGTGGTGAAATAAACGGGGTGAGAATGTTAATAACACAAGCAGAAATTAAAGTACATCGTTTGACACAACTCGCGTAACTAGCGCAGTGGCTCAGCTGTAAGATGCTAGGCTTCAAATTTAAGTGAAGGTGGTTCAAGTCCAGGTCGAGCCAATTTTTTGTTCCTTTTTTTATTTTTTATTAAATAAATTTCTTTATAATTTTTTATTAAATAAAAGTGCCACCCGAATATCGGGGGTTACATAGATACTAGTTAATTATTAAAATAAAACGACCAAACAACCAATATAAAAACCAATCGGATGAGCCTGCCGATAAACAAAATCTAATAACAAGAACAAGCATTGCCTTTTCTATAAATAGAATTTGTACAAACAAAAACACACAACCACATGTATGTACATGCGATAGTTTTCCTTGTAATATCCCTGCAAAAAAATGTGCGATTAATACCGATATACACAGATTTGTCGCGGATTGATTTCTTTCCGGAACAATCGGTCCACAATTAGTCCCCGATTGTTCCCGAACGGGTATAAATCGCGATCAATTCGCTCCATATAAAGGGATGTTAAATTGTATTAGTAGCATTCTCCCTTCCGATTGGTCCCGGACACGTCCCGGATTAATCGCATTTTTTCAGGCATGTATTTTCAAATTCGCTTCTCATTGATATGTACAGTGTTGGAAAAAATAATAGGGACACGAGAAATATTTTACAATTCTCCATTTATTTCATTTTATGACCAAACAATAATTACTATATATTGATAGTTACACGGAGAGGACATGCTTCAATGACTCTGGGGTGGTTTTTGTATAATAATTTAATTTTTATAAACAAAAGTAAGGAAATGTATAATTTAAGTTGGAAAAAATAATACAATTACAATTATTTGTAATATTGAACAAGATGTAAGAAGTTAACTTCTATCACGTGTACTATGCTACACGCGGGTTTTTTTTTTGATAATCAACGAAACGAAATAATTTCAATAATTTTTATTTGATATTCAAAAAAACAAATTTTTTTGTTAATTTTTATTTGATATTCAACAAAACAAAATTTTTTTATTGATATCGTTGAGCAGCCTTGGCTCAGGCCATTATGAACAATTTTGGTGAAATTTTGGAAAATGGGCGGTGCCACGCCCATTTATTAAGGGGCAAACATTGAAAGTTATATAAGTCATAACTCAGAAACCGTAGCATATATATCGATGAAATTTGGTACGAGCGATCTACTTACTCAAGCAAATGTTTGGACGAAAAATTGCCAAAATTGGTTGACGGCCACGCCCAATTTTATATATGGGAACTATAAAATGGCCTAATAAAAACATATTAAGCGATACCTTTGTCAAATATAAAGATAATTCATTGAAATTTTGTGGAATGAGTTCTACAATAGACCGGAAACAAAAAATAGAAAAATTTTGGGAAAATGGGCGTGGCACCGCCTCTTTTTAGACAAAGGGATCTACGAGATTTTGGAGCGCATAAATCGAGAAATAATTGAGATATTATGACGAAACTTGGTTTATACACTTTTATAACATGTATTAATAGACAGGCGAAAATTTATTGAAATCGGTTTATGACCACGCCTACTTTTTAGCAAAGATATTTCTGGAACACTCTTTGGGAATTCGTAACGTGAAATCTTTGTAACTAGAAGTCGTAAAGGAATGAAATTTTGCACAAAGAATAATATTCGTATGCTTAGTTGGATGACGGATAAAAATCTTGAAAATGGGCGTGGCTACGCCCACTTTATGCAGCACTCGCTTTATATAAAGTACATACACCGAGTTTCCATAAAACGCAAACAAACAATGACAGCATACAGCTGAGAATCTAATGTTCGATTCCACGCGAACTTAGGCTTCCTTACTTTTTATACAAAATTTTTTCCTTCCACATTTTACATTCTTCAAAATGCAATTCAATACGCAATTATTTAAGCAGCATTGAACAATGAGCTGTTGTGTTGGCTGGAGGCTGCCACATGAATATGCATTCCAGGCTGCTTTGCATTACTTAAGCTTTTGTTGTGGTTATTTACAAGCATAAGAAAGAATTAAATACAGATATGTTTTTCGTGCTTTACTATCTTTTATACAGACAAACTTTATTCTTATTGTCAGGGCCGCCGAGAGAAAATCTGGGCCCGGGGTCAAAAAAACTACGGGCCCTCATACTAAATGAACAAATTCTCAAAATCAAAATTCAATGAATATATAGTTACGAACTTTAATTTATCTATACATTAATACAGATCAAGTAAATATGTTTACATAGGAATACCTATACATATCAGGGTGGGTCAAATGTATTGTTCAAAAGGCATATCCAGTTTCTGAATCCATGGGTCATACTGAGTAATATTGTCCATGGGACCATAGGTCTGAATGAACTTTGTTTAAATACATATTGCTTTATTTGTATGAAATAAATTTCTTTAAATTGGAATACAAATATTTGTTGGTAGTAATTTGGTATATAAAAAGACTTTAATTAACACAAGTGAGCCTTTTTGGCCTTAGCAGCTGCAAAATTATCTATTATAGTGTCAAAATCCAACGCAAATTTTAGCTGCGCAAGCTTCGTGTGTTTTCGGCGTATCGCTGTTTACATACATATATACACGTACATATATCGCTGGATAAGAATTTGTATCATACCGAATTTTTCTTTTGCAACAGAAAATGAATTCAAATTTAAGCGCAGACACGTTAAGAGATTTATAAAATTTGTTGAAATTTAAAATGATTGCTATCTACGAAAGGTGATTAAAGGTGTTGTTTGTTTAGTTTCTGTAAGCAAAAAGCTTGGATATCATTTTGAGATTCCCGGGCCCTCTAAATTCCGGGCCCGGGGCAATTGACCCCCTTAGCCCCCCCCCCCCTCTCGTCGGGCCTGCTTATTGTACTCAGACGCATTATCTGCTACGTAGTTTATTTCGTTTTCATTGTGGCAGAGATTACGCATTAAATTGAGCTATTTTTACGAGATTGTGTGTATAGGTAAGTTCTCTTATAAAAAAGTTTTTCTTTTCTATATTTTTGTAATTTTGATTGTGGCAAAATTCGCCCAAACCTACAGCACTATACGAGATTTTGCTTTTATTTTTATGTAAGCCAAAGGCGTTAGTGTGGAGGAAGGAGTGTGCGCCATGCCAACCACCCACTTGTACATACATACATACCCTGTAGGGAAAATCTCTAGTTCCGAACTAAGTCGCCTCTAGTGCATTTTTCGCCACTACTAGTGCGAGCTAAATCTCTTTTGCATGTTATCAACTGGCGAATTTAACACGGCGATGTCCTAGGCGGTGTCAATTGTCACTCTCTGCACTACATTTTCGATAGTTCCTAGTACTTCATTCTACAGTTTACGCTAGTTCGTTTATTGTCAAAAGCTCGATAGTTCTGAACTAGCTACAAGTACCTACAAACTCTACAGTTTTACATCTGCCGCTTACGTGCAGCCTTTGACACACTTCATGCAAGTGGCGTGATGACCGATTGGCTAACGCATGTGCCTTCCAATCTGAGGGGCGCGGATTCGAATCGGTGTCAAGGTGGATCATAATTTTTTTTAATTTTTTTTTTTAACTAATATTTATTTATTTATTTAATAAAAATTTACAATAATATTTAAAAACTAATAAAATAAAAAAAAAATTAAAAATAAACCTGAGGGATCGGAAAAGCATAATTATGGGAACACTTCATTTAATACAAGATGCAAATAGAAAACTCTTTATATAAAATGCTTCACTAAACATCTGAGAATTGCAAAAATATACAAAGCCGACTGCAATTGAACGAACGAAAAATTTTCATAGAATTTTTGTCACTTCGAAATTGCATACAAATCAAAGTGTGTCTTATAATGGTCACTGAATTTACTCCTTCTGAACTAGTGAGACTCTAACTACAATTGATCTAGTTCCCTTTTGACACCTTTTCGCTAGTTCGGCACTAGAAATTTTGCTGACTAGTTACTGAGTTCCCTGCAGGGTATGTACATACATACAAGCATACATCCAGGCATAAATACATATGTACATATATATGAATGTAGCTTCAAATATATCTACATATATACAAATTTACATACCTCTCGTACAAACCACCTGCCGGCGATTTAGTTCATCTGCATTGCATATACACTCCATCGGACACTTTCGACCTGAACCCATTAGCACGGGCATGGCCAGCAGGCAGATCACGAACCACTGCAGCAGCATCTGAAAATAAATAAGTGCAAAATTAAATTATACAGAGTTATCCAGTTAGTATAGTTGTATAATTTTGCAAAAAAAGAAATTAAATAATTATTATGCCAAACCAATTTGCGTGTGTAAATTCGAGATTGCGTTCGAAAGGTTTTTAATTTATTCAAATAGAGCAAAAGTTCAAATACGTTTTTTAGTGCAAAGAAAAAAAGCTCACTGTTAAAATAAAAAGGTCGATATTATCTGAATGTATTTTTGTATAAATTTCAGGGACCCATAATAATCATTATGCCTTATATTTTCAATGGAAAAAATCAAATACTTGCAAACATCGTAGAAGAGTATCGAGTATGTGTGTGTGCTTGTCTGAAAGAGCACTATCCGAATCCACTATGATCGAAAAATTTTAAACGATATCCATAAAACTCAAAAATAATCATTATTCCTTGAGTTTTATTTTTTTCGATCAGAAATAAAACTTATTCCTTGAGTGATATTTTATTTTTCAAAAAATAATAACACTGGATCACAAAATGAAATTTTTTGTCTGTACTTTGGACGTGACTATCCTATCTATATGTAAAATCGGTCGCTGATTCCGAAAATCGGGTTCATTTTTAATTCTATGGGAAGGTTTTTGAGATATCGGCAATTTACCGTTATTTGGCCAATGGGTACACTTAATCCAGTATAGCTCTTTAACACAGTGAGTTATATTCTTTGGGGTGACACCATACGAAAGAAAATTAAATTTCCTTTTCACGGCTCCTATAACATTTTTCTCTAACTCTTATAGTTTCTGAAATATTGACGATTAAATTTTAATTTTTTCGATTTTTTACGATTTTTTGAAGAAAAAATTGACTTTGTCAGACAATATCTTTAAAACCAATGTCTACACCTTCGGTTTTAATCTTTTACGTGAAGCTCCATTCCATTAGCAAAAAAATAAGCTATCAACGAAGAAAATCCATGGTAAAATGGAAAAGTTATAGGCGATCAAGTAAATACAGCCAAGTCGCAGAATGCCTCTGCACGGGTATATTCTATGCATGTTATACCCGTAAATGGGCTTGTATCTACCGCGCTGCCAATGTGCTGCTACTGCAGATGTGTAGGTATTGGTACAATATACATAGAATGTACGCGTGCAGAGGCATTGCGCGACCTGGCTGTATTTACTTGATCGCCTATAACTTTTCCATTTTACAATGGATTTTCATCGTTGATAGCTTATTTTTTTGGTAATAGAATGGAGCTTCATGAAAAGGAGTAAAACCGAAGGTAAAAATATTGGTTTTAAAGATATTGCCTGACAAAGTCAATTTTTTCTTCAAAAAATCGTAAAAAATCGAAAAAATTAAAATTTAATCGTCAATATTTCAGAAACTATAAGAGTTAGAGAAAAATGTTATAGGAGCCGTGAAAAGTAAATTTAATTTTATTTCGTTTGGTGTCACCCTAAGGAATATAACTCACTGTGTTAAAGAGATATACAGGATTAAGTGGACACATTGGCCAAATAACGGTAAATTGCCGATATCTCAAAAACCTTCCCATAGAATTAAAAATGAACCCGATTTTCGGAATCAGCGACCGATTTTACATATAGAAAGGATGGTTGCGTTCAGAGTATTTTTTGGCTGTAGAGCAGTGTAATTATTCTTTGAGTTTTATTTTTTCGCTTGTTTCGAAAAACTCAAAACATCTCTGGGGTGCCCAACATATAATGATTAAATCGTGATTTTTATTATAAAACTCATAATGATTAGGGTCCCTGATAAATTTACGCCTAGCTGCTTTGTAACATTTGGCTTACATAGTTTTTCATTTTAAAAGTAGGAAATGCTCTGCTGCTCCCATCACAACATTGCTGGCGAATTCGCGCTATGAAAATAATAATTACTGCCACACAAAGTATCGCTCATAGTGATTATCATTTCGTATTGGAATATTTTCACCCATCATATTTGCATAATTTACCCTTGATATACATACATATGTACATCCATAAAACTAAAGCAAACATTTTCATTGCGCTGCATGACCCAACTGAGTGTTGCATGACCCTCAAGCTGCATAAATATGTATATATGTATTTATAAGTAATCTGTTTTGAAATGAAAATTGCATCCAATTCAAATTAGTTTCCATTAAACATATGTATGTAGGTATATAAAGATATATTTGGAAAATTTTGTTTGTAGTTGATTTCGAATCCAATATTTATATAGTTTGTAGTAATGTGGATGAGTACACTGTCTACAAAAGCCAGCGATAGTTAGGGGGGAAGACATCAAACCTGCTCCCAAAGGAACACAAAAGGACCCCAAGATGATCAAACCTACCTTGTTGTTGTTGTTGCAGTACTAAGCCCTGCTCAGACGGCCTGTTTTGATCACAAATTCTCATCAGGCTCACTTAGTGGGAGGCCCAGGAAAGTTGCAGCTTCCTTTCGGCTAGCTCATAAGGACAGTGGTTCCATGTGAGTGGGTTTTGAGTGGAATGCGAAGAGATGTAGTGTGTCATGCGTCGTCTCTCTACATGCTGAACATTTATTTGGAATACTGGCATAAAAACTGGTCCTATATGAGTTCAGTCTGCTGCAGTAATCTGAACTTAGTTTTGCTAGAGTTACTCGGGGTTTCCCTGGGCAATTCCAACTCTTCTTTTGCAACTCTTAGAACAACGTAGGACGGACGGATGGACGAACAGAGATGTAGCTGGAAACTGTATTTTGCTGTATATTTTTTTGGGTCTGCCTATATGCTGCTGGATCCAATGGCTGCATAGTATATTTATTGATCTCCAGGAGGTGAGGTGCTGGGGAGGAGTCTCTGTTTGGGTGAGGCAGTGATTTGGGTGGCCTCAGCGGTGACATACCAGAGGGAACTGCTAATTTTGCATTGTATTGTGTTTATTAACCGATAGCACCAGAGTCACAAGCTGTAGGTCATACTCCGGCGACATCAGGCAGCCTTTTGCGGTCCTTAGAGCAGCACTTTGGCAGACTTCGAGCTTTCTCCATTGTCTGTTGCAAATCTCCAGCGACTACATCGGCGATGCATAGTTTATTACCGGCCGACCGATTGCTTTGCAGGTGGAGATCAAGGTCTCCTTGTATTTTTCCCAAGTGCTGCTGGCTAGCGATTTGAGGATCTTGTCATGACTTTTGACAATGTTGGCAATTGCGGTCGTATGCGCAGAGAAGGAGGAAATACTGTCGAAGGTTACCTACACCCATGAGGTCACCACGAACGGGATCCTTATAGTGGTTCTGTGCGGTGGAGTCATGCCGAAAGACAAGTGGCTGTGGGTACAAGCAGCTATGACAGAAATCATGCTCGACGTCGCGTATGGAGGCACCAGAATCACTCCCCACAACCCCTCTACGAGTAAGAGCTGCGGAATGGCACCTGGGCCAGATAAAGTTGCTCAACTGCGATGATTCTAGGACTATTAATCTGTACAAGTCGACAGTCGCAAGGGTTAGCTAGGTATGCCCCGGGCGCACGCTTAGAAGTCGTCCCCTCGAAGGATATGCCGGTCCTGCCTCGGCCCAGATCATGGGTTGCTGTAACCCCAGCAGCTTCTGAGAGTATTTTGAGGCCTATGCACAAAGCTGTAAGGATGATGATGAGGAGGATGAGATGGTGGAAAACTTTATTTGCAGCCCGACTATTAGCGGCGACAGACGGTGTTTTCTGAGTGCTCTATTGCTGGATAGCTTACACGAAGTCGCAGATATCGATCAAAAGGACTTGGTGAATTTAATCGGGTGTTCAAATTGTTTCGGAAAGGAGGAGGTGTCTGCTCACGTAGTATTACAATAGTCCTCTCTCTATATTGGTCTAAGTGTGCCGCTACTCCAAACACCTTATCATCTACACGCTTCAACGTGCATTTGATTTGGCAAGTTCGACGCTTTTCTTTACTGTTCAAATCAGCTGATTACAGTTGATAGTTCTGAAATCGGCTCTTTGCTTTCAGAATTACCATCACTTTTCAACGACTTGCCATAATTTGGCACAAATTAAGCTATTAAGCCTGAGCAAATTTCTTGAAAGGTTCTATTAAGCCAAGGGTAGTTAAACAAGAACAACGATAAGCCACAATTCAAAAGCTGAAAACCAACAAAACTCAAAAAGGAAGAGAACAAAATACTCATACGACTAAAAGCCAATAAACAGCTGACAGCTGTCAATTTGTCAGCGAGTTCAGCTAAACCAAACCAAACTAAGTAACAAATCAACAAAAAACAACTTGCAAGGACTTGCAAGTCATGTATGATAACATTCGATAACTGTCTGTATGTATTATTTTTTGTCAATATACATACATATGTATGTACGAGTACAACTGCTGTAGAGCTTTTAGCGATGGTTGATCTATAGATTTGCACCAAAGTGCCTTGTAGATATGCATATACTCCATTAGTAGCCACAGAAAAGTGGTAGACGACAAAGAGAATGTTTTCTACATCCGATTTGCAGGAAGTGAGCGGCTTTCGAATTTGGCAAGTGGAGAAAACAAAGCGGTAAACGAAGGAATTTCGTTGCAATATTGACAATATCAACTTTGAGCCAAACATGCGTTGAGTGGCACTTTCGAAAAGCGGCTTCATCAATGGCAAGAACTTGATGCTGGTGAATGGCAAATGCAAAGGGCAAAGTCAAAGTCAAAGTCAAAGTCAAAGCCAAAACCAAAACCAAAACAAAGTCAAAACCAAAACAAAATCAAAACCAAAGTGCCAAACGAGTAAGTGGCAAAGCGGAAGATGCAGATGATGTAAGCAAATATGCAGCAGTTCGATAGCCTTTAAGAGCGCGTGAGCTTAAGCGTTTGTTTGTGTAAGAAGTTTGCAGAGAAGGAAGTTCTCGTGTGGGCTGTAAGAAGAAAAAGAAAAAAGGAAGAGATCAGCAGTTCAAAGAGCCTTAAGTGCTGGCTGGCAAAACGCTACCAACCTTCTTTGTTGTATTGAATTTCTCTAATTGTGCATGCGAAAGACCAATTAGTGAATGGTGAATGTCTTTAGGTAAAAGAATAATGTTTTTCTTTTTTTTTGATTTCTAAATGAGTATAAAGTCCTCATATGCTTCTGTATCGAATTAACAGCATCGAGCTTAACGACCGAGCAAAGCGTAGAAATTAGAAAAATTGAGAAGAGTTGCAGTGATGCGGAAATTCGAGCTTTGAGAAATGAATTACACGTGTCATTAATACATGGGTAACACTGAGCTGCGCCGCGCAATTGCGCTGGCGCCAACCCTGGTGTTATTGCGCTAACTCCGATTTGGAAAATGCGCCAACTCAATATAGCGCCAACTCAATGGTGTGCTATTGCAATATAACACTGACTCAATTTCATGCGCTAACACCAGCACCAATATAGCGCTAGTGTAAAATGGCACCACCACAAAGCCAATAACAGCACAGCGTATATGACACCGTCACAATTATGTATGCTAACGCCAATACCGAACCATCGCTAATACGAAAGGGTATTGATCAGGGCCGTGCGCAGGAATTAGCCTTGGGGGGGTTTTAATTTTGGTTTGCATTCGCATACATTTTTCGCTAAGATAAACATATTTGCTGAAACAGATATCCAGACCCATACATCATAAATTTAAATGTGCTCTAACTTTTCTGAAATTGCATACTCTGATGCTTAAAATTATACCCAAGATTTTTTTTTGGTTGTACAAATTTTTCTGTTATTCATAGAGAATTTGTGATATGGTGGCATATTATTCGCACTAGTTAACCAGGTCATCAATAGTTCTGTTTACAGTAGATACTTGTTAATTGAAACTTCTCACTGTTTTCACGAAATGAAAATTTTTTGTTATCAGTACAATTTTTTGAAATTTTCAAACGAACATATGCTACACAACTTTGTAATTTCGGAAAGCTCCAAGTGCAATTCAAAGTGCCGAACTTATGTATTGGCCAACCTTATTTTTTGTAACTTTCACCAATTTCTTCTTCCGTAAAATTATTGTACTAATTTTGTCAAAAATTATGAGTCAAGATTCAATGCAAAATTTATAAACTGTGTTTTGAAAATTTTTGCAAAATCATTGCAACTTAGATTTGGTCATGGGGGGTTTTAACCCCCAAACCCCCCCCGTGCGCACGGCCCTGGTGTTGATATTTAACTTTCACAAATAAAGAAGACAAAATTGACATTATCTGTGAATAGGAGAGAAAAATATAATACAAAATAAATTAAATAAATTATTTATTAGCATATAGTATATTTTTGTTACGCATGGTAAATGGTAAGGGGAAATTTCGATATAATGCGCCCGGACCCGGAATCTTTCTTTTTAATAGAGTGGAGCCGACCCTCGTATTTCATAATGAAGATGCCGCAAAACGAGATGCCAGCATATTTTCACAAATATACGCAAATAATTTTTAAAATTTAATTTAATTGTGGCACAATTATTCTGCCAGCGTGTATGTAAGGGGAATTGCGCCAAACGAAATAAAACGGGTATAGTAGACAGTAAGAAGCGAACAAGTGTTATTTATCTTTTATTC
This sequence comes from Urophora cardui, assembly GCA_960531455.1. Taxonomy (NCBI): domain Eukaryota; kingdom Metazoa; phylum Arthropoda; class Insecta; order Diptera; family Tephritidae; genus Urophora; species Urophora cardui. Next base: position 15,080,494 of record OY482674.1, read on the forward strand.
CATGGCAATTGCGCTAAAGGTATTATTGCGCCAGAACCGTGCGCGGCGCCACGGTTGGCGCTGGTGTTATTGTATCAGCGCCAAAAAAATTGCGCCATTACCCATGGCTAATACAATGGCTTAGCTACTTGAACTATATGTAGTTTATTCTGCTAAGGTGAGTGCTCAAATTATATATGTATGTAGCTAATGGCAACTACTTAACATTAATTGCGTGTGATGGGATACAATAAATCAAATAGAACTTTTACATATTTAGTTGCACTACTATTAATTATAACCATTAATTACATGCGCAGGCGATATAAGTTCTAGTAACTAGGAAAATTTATAAACAAAGAACATTAAGTTTGCTTAATTATTCTTTTTTACCTGCGATAATTAATAAGTTTGGTTCACTTGACAAGTGAATATATAGTTAACTGAGTTTAACGCAGTTCAAATAATTGGCAACCCTACCAAAAATATATGCAACGAACGCATCTTTTAATCTTCTTTAATTTGATACCCACATTTCCACATTTTATGGCATTTTATAAAAGTAATAGAGTTTAACATTTTCAAACAGGTGGCAACTCTAACAAAGATATGTCCAGCGATATCATCTTTTAATCCTCATTAGTTATTTCCATTATTAATTTTCTTTTTTATAAACATAATTGATTTTAAAAATTTCAAACAAGTGGCAACCCTACCAAAAATATATGCAGCAATCATGTCTCTCAATACTCCTTTATTTGATATCTTGATATTTGTCCACATTTTATGGCTTCGTATAAACATAATTCAACTAAAAATTTTCAAAGAGGTGGCAACCCTTAAATCAAATATAAAAATTGCAGTTATTGTTATTAAGTTTCTACGCCAAAATACAAAATATGTGATAATCCTTTTATGTTATCATGTAATCTCTTTATATAATCTTTTTATATAATATTTTTATCAAGGGCGTAGCTAGGATTTTATCCAGGGGGGGGGGGCAAGCACATCAAATATTTGAAGTAGTCAAACATCAATCTGTTTGCGACTAAAATCAAGTGTTGCTGTTCCACTCTTAAATGTCAAAAATAATACTAATTTGTGTGTGCGACTACAGCAACACTGCTAATATAAAAATGACAACAACAACTGTCAAACAAACTGGGTTGCGCAAAGTCAAGAGGTAGGAAAAAAACTAATTAAATATTACTATGTATAAAACAGCTGATCGGGTTGTTGTGTGCAAAATTATTCAAGTCGCTCATTTGGTGAAACCCAAAGTAAGTTAGCCCCAAAGCTGGGCTAACTTAAGTCAAAACTTAGTTTTAGCTTTAGTCACGCTGGTGAAACCGGACCTTAGATTCTTCTTATCAATGCTAATCTTATCTTACTAATATTATAAATGTGAATGTAGCGATGTTTGGATGTCCAGACGTTTGCTTTTGTTCCTCAAAAACGTGAGTATGGCAAGACGGATTTTGTTGAAGTTTGGCACGCAGACAGGTTATAGTCTGGCAGGAAGTATAAGCTATTTTTTTTTAATTTTGGGGGTTCCAAACCTGCTAGGGACCGTTACTTTACGATATTTTTTTATTCCATATAACTCTGAGTATACTGGAACTATACTTATAATATTTCGCATATAGGTATAGAAAGATCGTACAATATGGGTATCAAACGAAAGGTATGACCCCAGGTTTCATTCGGACTTCGATATATTTCGATAAATTTATCGATGACTGAGTTATCGGTGAAAATGTGATTGCCCAAAAACCTTAAAATTAATAACTAACAATATGGGTATAAAATGAAAGGGAATGACCCCAGGTTTCATTTGGACTTCGATATATTTCGATAAATTGATCGGTAACTGAAATACTGCGGTGTTGTGTGCTTGGAAAACCATGGCCTGTACGTAACAGAATCATTAAATCGTTATTTTCTAAGAATGAATATATGTAAAATATGGCATTACGCGTCTAATGAATCGATGTGTGGTTGTCATAATATGCGGAACTCATCCGTTATTCTGTTGCAACGAAGACGGTAACACACGGCATTAACTGATTGTTCATACATCAAATCAGCGCAAGAGACAAAATTTTTAGATGTTCAACCGCATATGTATTAACGGTTACAGATCACCTCAATTATCGATTGTGTTCTACGTATTCACAAAATATAGCCGAATCAATCAAGGACAAAGCCTACGAACTCCCGCGGGTATAGGCTAGTGCTAAAATATTTAGTGAACTGTAGACACGAGTCGAAACCTGCCCCTACCTCCCCACGCCCTTGCCTTTTATGTTTAATCCAAACTTTTAAACACGTGACAACACTAAATTCTTATATACCAAAAATATTCCTATCGTAATAGTGGACAATCCAAACGAATGATCAGAAGACAAAAACACATCAAATACACTTTTCAAACCTCTTGAATTTTTTTTGCTGTTGTACAGTGTAATTAACCCTTTGCTTAATTTTGTACGATATATCGACCAAATTTTTCGTGTCCCTTTACATGATTTTTTTGTTAAAACTAAGCACTATTTTTGCCAAAGAAAGCAATATTATATTAATTTGAACTCTTCCCTATCTAATACAGCCAGAAATTATATAATTTTTGTAAAAAGTTTCTCAGAAAAAAACATATTCTTCACATGCTCCCTTTCAGGAATGCAATTGTTCTAGGAGTCACCATAAAAATCGATTTTTATAAATTTAATAAAAGCAAAGGTGCCCAAAATTTATGAAGTTTTGTGTATACAATGCCTTGCCGAATATAATAAAAATATTAAATTAAATAAATATACGTAAAAATTAATTTGAGACCTGCGCAAAAAAAGTGTACGATTTATCGTACAAAATTAGGTAACTCAAATGTACGATATATCGTACATAATTAATTTGGTCGATATATCGTACAAAATCCGCGAAAGTTGCTGCTCAGTGCTGCTTGTTACGTTAAATTCAAACGCAAATTTTTCGACGTTGCGTGGCACGTAGCTGCTTTAGATAGTTATACACAGCGCAAAATGAAGTTTCAGAATTTGAACAAACTCAAAATTTTTAAACTAAAATGTTAATTGAATTACAAATAGCCATAGGTTGCATGCGACGTGGTAGAATGACAACATTTTGGTATCCTACGATTTCAATACAGATTTTTAAGGATACGATGTCACTAAAAAGCTTCATACTGTTACGACAGAATCTACACTCAAAAAAAAAAAAAATTACTCAGATTGTGGAAAAGTGGGAATTTTCATTGTTTTGATGTACAATTTTCTTCAAATCAAGGAATAAAACCATCGTTTTAAAGAAAATTGTACATCAAAACAATGAAAATTTTCTTTAGCGCCGAATCATTCCCACTTTTCCACAATCTGAGTAATTTTTTTTTCAGTGTACATTTTATTGACAAATTCTATAAAGTTCGTCCGTTAGTCGAATCAGTACAAAACCGTTCAATATTCACTTATGTATTTAAAAAAAAACACTAGAAATAAAATCTTTTTTCTTTCCTATCGAATAAATACATGCACACACTAAAAAAACTTCTCGCGATCTAAGATATATTTTTTTTATTATTTTGAACACGCGTTCCACTACATTATTTTTCTTTGTTTTCAGTAAATTATCTTAAAAATATTCAAACATATTCGTTGCAATGGTGATTTGTTTGAAAATTCAACTTATCAAATTAAGAAAATCAAATATTCAAAACAAGGACAAGTTGGGAATGGAATGACGCTTAAGAAATTTTTCCTTATTTTGATGTATGAATTTCTTTGAAACAAGTATATGAAACCATGTAAGTAACTTTATTTCATAATCCTTTTAACATGTTTTAAGGAAAATTTGCTCAAAACAAAGAAAGTGTTCAATACAGGGAAGTAATTCCTTTGAACGCTAAATATAACGTTTTTTCTCTCAGTGCATACATATTTTTATATCCTTAACTTAAATTACAATTTAAAAATATGTGTCGCAATGAATTTTGTATTGAGGTTACAGCTTTTAAGTTTAAAATTATATTTTTTTATTTTGTCTTTAATAAATTTTTTTTTAATGTATGTATGTATTTTTTATATATAATAATTATGTATTTAAGTATGAATTTTATTAAATCTGGATAGAAGTCACAATTTTTAAGCTTAATATTAAAAATATCTTTATTTTGTTGCTTTAAAAAATGTTTGTTTAAAAAAGTCTAAATAAATTATAAAAGCAAAATTTGCAAGATTTTGGCTCATTTCACGAACTTTGTACGATATATCGTACAAATTTCAAAGGGCTGTAAAACCTAAACTAATTAATTTTTTTTAAATTTTCTTACAAATTATGCTTATTTAGGACTAAATGAATGAAATATGTGCCAATCGATTTTTTTCCTCCACGGGTAAAGAAATTGAAAACAAAGGGTTAATGTGAAAAAGTTTGTTATTCGATTGCCGAACTAATTCATTCATAAAGACAACGAAACCTACGTAAATCCAGCACATTTTCAAAGTGATATTTTAAGCGTATTTGTAAGTCATTGCAATATTAAGTAATTCAAATTTTAATGCAAACAATTGTGTCAAATAATTCAATTTACCTACACTATACAGGTTCTTTGTTACATTTCCAAAATCAACATTTAATAATTTCCATTTGTTCGAGAGCGTAACTTAATTTTCCAACAATTTAATAAAATCTCAGCTGTCACTGTGTGCTCATACGAGCATGTAAATGTAAGCCATTGCCCTTGTACACACAGTGCGCATTAATTTAATCGATGTTTTGACACTGTTTGCTCTGCTGCTCAATCAATTCGCTTGAAAACACTTTGTGTCTTTGACGATGTTAAAACCCAATGCCTTGTGATGTTGACATTGCAGACGCCACCTCAAGCTAACGAAGACAAACGGTTACTGCAGTGAAGTAGTAATACATGGGAAAGGCACATGGATTTAGATACACGTAGGTACATTAAGAGTAATACTGTGTGTACATATGTTCTTTTATAAACAAAAATCACAGACTTGTGTTTAGGACAGCTATTTCAAGTACATTTCTCTTTTGTGTTGCAATGACATTCTAAGGAACATTAGTGTTTTGTTTGCCCTCACTGAAATGATGAAGCGGTAAAAGCGCTTTAAAATGGTTGAATAAACTGAGTGGAGGTAACATACACATATTTAGACTAAACAAAATCTTCATATGTATGTAGATGAAAATACACAGTTTGACACCAGTAGCAAGTATGTCCAAAGGTCAATCATCAATATTTTACATTTCCTTTAGGGAAGATAACAATTTCCATGACTATGTCTCATGACAATCGCACGGCGATGGCCGCCTTCGCATGAATGACTTTGTATAGTAAAAAAAGCAATGAAGCAAAAGATTCGGGATTTCCTTCCAAACCGCATGCTTTTTTCATATGGTCGTTATTATACTCTTGTTAGGTATTCAGCACGAATGTCAGCAGTATTGTAGTGCTGAATATACAGCTGAGTTGAATTTTTTGAAGTGGGCCACCTAAAAATTTTTTCAACGGCCATGTATTTTAATGAAAGTGGGTAGTATGGCTCACAACGCTTAAACAAAAATACGTATTTAACAATTTTTCGAAATTCGAATTATTTTCAAAGTTTTAGCTATCAACACTTTTCGAAGTTCCTCAGTTTTTGCCGATTTTCTCACGATTGGTCAAACCGATTTTGCTAAATTTTGGCATATATATAAAAAATGATATCTTCTACCAAACTGCATTTCTTATTTTTGCAAATAATTTTTTTTGCAAACATTATTCGCAATTTTTATGTTCTGGACCACGGTCGAATGGCGCTTTTGTATGATGTTGTTGGGCATTCCATTAGTAACTATTAGCAAAAAAAAAATTTTGGGGCATTTTAAAGACGCGGGAGTTATTTACTTTTTTACACTTGTTATTTTTGTATGCAATTTTTTTTTGTTACTTACTGAGTACTACGAATAATGAATTAAAGCATGCATAACTCCCGCTCCCTTAAAGTGCCCCAAAATTTTTTTTTGCTAATAGTTACTAATGAAATGCCCAACAACATCATGCAAAAGCGCCATCCGACCGTGGTTCATAACATAAAAATTGCGAATAATGTTTGCAAAAAAAAAAAAATATTTGCAAAAATAAGAAATGCAGTTTGGTAGAAGATATCATCTTTTATATATATATCAAAATTTAGCAAAATCGGTTTGACCAATCGTGAGAAAATCGGCGAAAAGTGAGGAACTTCGAAAAGTGTTGATAGCTATAACTTTAAAAATAATTCGAATTTCGAAAAACTGGGCCAAACGTATTTTTTTTTTGTTGTTGTGAACTATACAAAAAAGTTTCAGAAAGATAGTACAACTTCGAAAAAAAGTGGCCCACTTCAGAAAATTCAACTCAGCTGCCAACCATCTATCTATGTTATGTACTTCATTAGTATAAATTTGTCTGCTTCGCTTCACTCTTCTTAGCTCCTACTATAGTCAGTGAAGAAATGATCTGTGCTCAATTTGTACGTGCCGCTCAACATAGAATTACCTGCGGTATATCTAACAAAAGCATATATCCTGACAAGAATAAAAATCGTATCACTTTACAAATGCACCTAGTGGGGGTCTATTTATTTCGACACACCTTTCATCAACTGGTTAAATAATATACACACACACAAATGTGCCATGTATACTACAATGCTTGCATCTCCATCTTTTTGGCTCCAGTAAAGGTAAATCAGGATTGGCATGTGTTGTGTGTGTTGCTGTTTCTTAGATTAAACTGAGATTGATTGCCTTGATGCAAGTTGTGTTGGTGTTGTGCAAAGTTGAATTGTGTAAGTAAAAGCAGTTTGAACTTTGTTTTGATTTGGTGCTGAAGGTTATTTACAATTTACAATTTACATACAATGTACCTACATGAATGTTGTGCGTCAAGAAACGCGTGTAATTTGAAATGGAAATGAATGTGCATTCAGTGAGGCTGATATGCAAAGTAAATGTATGTGTTTTTGATTTAGGGCAATAGTAGTTGTTGTGTGATGGTGATACAAAGTGATCATATTAAGGCTTTAATAAATTGTAGACAGGAGCAGAAGAGTTAGCAGTGAAAGTAATGGAGTTAAAACGATGATTTATATACATATATTAATTTTTATGGGTTTTCTATCGCCTATGGGAATTGGTGATTCACACCGGGCTGCCACTTTTTTAAGAAATTGCGATTAGGCAAATTAATTAAATAAAATTATTATAGCATAACATGTATTTTTTCGTAAAAAACAAAGAACTGTCATTCCAAAAAAAAGCAATTTTTTGAGTGTTGCCATCTGTTTGAAATTCTTTAAGTCAATGAAATTTATAAAAAATCTATTAATTGTTCACAATATGCGTTTCAAATTGAAGCATTTCTAAATTGCTGGTCGCTGAAAATATTTTTGTTAGGGTTGCCACCTTATTAAAAAATGTATATTAAGTAAATCAATAAAATAAAAGTATTATAGCATACCGTGTATTTTTGCGAAAATATGTAGGAATTTTCATGGCAAAATAAATTTTTTTAGATTTGCCGTCTTTTTAAAATTTTTTAGCTAAATAAAATTTGTAAAAATCAATGAATTATTATAATATGGGCTTCAATTTGTTAAAGAAGTTTAAGAAAGCTGATTGCTCTAAAAATATTTTTGTTAGGGTTGCCAGCTTCTTTGGAAAAAAGTTAGATTAGGTAAATTAATAAAATGAACCTATTGGGCTAATCGCGTATTTTTCAAAAAAAAAAAAAAAAAAAGTATGAACTCTAATTCAAACACAAAATTTTTTTGAGGGTTGCCACCTCTTTGAAATTTTTTAGCTAAATACAATTTGTAAAAATCAATGGATTATTATAATATGGGTTTCAATTTGTTAAAGAAGTTTCAGAAAACTGAAAGCTGGAAATATTTTTTTAGAGTTGCCACCTTTTTAACAAATTTGGATTATTTAAATCAACATATGATAGCATATCGTGTATTTTTTCAAAAAACTTAGGAATTCTCATGGAAAGCAAACATTTTTTTGAGATTTGCCATCGGTGTGAAATTTTTCAACTTAACACGTTGACTGGATAAAAATGACATTTTGATTTTTTCACATTATATTACTAAAAACTCTATATCCAGATCATTGGTATCATCAAAAATCAAAAATGATGTTTTTTAAAGGAGAAAAGGACCTACGAGTTATCTCCCATATCTCCCATTTTTCCATAAAATTTGTTTAATAACGGCTTACGGAAGCCAAACACAAAATTTTTTTCTTTTCTCAGAAGCCATTTATCGATACTAACACTATTAAAATACCGTTTTACTCGTAGCTACACAAAAAGTGGTAGTTTTAGGTAGTACGAGATAACTCGTAGTTGGCTTCCTGGAAGGGAAATCATCTCGTAGTTGACAGTCAACGTGTTAATAAAATTTGTAAAATCAATTAAATATTACAATATGGGTTTCAAATTAAAGGAGTTTAAGTAAGCTGATAACTAAAAATATTTTTAGGGTGGCTACTTTTTTAAAATTTTTTAAACTAAATTTATTTGATTATAATATACGCGGAAAACAAACAGATGCTTTACATTGTAGTAGAGGGAGATACAAACCAACGCTCTTTATTTCTAATGCATATAAGAGAGAGGGCCACGGCAAAGCGTGGTGGGGTACTGCTAGAGCACGTGTACCTACATATAAATATAAATTCATATGTAGTATGTCCAAAAATCTGTTTATAGAAATGTGAATGCATGCTTTTGAAAAAATTTAGGCAATTATAAGCTTTATCACGTACACGTGGATATGCCTTTATAAAAATTCCATCAAATACGTTTAAGCCAGCCAGCGTTTTAATTGTATCTTTGCCTAAGTATTTTTTGTTGTTGTATTCAAATATAAAAAATATGCAAATTCTTGCTAAACTGCGCTTTTCTATCCTTTTTTTATTTGTTTTTTTTTTGTTTTTTATTTTTTCCAATTGATTTCAACTTATTATTTAAAATAATAATTCGAGCACAAAATATACAAAAATTGCAATATTTTCAGGTGTGCGGCTGGCGCTTGAGTTATGTTTCATTTGTTTGCCAAGCATTTTTGTAATCCACTGTTAAAAAAAAAAAAAAATACTTTTCAGCTGATGCAAGCAGAATAACGGTTCCATGTGTATTTTAACATAACCGTTTTTAATAAAGCAGCAAGAGGAGGCGATGGTCTTCGCTTAAGCCCAAATGATACTCGAAATTACATATCGTCGTTTAAACTGCATAATCGCTTAAGTCAGACTTACATAACCGGTTCTTCGCCATTTGTGCTAAAAACAAAATTTTTGGCGCCCAGCTCTATGACTTCAGAGGTCAGCTCTGTTGATTCATGCCATAAAATTGGTCTATGGAAGCATAGTGACTCTCATACCGACTTTTCTACATCTGCGGTAGAGTCAAGGAATAGCTTCAATTTTTGCATATTCGTTCCCTATTAAGTATCTCGCACTCGGGGTTGAAAATACTACTCAAGCTCGAAGAAATGTCTGTGAAAGCAGAAAAATTGCATGGATAGCTTTTGGCACTCTCTGCACTCTTCCTCATCCCTGAAAATATGAATGACATTGTTTTTGTGACGGTCGATTATTGTGTGCCAAGAGGATCATTGAGGCAGTGACGTGTCGAAAGGCACACTAGTTAATAGAGTAAGGGTTTAAGTCTACATATAATCGATTTCGATATCCCTTCATTCTCTTCTTCTTCTTCTTAATTGCTGCATAAACGTCTAGACGACTTTGCATGAGTCCAATAAAGCGCGCCAGTCGTTTCGTTTCGTGCTGCCCGGCGCCACTCGGAAATATCAAGAGAGGACGAGTCAGTCTATACCTAATCTTCCCAACGCAGTAGAGGTCTCCCTTTTCTGTTGGCTTTAGCGAGTTTCGATAAATCCAACGTAGGCTAGAGAGCAAATTCCAAGGATGATTTCTCGGCACATCAAATGTTCCCTTGTTCTTTGACTGTTTGAGTAGGACCTTTTTGCACACTTGGGATATCACAATAGTACTTTTAAGATTATAAGTATATTTTCGAAGTCATTCGCAGAGGTGAAAATATAATTTTTACTAAAACCTTCATGAAATTTCTAAAATATTGACATTTCTATGAAAATATCTAAAGGATATCCTATGCAAATAAAAGAAAACATAGAGTTAAGTTTTCTCAAGTGGGCCACCTAAAATCGATTTTTTAATATTGTATGGTTTATGGAGCAATTTTGAAAGCTAACAAACATTGTAATATGATCGTAAAAGCGTTTTTGCTAGTTTTGATTTTTCAGCGAGTTATTCGCGGTCAAAGTTTTCTTAACGGTTTTTTATTTTTTTAGGAAACTTATTTAGCAACAAGATGTAGAGGTCAGTTTTTGAAATTTCAAAAATGGCATAACTCAAAAGTTCATTTTTTGAAAGTAATCGCGCTTTTTCCCCGTTTTTTTTCCACGTTCTCATATGTTTAGGAAAAAATACCAATCAGCAGTCTATGCGTTTAATATCAGGCTTCATTTTGCAGAAAAGAAATTTTGGTTACTCCGTACCAAAAAAAAGTTACACCTTTTTTAGTGAAGGCCGGTTAAACGAAAAAAATTTGTAAACTTCCGCCCTTAAATTTGAAGCTTGTGGTTGATAGGGTATCGGGACAATTTTTGTTTTTTTTTATCACGCGAAATACCGCGGAAATAGTTTTTATATTGTGACTCTGTTATTTTACATCCGATTTTTAAAATTGATATGTCATTATTTTAGTCTTGTGGTGCTATATATTTCCCCCTAACGTGCTTTTGAGCTGTAAAGTAGAAAAAAAAAATATAAAAAAAATGATTTTAACCTTCAACCGGCCTTCACTAAAAACGTTGTAACTTTTTTTTGGTAAGGAGTTACCAAAATTTCTTTTCTGCAAAATGTAGTCTGATATTAAGCGCATAGACTGCTGATTGGTATTTTTTCCTAAACATATGAGAACGTGGAAAAAAACGGGGAAAAAGCGCGATTACTTTCAAAAAATTAACTTTTGAGATATGCCACTTTTGAAATTTCAAAAACTGACCACTAGATCTTGTTGCTAAATAAGTTTCCTAAATAATGCCGAAAAAATTAATAGAATCGAAGCATTGGTTACCGAGTTATTGAAAAAAATTAAAAAACGTTAAGAAAACTTTGACCGCGAATAACTCGCTGAAAAATCAAAACTAGCAAAAACGCTTTTGCGATCATATTACAATGGTTGTTAGCTTTCAAAATTGCTCCATAAACCATACAATATCGAAAAATCGATTTTAGGTGGCCCACTTGAGAAAACTTGACTCACACATTTTTATGTAAGTCGAAGTAGAAACAATATTTATGTTCTTGTTAAATGAATCCGCATACCAAGCATCGCATTTTAACCCTTTTTTGTTTGCATTTCCATCGGAATATTTGCAGCAAAATTGTTTATTTTTAATAAAAGGAAAATTGCGGAAAGCGAAAAAAAAGATATGTACATCAAATAAAAAATATTTGTTTATTAATTGATTTCATTAGAATGCTTATGGGTTTAGGTATTTAAGTATTTTGCATGATAAAACAAATGTTTAAATGAATGCTGATTAAAAATAATTCAAAAAAGTAGCAAAAAGATATTGCCCTAAATGCTCAGCTAGAAGCTAAAAAAAAGAAAATACTTAATCTTCTAAAAAAACTGATTTAATAAATTATCAATTTGCTTGCTTTAGCAATTTTCAAATGCCAAATCGCACAAAAATATATGTGATGGTAAAAAAAGCATAAATTGTGTCTTTGAAAATGAAATACTTACATATGTACATTTATATCACATATGTATGTATATATACATATATGTATATATCTATATATATAAAAATCTCATGTAACATTCTTTGTGCGCGATAAACTTTTAAACTACTGAACCAATTTTGATAATATTTGGCAGTAATATGTAATTGTGCTCCGATTGAGTAGTCAAATAGTTTTTATTTAAATTTTTGGTCAAACAGCGTAAATTTATGTAAAAATGTGTAAAAAACCGAGCAAAATTAGCTTTATACGGCCATAAATCAAAACCGGATCAACCGATTTAAATATTTCTTCTTGGAAATGAAACTTTGAACCTTTCACTAAAGTTCTGCATTCAAAAAATTAATAAATTCTCTTTTTAAATAACAAAAATATTATAAAGAATAGTATCAATTTTTGAAAAAAGAGTCATGCGCATGGTTGGTCGCCACAAGCAATCGTTAAAGCAGAAGACAAAACAATGAGAACAATACATACCTACGTACATATGTACATAAGCAAAGAAATGACACGAAGATACATACATATGTATATACGACCAAAAGTAAAGTAATTCGTTTAAATGATACAAACGGATTCGATTCGTTTTGCATGCAAATTGTAGGTTCGATTAACATTAAAATGTTTTGGTTTTTGAATTTCACATAATTTTTCAATTTATTTACAATATCTGGAAAGGTAAGTATTATCCTAATATTATGAACAATCATTTTTCTTTTACAACAGAAATGAAAATTGGAAAATTATTTTTAAAGTTTGACCTCAGATATGTAAATACCTATTTTTGTCTATTTACGTATACATATCTGTAACCGAATTTTTCATACCCAAAACCTCTGGAGTGCTCTGGCCTAAGATTCATACATATCTCTATCTACGTACCTACATCTATATATATAAAAATCTCATGTAACATTCTTTGTGCGCGATAAACTTTTAAACTACTGAACCAATTTTGATAATATTTGGCAGTAATATGTAATTGTGCTCCGATTGAGTAGTCAAATAGTTTTTATTTAAATTTTTGGTCAAACAGCGTAAATTTATGTAAAAATGTGTAAAAAACCAACCAAAATTAGCTTTATACGGCCATAAATCAAAACCGGATCAACCGATTTAAATATTTCTTCTTGGAAATGAAACTTTGAACCTTTCACTAAAGTTCTGCATTCAAAAAATTAATAAATTCTCTTTTTAAATAACAAAAATATTATAAAGAATAGTATCAATTTTTGAAAAAAGAGTCATGCGCATGGTTGGTCGCCACAAGCAATCGTTAAAGCAGAAGACAAAATAATGAGAACAATACATACCTACGTACATATGTACATAAGCAAAGAAATGACACGAAGATACATACATATGTATATACGACCAAAAGTAAAGTAATTCGTTTAAATGATACAAACGGATTCGATTCGTTTTGCATGCAAATTGTAGGTTCGATTAACATTAAAATGTTTTGGTTTTTGAATTTCACATAATTTTTCAATTTATTTACAATATCTGGAAAGGTAAGTATTTTCCTAATATTATGAACAATCATTTTTCTTTTACAACAGAAATGAAAATTGGAAAATTATTTTTAAAGTTTGACCTCAGATATGTAAATACCTATTTTTGTCTATTTACGTATATCTGTAACCGAATTTTTCATACCCAAAACCTCTGGAGTGCTCTGGCCTTAGATTCATACATATCTCTATCTACGTACATCTATATATATAAAAATCTCATGTAACATTCTTTGTGCGGAATAAACTTTTTAACTACTAAAACAATTTAATTATAATAATTTTTCCTTTACAACCGAAATTAAAATTGAAAAATTATTTTTAAAATTTGACTTTAGATATATACCTATCTTTATATATTTTCATCTATCTATAACCGAATTTTTCATACTCCAAACCTTTGAAAGTGCTCTGGCCTTAGATATGTACATATCTATATCTACATACATCTATACAAACATATATATACAAATCTCATGTCACAATATTTGTGCGCCTTTAAATTTAAAACTACTGAAACATTTTAATGGTAGTAATATCTCATTGGGTTCCATTAGGGTTATTAGTATGGAGATAGAGAATACCAAAAACATGTGTACATACATATGAAGAAAAATCCGGCAGGTATCGCTGTTGTATTTTATTTCTATTTACACCAAAGTATCGGTCCAAATTTGAATTTCTCGAGTAAATTTTAGGTTTCTTCCATAACCGAAAACTTAGGAATTGTTACAAAATGTTCGTTAATAATATCTTTAACTAGAATATAATAGTATGTATAATACAATGCCGCTGAAATAGCTCTAACGAGTTGTAAGGACGAGCTTATCTCTCTAATTTGAGAGGCATTCCTTAATTTTTGTTTTTTCCTACTAATTGAGTGGACCTACAGTTTTATTCCGGCTCCGAACGGGGAATGCATTTTTTGTGGGAAGCATTTTCATGGCAGATACCCTATGAGGGTATGCCGCCCACCGCCGAGAGGTGACCGCTATTTCTGATTTCTAATTAATTAATTTTTTTTTTTGGTGTTTGTCCGGACTGGGGAAAAACCCGAGACCTCTTTTATGGCAGGCGAGCCTTTCACACACTACACCACAGTGGCCACTCTTTGACTTGAAATATATTTAAAATCAAAAATAAATTGTATCTCTGGCTCGATTCTGAGCGTTTCTTCAATATTATTTTACTGGTAATTTACTTTGCTGAAAAGTTTTACCATCTCCTCAATCAGTATTCTCGAACAAATGGTAACGCTATCAAAGCAATTCCATACGAATGGAATGGAATCGGACTCAAAATGGTAACAAATTGTTAGCACTTATTGAGGTGGTAATATAATTTTCGTGCTGCTAGAATACGAGAAAGGTGTTCAAAGGTCATGTCTTCACTTTAGCGGTAAAGTAAATTATGTTACCCCGCGGAATAAGGCCGTTAGAGGATTTCAAATATGTTCTGATATTTTGCCGTAAATAGAAATAGAACACAACAGCGACACCGCAGTAAATTCACGAATTTTTATCGTTGCGTGAGTCAAATCCTTTTTGATTTCATATAATGAATCAATTTTATTTCTGATTTCGTTCTTCATCCAGACAACTTTTTATTTGTGATTTCATTTTCAGTCAAATCAAAGAATATCGTATATTTAATTTTTTGAAAATAGAAACCTTTCCAGTAATAAAAAATATGTTTTATCAGGATGGCGAAGCAGATCACAAAATAAAAGTATCTTATTTTGAATATCAAATCACTAATAAGATGATGATGACTGTTGATAACTGAAAGCCAATGCGAAGCTTGGCCCGGTATGCTAGTATATACTTATATATATACATATATGCTGATACATATGTAATCATATACTTATATAAAAGGCCTGTCCATTTGTCCTATTAGTTATTTCTAAAACGCGCCAGAGTTTTTGTTGTTGTCATTGGTGGTAATGTGCGTTGTTAACATGACTTTTACAACACACATTCCCCCTCTCTTTTCTCTTTATCATACCACGCTTTTTTGCACAATCAAATATTTTCTGTGTGACCTCTAGTACTAGATACGTGTGGATTCATAAAATGTTGTAATCGCTAAGTTTTTACACTGTACATTGAACTTGTGTGCTTGTGCTGCTTTGCTGAGACGAGCCCTTGGAATATTGTAATTCCCTGTGCGTTTGCGATATTAGGCTTAGGCGGTTTTGTATGTGAATATGCTATATATGTATGTATGTATGTGCGAGTATGTTGGTGGGTATTACGTTTTAACCATGTAGGAAAATAGGTTGTGGACTTTGTCGATTTCCAACCTCAAACCAACCAAATGTAATGAATTGTTGAATTTATTGTGTCATCTCTTGTCCAGCTTGATTTGGTTATAAGCTGGTTTCGGCGATTTGGCATTTTCAGTATCTTTTTTCGTTCTTCAACTCTACTTATACTCGTATGAAAGAAACAGAAAAATAGTCGTCGCAGCGGGACTCTATCTGATAAGCTCCATCAGGCAATGTTTACATCCTGGGGAATTGTATAGCAAATGAGCTGCCGGAGGAAGGCAGCAACTAGGAAATTTCACTGGGGCTACTGAAGTCAACCTTTGGTAGCTCTATCAATTATTACACTTCACTGAGATATGGGTACACGTATGATCTTCACAAAAACGGTTTTTTCGCAGCTGGGGACTTGGAATAAATAGAGAATGTCGAGCACTACTTAAGTCACTGTCTTGATGTATCGATAAGCAGGTATTTCAACTTAGCCGAAATATATACTATAATCTGGTGGAGCGAGAATGCGCAAAGATTCAGGGCATTCTTAACTTCATTAAACAACCTCGTGGTCTCAGCTTTATAGATGTCTAAGCTTCGCAAAGTTTTTGAGGATATAGGAAATTAAGGCTGCACTGTTTTATTATAATGATTCAAATAGGCTTACATGTGTCTTTGGCATGGATTGGGGAGGCAGTAAATCCAACCTAACGTAGTCTAGCCTAACCTAACCAAACCTAACCTAACATAATCTAATTATATCTAACCTAACCTAACCTAACCTAGTCCCAACCAAACCTAACCCAACATAACCTAACCTAACCTAACCTGGCCCAACCCAATCTAACCTAACCCCAACCTAACCTAACCTCAAACTAACCCAACCTAACCTAACCTAACCTAACTTAACCTAACCTAATCTAATCTTATCTAACCTAACCTAACCTATCCCCAACCAAGCCTAACCTAACCTAACCTAACCTAGCCCCAACCAAAGCTAACCCAACCTAACCTAACCTAACCTAACCTAACCTAATCTAACCTAACCCCAACTTAACCTAACCTCAAACTAACCCAACCTAGCTCTACTTAACCTAACCTAACCTAACCAAACCTAACCGAACCTAATGTTATATAATCTGATCTAACCTAACCCAATCTAACCTAACCTCAAACTAACCCAACCTTACCTAACCTAACCTAGCCCCAACCAAACCTAACCCATCATAACCTAACTTAACCTAGCCTAATCTAACTTATCTATTTGAAAGGGCATGTGCATTTAATTCCAATACTTTTCTAGTTTCTTACTCAGTTTTGGCGTCTCGTTAGCCATAGCAAATTTATGCCTCGCCAAACTTGAAGTTTCCCATTGGGGGTTTTCTATTAAAATTTACTTTAAACATGCTTAGTATGTGCTCACTCATACATACAAAGTAGTGTACATGCGAGCTGGCAAAAAGTAAAAGTGATTTTACAACACCTCTGCCATTTTGTGGCTTCTATGTAATGTACTCGCACGTACTACATACCTACACACAAATATGTACCTACTTATCCGCAACAGCGACAGCTTCTGCGGCTATGAATGTGGGACACGATACGACAATATAGAACATGTCGTTTTATGCGTGGCCGGGCCAAATTCTGGATTATGCGAAAATGCCAAGGTAATACGAGTATGATAGTAAAATGTGTAGCTAAGCAGGTAGATATGTGTGTGTTTGAGTTTGCTTAACCTTCATGTGCCCGGCCTACTACATTTGTAGTAAATTGTGAAAAAAAGTGAGATAAAAAAAAATTTTCCGAAACAACAATGCCCGAATTTTTTAGTAGCTTCCTGATTATCAAATCAAAGTCAATTAAGAGTATAAATCACTCGAACTATTATTTGCCTACCCCTCGAGACCCTACTTGAAAAAAACATCATCTTACGGCCGGCTTACTACATTTGTAGTAACCATATAAAATGTATGCAAAATAGTATTTTATAGTTGACTTCAGCTTGTGGCAATACGATTTTTTGTAACTGTCGCTTCGCTTAGCTTACCGAAGTACGTTTGTGTGTGTGTATGTGTATGTGTACACGCATAGAAAATTTGAACTCGATTTCGCAATAAATAAAAATAAAATAAAACGTTTGTACCATATGAAATGAAGGCTGACCGCAATCATGCTGAAGAATCTTCCATTTTCGGGTTTCTCGATGGAAAGTTTTGTTTGGAATCTTATGTTCCAAAAAGAGGCAGAGCAGTTATAATACTTGACAGCACACCTTTGACAAATTCAATTGTAGCTGAAAAGAAAAACAAGCTGTAATACATCCTTGATTACAATGCAAACAAAGGAGGCGTCGACGCAATGGATAAAATGCTTTCTGCATATTCAACGAAACGCAAAAAATTGCGTTGGCCTTTGGCCATGTTTTATAACATGCTGGACATAAGTGCACTTGCATCATTTACTCGGAAAACAATCCATATAACCGTCGCACAGACGCGCGACGAAAGTTCTTGCGAAGCTTGTCTAAGCAGCTTTTTATGCCAGCAATTGAACAGCGCTCTCAAGTTCCCCGGGTGCTGGGATTCCATCAAACACGTAAAGCTATCGAAATGCTACATCTAATGTTGATTCATCTATTTTACCTGATATTTCCAACCATAAACAACCAAAATATCCTGTACCTTGTCAATACTATGAAATAGGAAGTCGTAACAACACACGAAAAATCTGTAGTTGGTGCAAAAAAGCAGTGTGCAATGGACATGCCGAAACATATGTTTTGGGAAAATGCTGTTCAACTCCTGAAAATTAAAACATTTTTTGTATTAAAATTATTACCTGAATTCAATATTTTTAAATAAAAAGGTTATTACACACGTACAAGTAAAAAAAATCACCATACAAGTATTTTTTTCTTAACATTACATTGGTTTTGCATGCAATTACGTAGTTACTACAAATGTAGTAAGCCGACCGGGTACGTAAGTTTTATATCCCGGGCACATGAAGGTTAACTATTGGCAAGCGTTTCCACAAAGCTCCTAGATACTAGAGTTTAAAATTAAATGTTTGTACTATGTATGTTTGTTTTCAACATGCGCACATTATGCGGATATTAAAGCACGTACAATTCAAGTAATCGGTACAAACAAAATTCTTCGCGATGCACGAACAAAACAAATACGCTATGCTTTGTATGCTTGTGTGTGTGTAAAGGCACAGCGCAGCACAGCTCGCGAGTCACGTGGCAGAAGGCACAAGGCACGGCGACACAGCGACACAATGCATTGCTGAAAGGTTATCAGGCCAAGCGAATGGGCTATAAACTAGTGACACGCTAGTGGTGGCATCGCTTGCGCCTCCAGCTGCCCTTGTTCGCTAGTGAACTTTTGGTTGAAGTGTTGGAGGTGTGATTGCACCAGTTGTATTACAAGTGTCTGCGGAGATTGCAATTTGCGAGGAAAATTTTTAAAGGAAAATTAAAGTTTAACACAGCTATTCTACAATCCCTCGGAACTCCGATCGCGGCGACGCCGGCTGCTACGACAAAACGAAAATTGGTATTCTGGTTTACGACGTTTCGAACATAAGTGTTGTTAAGTGTTAAACTATGTTCGAATCAGTGTTAGGTAGCGTTTATGCGAAATAATATGTATTATTTGACAGCACATTTGTATTTTTGACAGCAAATTTATATTTTCAGTAAGTTTTAGATTAAATTTTCACAAAGAATATATTAAATGGTTAAAAATGGATTCCATTGCTGCAACAGCTTATTTAGTGAAAAAATAAATGGAAGAACAAAGGAATTTGGACATTAATTTTAATTCAATTTTTTAAAATATTGCTTTCTATTATAAAAAAAAGTGACATCATATATGAAAACGGCATTTATAGAATACTGTCACCAAGTTTCATGCGATAATACCTTGTAATTCGGAAATTAACACCGGCTAAGCTTGGATAGAATGAACCAATTTTATTTATTTACAAACTACTGCGAATTTTTCAGTGAAACTTTCAGGAAATATTCTTTGGATGATAATTCATCTACCTTCAACGCTTTCAACTATTATTAAATTATAATATTAAAGTTCTCCAAAAGGAGAATTCTGCCGGCTGAGGATTTTTTAAAGCGCGCCCAAAGGCCGGTGACACAAAGAAGTCTTCTACACACACATTTCTTTAACAAGGAATATCTCTTGCGCTATAATCGTCCGCGGGAGCGATTTTTTTATTATCTGTGATAGGATCGTGGTTAATTATATACAAATTTTCCCTTAACACCAGTGGTACATTATTGCGATTCCCACTTTAACTATTAGTAATTTAAAAATAATGAAAAAAACTGGACTCCATGAACTCAAGGGCAATGAAAATGCCAACTTTAGTGAAAATAACATTTACAGCGTATTCCAACAAAGTTTCATGCGAAAACCTCTTGCAGTTGGTTTGTTTTACACTATGTATTTATAGTAATATGTTATATTGATGCAATCCTTGGATGACGCTCCACACTGGTCGCATATCAACAAGTTTTTATGGATCGCAAAACATAAAAGCAAATTTGAGATCCAGGTTGCGATCAATCAAGTCATGAATATGTACATATCGTGTAGCAGGAATTTTGTGACTCGCCAGGACGCGTTGAGCATGAACTGATATAGAAAGTGAGCACGTTTCTTCGATTTGTTAGTTTCTCGTGCAAATGTTTGTAAATCATGTTGCAAGGCGATATTTTAAATCTTTAAAAAGACACAGTCAGCCAAAAATGCTTAAAGGAGTACATCTTGGCACAGAAATTATGCCCGACTTGCGCTACCCACTCATATTACATGATCGTAGTAATAATACACAATTAAAATTATTTTCAGAAGCTTTTATTAAACAATAATATATAAATATTGCTAAAAAGGATAATAAATTTTATTATTAAATAAAAGTTCAATACGTTGCAACTCCTTGTACTTATTTCCCTCTATTCAGTCTATTGTACTAAAGCAGATTCCTTTTGTTCACTTATTTTGCAAAGAAAAGGCCAGTAGCATAGCTAAACCAAGCCCGTTTTGTATAATAATGTTGCATAAATTTAAAAATCATAGTTTAATTACATTAAATTGGTAATATTTCCAAAAATAATCAAAATTTCTATTGCCTCCGACACACAAAAGCTGACGGAAAGAATCGCTCCGATAAACTGTCAAAAATCCGATCCATCGTGAACCATCGTGCCGATTTCCGAACTTCGAAAAAATCTGACGTTCATCGGACGTCAATCGAATTGCAGAATGCCATTTGATCCGATTCACCTCCGATGAAAGTGGATCGTAAACCGGAATAGATGTGTAAATCACAGAGGCTTTGAAAAGTAATAGAATTCGGTGGTTGTTTTTGTTATTGATTTTATTTTAGTTATAATGGGAAAACAAACTCTCTCCTGAAGTACGATAAAGTGAAGCCGGTGTAATAGAAGTCTTATGCATTGAAAATTTTCTTCAATTTGTGCACCTGCAAAAATGTCACTAATCCTACACATAATTCCTCAATAATTATATGACAAGCATGCAGTATGTACTATCTACTATTGGGCCACAGACCCCCGCACATAGGTAGATTTTACGAATTTATGCGGCCAAAATTGAAAATTTTAAAATTGGTACAAATACAAAATCCAAAATCGCTCTACGTTTATAATAGACCGGGCAATAATAAACCGGTCTTCTCGCCTTCTATAGACAACCGGAGTGCCCCTGCCGCTAGCCGAAACTTATTATTCTCCCACTTTTTCGATTTTTTATTTTTTATGTATTTTAAGTAACCCATTTTTAAACGTCAATATTTTTAGTTTTAAGACAGTTATCAAAGTAAACAACATGGATTCGAGTGCTTCAGGTAAATATCATTATTTATTGAAGAAATCGTCAACCTAGCATAATAAAAGACCCACCATTTTGAAGCTTTGAAGCATATTGCGTTTTCTTGAAAAAATATTGTTCATTTTTTAATTCAAAAGCATTTTAGTTATATTATCGACTCCGATCGCCTCAAAATTTTTATGCATTTTAATAGTGGGTAGTCTTTTCTTATAGTTCTGATGAAAATCAGCTGCGGACAGGTGCGGCTGGGGTAAAAAAGATACATTGAAAAACAATTTTTTTTTTTTTTTCATTTTCATCGAAGATTCTCCTGGTTCATCAGCAAAAAATTAGTTACGCGCCAATTTCTCTACGTAAAAATGCAAAGCCAGAAATTATCAACAATGGATGAAAAATTGGCCTATATCGAAAATTATCTGCTTTCGTATTTTTAGTACATATTTCCAATTTTTCAAAGTCAAGGATATACTTATCATGAAAAGGGGCTAAGAATCCTAAAGCTATATTTTTTAGAAGAGTTTTGGGTATGCAATTTTGCAGTTCATTCAATTTTAATATAATAATATGCAACATTCAACTTTTTGAAAATTTTCATTGGCTTTCCGGAAATTTTAATTGGAACGGTCTCACGTACATATAAGGCAAACACCCTACAGAAAAAAATTTCTAAAATCGACGGAATTTTTCACAGCATTGAGATTTGCACTTTTTAGACTAATATTAGTTGGCTACATAACAGTGCACTCAGAAATCTCCTCAAAATCTTCTATAAATTCTGGCCTCAATTTGAAATTTTTAATCCACTTTTAGAAATTTCTACGATTTTTCGGATTTTTTTCCATAAGCTTAGAAATCCTGCTTAAAACGATTTTTATTGAAAAATTGTCTATATTTTTAAACGAAAATAAGAAAGTAAAATTTTCGACAGAACTCTTTGAAATAAATTCAAAAACTCTGGCGTATGATTTTTTTTTTGAGTCACTGTATATATTTTTCAATAAAATGGACTTTTAACACAAATTATTAAAATTTTGCATTAAACAAGCAATTTGGAATAGATGTAGACAATACAATATTTTTGGCCGCATAAAACTTGAAAATCTACCTATGTGCCCCGGTAGCTAACTTCAATATCTTAGTCATTCAATGCTAATAAGCGTTCCACCTGAACTCCATAATCAAAACCATCAACTTCTCTCCTCTTTTAGTTTGTTATCTAACAAAAATGAAAGTAAAATTTAAACTCCATAGAAAATATCAGCTTAATGACATAATGCATGTGGTACTGCAACACTGAAATGGCGGCAAAAAGTTTTTGCATGCGCTGGTAAACTTTTTTGTTAAACAAAAAGTACGTGCGACAGAATAACATGAGCACAAATGCAAAATAAAGCAAAATATTATATAAAAAGCGCAAAAAAAAGAGTACAAAAAAAAAGTAAACTGAACTTTTGCTATTAATTATGCGTTGCAGACCTTGAAAGCAGTCAGCCAGTCAGCACATTGGCACGTAGTCAAATGTGTTTAGCAATTTAAGTAGGTATCTATGGATTTACATATGTACATTAGGCTGCTTTTAATTTGTATGAGAAATTTAAAAGTTCATAAAAAGACTGTATCGCCCCCTCAATCTGTAGTAACATGGTCAAAGATATTACACATAAATTTTGGTCCCGATTGGTGGCGGTTAAGGCGTGGCGCATTGAGGTCAAAGTTCAGAAAACTCTATGAAGGGTCAAAAAATCAAAATATTTTTTTTAATTATATAATACCCAAAATTAATACTTCTATACCCAATGATAACAAATATAAATTTTAGTTCCGATTGATGACCGTTTACTGGTGTTTCAAAGGGGTCAAAGTTCAGATTACCATATGCGACACTAAAAATGTAAGTCTTCTATGGCAATGTGAACATTGACCCCCTTAAAACACCACTAAACCATCATCAATCGGAACCAAAATTTATATTTGTTATCCTTGGGTATAGAAGTATTAATTTTGGTTATTAGATAATTAAAAATAATATTTTGATTTTTTGACCCTTCATAGAGTTTTCTGAACTTTGACCTCAATGCGCCACGCCTTAACCGCCACCAATCGGGACCAAAATTTATGTGTAATATCTTTGACCATGTTACTACAGATTGAGGGGGCGATACAGTAAAATATCGTTAATTTGAATTTTAAACGCACTCTAATGTACATATTTAGTTACAATTTAGCAGTAGAAACATACGTAGGGTTTGCATTAGAGCGTATCGGAAAATTACATAAAAAACAAATAAACATTAGACTTGCTTAAAAATCCGAAAATGATTGGCAAATGTTATTTTCAAGAAAACTTAATATCGATAATGGATTTGGAAAAGGTCGTTACTCGTTTCAGACACGACATAGTTGATTCTCCAGCAAAAATGGAAGCTTCGATATCCGATGTATTTTCACTTCGTTATGAATTGTCGCCTATTTTGAAAGGACAAGAGAGAGGGAGAGAGGAAGAAAGAGAAAAAGAGTGACTCCTAAAATACAACACTTTTCCTCTTGTTGCTATGGCAACATAAGATTCTCATTTCAATTCAAATTTCATAAATTCATATTGAATGTCATAGAACATTTCGAATATTCGCCACAATGTTTGTTGTAATGATATGCATTCACATACAGATCTGAAACCAAGGAAAGCCAGTCCTTATTGAACTAATATTTTCCTATAAAATATTATCAGCAATTAAATCCAAACAAATCTGCTCTAATCGAGCAAAAAGGTGTTAAATCTTTGCTGCATTTAAAATGAAAATAGAAAAAGAAAATAAGAAAATTGCAGAGAAAGCAAGAAACCAAAGGAAATTGAATTGTATTTTCAGCACAAAAAAAAAAAAGAAGAGAAAAAAGTTAATAACAAGATAAAGGAAACAAAAGAAATCTTAATAAAAGGAGAAAGCAACGAAATAAAGAAAAATCTCGACGATTTACCAAAAATTTAATATTCTTCTTTTAATCTTTACGCTCACTCCCCACACTTTCACTTTGTTTCTTTTATTGCGAATTTCTTGAAAAAGTATACAAAAAAAATGGTGCTGATTTCATTTCCTCTCTCTTCTCTTGTCTGCTGTTCGTGTAGACTTCACACAACTACTGAATTTATCTACATGTATATGTGGTGCAGTGGGTACAGTGCTCTCCTGCTATGCCAGAGGTCTTGGGTTCAAACCCCAGTCCGAGCAAACAACAAAAAAAAAATTTTCTAATTAGTAAAAATCCAATTATTAGGTTTTTTTAAGAGCAGCGGTCACCCCTCGGCAGTGGGCGGCATACCCTCCGAGTGTATTTCTGCCATGAAAAAGCTTCTTACAAAAAATGCATTCGCCGTTCGGAGCCGGCATAAAACTGTAGGTCCACCCAATTAGTACACTCAGAAAAAAAATCATCAACACGATTCATGTAAAATTAACACGATCGATCTTTACACATAGAACAGCAACAATTTTTTTCAAATTACACGATGTTTGAAACATGATTTTGGCTTTGTAACTGTCATCTGAAAATTTGGTAAATTCAACCAAATTTTATTGTTTATACAACATGAAGAAATTTTAAAATATACAAGATGATTCAAATATAAAATTTTATTCCTAAATGTCATTTCGAATTTGGTTTATTTAACATGATTATAGTGTCAATATAAACTGAAAAAAATTTTAGAAAAATGACGTCCCAATTTTAGTGTTAATACAACATGAAAACAAATGTGAAAACAACAAGAACCACAATTACCAATAAAATTTGGTTGATATAACACGAAACAATGTTCAAACATGAACGTCATTTGTAATTTTGGTTTATTCAACACGATCATAGTGTCAATGTCATCTAAAAAAAGTGTTAAAAAAGAACGTCAAAACTATTTTGAAACATACATAACTTGTTTGATCATTTGAAGTCTGATTTTCGTGCAAAACGCAAATTATAATTTAAAAAAAAAAAAAAGGAAAATTTTGTGCCGTGGCAGTGATGCGAGTTTAGCATCATTGTCAGTTCGCGATAGTGGGTTTTCGATTTATATTTTCAGTTTGCAGGTGAGTTAAAAGAGTATTACATTTTTGTTTCTAAAAGTACACATTAATCATATTTTATTTTTCCTCTTCATAGGTTGCAATATCACGAGGAGGTTTTTTTTAGAGAATGGGGGTTTGCGTGCAGCATGCGGTTGTTGCATTAGAGGCCAAACATTACTCGGTGCAAGTGATAGTACTATCGCCCATGTATAAACTATCGCCGGTACATTTCTGTTCGTATGAGAAGGACGCCTTCAATTTGGTCAGTTGTGCGGGCGATGTACGAATGTGCTTAATTGAAGTGATGATTGTATATTTGATGTTTTATATGTTTTTTTATTTAAAAAAATAAACTGTATAATCAACAAGACTTTCTAGTTAATTTAACAATAAATTTAATGTATAATCAAAAAGATGTTATTGTTAATTCAACAGGACCATTTCGTGTTAATTTAACCAGCTTTTATTGTAACATTAACTAGTTAAAATTGTAAGATCAACAGGAAGACTCAATACTTTTTAGTGTTAATTCTACAGTTGTCGTCCTGTTAAACTAACACTTGACAGTAGTGTTAAATTTACACGATTACATGACGGCATACATTAAGCATCGTGTTGAAAAAAATTAACCACAACATTTGTTGATTTTTGGTTGATTTCACACTATTTTTTTTCTGGGTGTAGGAAAAACAAAAAGGAGCACACCTCGAATTGGGAAGGAAGCTCGGCCATAAAACTCGTCAGAGTTATAATAGCGCCATTGTATTATATTATTATATGTATATTTAAATATGTATGCATAATTTTAAGCATCGCGTATGCTAAGCAGAATTAAACAATTCTTAAACATTTCATTAAAACTCAAACAAAAGTGGAAGAAATTCTTTTTTGCGCTTAGAGAAATGGAACAAATTCTTGATAATATGCAAACAATTGAACGATATTGCAAAAGTTATGCACAATAAACGCGAGAACAGAATGTTTTAAGAAAGTAAGACATCTGTATCCTTAACTAGTTAAGTTATTTCTTAATAGAAGAAAAAAAGAAAAGGAAACTTGAAAAAATTTAAAAATCCATGCAAAACACGTTTAAGGAAGTGCTATAAAATCGGCTGGGCTTTAGTTTACGGAACAAAACTAAGAACAAGGCTAATTTAGAGTCACGTCTTGAGATCACCAAAGTAAAAGAATCCCGAAACTCTTAATGCAAATTGCCATACATTCACAAAATAGTTGTTTTATATGTAGTTGCGGGCTACCCCTCTTCTCTACGGCTCGTTATATTTATGTATATAGCCTTTCTACCTGCTTACCATTTACAAGGCCAACTACAATTACGAGATATTTTCTGCTTAAAATTAGTAGCTTATCAGTGTGTTTCGCCTTCGCTTCTTCGAGCAAGAAACCCCTCAGAGCCCTCAAGTGTATTTATGCTACGAAAAAGTTATTCCCAAAAACTGCATATGCCATTCGGAGCTCACATAACACTGCAACTACGTTGTTGTTGTTGTTATAGCTGTACTAAGCCCTGCTTAGCCGGCACGATAGGTTCATAGATCGTCGTCAGGCTCGCTTAACGGGAGGCCCAGGAATAAGGCAGCGTTTTTTGGGCTAGTCCATAGGGACAGGGCGGTTAGGTGAGTAGGTTTGAGTGGACATGAGAAGAGATGATGTGTGTCATGCGGCGTCCCTCTACATGCCGGACATGTATTAGGTATTTCAGGATCGATTCTGTCCCTATATGAGTTCAGGCGGCTGCAAAAGCCTCATCGTAGGGTGACGCGTTCTTCTCTCGGCAGCTCCAATTCTTCTTCTGCTATGGGGGTGGTTGGTCTCTCAATATCTGTATGACGGATGGACTGAAACGAATGTGGTGATGGCGTCGGTGTGTATCTCCTTTAATGCCTGCCTGTAAGCCGTTGGGTCTAATGGTTGTTTTATGTATTTTTCAACCTCTGGGGTGAGGTCGAGAAGATGTCTCCTGATGTGTCGGGGAGTCGGTTCCGGTTCTAGCAGCTGGCTATTAGGATGGTCCCTGCGGTGGCATCCCAGCAGGAACTGCTTGCTAAGCATAGTGTTGTGTTCTAAGACCGGGAGTATATTGGCCTCATGGTGTAAATGGTGTTCCGGCGCTATCAGGAGATTGCCCGTGGCAGTTCTGAGGGCAGAGTTTTGGCAGGCCTGGAGTTTCTACCATTGTGTTCTTGAAGTCCCCGGCGACCATATTGGCGCTGCATAGTTGAGGACCGGCCGGCCGATTGCTTTATATGTTGCTATTATTGTTTCTTTGCCTTTATCCCACGTGCTGCCGGCTAGCAATTTGAGGATTTTGTTGCGGCTATGGGCCTTGTTAACGAAAAAAAAAACTGCAACTCCGTCCAATTCTTTGGCAAAAAGATTGAAAAAGCACTTCTAAGACTGGGAAACATGTTTGCGTAAAATTATTTACGATCAAAATAAATTTTTTTTTTGGAATTCAGCAACTTTCAGAATTTTTAGATATGCAGTTTCCTGTAGCACAAGCAATTTTAGTCTAACTGAGAGCAAGTTTCATCCTGCTAAAATATTCCATATTGACAGTTTTTGTTTCCCGAAGGTAGCATTTTTTTCCTTTGTGTTTCTTTGTTTCATATGAAATCGCTAAATCGCTTCGATATTCCCACAGTGTGTGCTATAAACCAATCATTATTTGAGTGGAAAACGTACCCAGTAGAAAAAGGAAGTAGATAGTTAAAAACACTTACAAAAGTTTTTTTTTTTTACTGAATAGAGTGCCTTGCCAATATGCATATATTTTACATAAAGTGTGCTGAGTCGCAAGACCACGCCTCACGAGGGAATACGTACTGTGTAGAAGGAGTAGTTTGAAAATTGCCCAGCGAATTAAGGGACTTAGAATACACCCGAGGTAAGAGATATGCCTGTCGTAGGAAGCGACTAAAGCCCATTGGTCCACACGGTTGATAATGACCAAACATTTTCGTTTGCATGACAGTCGGACTAATCTCAGAAGGGCCTAGTACCAGAGCGTACCGGATTCGTCCGGCAAAGGACTGTCACTTCCCCTATACCCCTAAAAATATTCGAGGAGTGTCTTAGTGGCTTTGGCAACATCAACAGCAGAAAAAACAGCAACAGCAACAACAACAACAACAACAACAATAACAACAACAACAAAAAAGAACATCAACAACAAAAACATCAGCAACAACAACAAAAACATCAGCAACAACAACAACAACAACAACAACAACAACAACAACAACAACAAAAACAACAACAACAGTGGTTTAAAGATTTATTTAATTCAAAATTTACCAACGCGCTTCTCGAAAAGGCAGCACTTGGAAATAGTATTACATGTTAGAACCTGATTTGTGACGCCGTATATAGGTAAGAGCTGGACAAAATTTCTGCTGGGTATAGTGCACGCCTTTTATGTGCGCTTACGTATGTATGTATGAATTTTTGTGGAGTATGAACGAATGTTTCTTTGTATATTTCTATTTGTATCGAATTTTTGAAAACGGCCAACAAGATGCACAGATTGAATTTCCGTTCAGGGTTTTATCAGGCTGGTATTGTTTTATTCAGGGTTTGAAATTACTTTCAACTTTTTTTTTTCATTTACTTTGAATTTCATTTTCATTTCAAAATTAAAAAATGAACAGCGCAACAAAAGTAAAAAAAAATAAAAAATTTTACTGTACTGTAACTATGCAGCCTTCAATTTCCAAAACTTACTGTCGACTGTTGCTGTACTGTGGAAATTTTTACAGCACAGTAAAACAACAACAAAATGCAAACATAATTTTTTTTCAGGACTTTTGTTGTTTTTTGTTTTTTTTTTTATTTTTTTATTTATGTGATCACAATCGAAATTATAAGGTAAAAAAAAACAAATTTCAAAAAGCCGTACTGAAAATTTGAATTTTTGTTTATCTGTGCTTTGCTGTTAACTGAACTGTTTGAAATTACACAGCAAAGGAACAGCACAGAGAAACAAAATAAAAATGATTCCAATGCTCTCTGCTTCGAATGTAGATATTTTCACAGGAAATCAAAATTCAAAAGTTCTAAAAAAAATAATGACAACTTTCGCAGAACAGGAGCAGGTTATTTTTTGATACAGTTGCTGTTTTGCTGGCAGTTTTTCAAACGCTGGTTTTATTTGTTGGTTTTATTTGAGTTTGCATTTTTCTTTTTATTTATTTTTATTTATTGTATTTTTTTTGTTATTTTTATTGTTTTTTTATATGTACTTTTTGTAGTTATTTTGTATTTTAGTTCTCATTGCTTTTTTTCCGGTCTGTCTGCCATTGAATATTTGGTTGTTTGGAGGCATGTTCGTCTTACATACATACATACACACGAAATAACTGAAAGTATTGAAATTGTATGCCCTTAGAAATTCCATTTTTTATTTATTAAAGTTGTGTTTAACATAGCTAAATGCATTTTATATGCGTCTGCTTCTTGCTTTTGCAAAGATAATAATGCAGCAGACACTTCAGCAGCCTTTCCTACTCCATTGTAACACCTTTAATTATGTCTGCAATGCCATCAATTAAATTAATGTTGTAAATAAAAGTTATAAATAAAAACTCAGACAGCTTATAAAAAAACAAAAACGCATCGATGCGTGATAATATATGCGCTTAAGTACATATGCATGTAACATATAATTAATCGGAAAAGTTGTTAAAAGGAGTATGAAAGTCAAAAAGTTGTATGATATGCGGCGAGGCTGGGTTGTGTTGTAAAATTAATGTGAAACATTTGTTTAGAAAACAAAATGAAACAGTGAATTCAATGACAATTTTAATTAAAAGGAAGTTGTCCTTTCGCACAGGCGCACACAACGCGTGAAGTGTGAAAAGGTAGATTTTTTTTTTCTGTAAGTCTAAGCAAGGCAATGAACATTTAAGAGAAAGTTGTAGATATCCATGCATATGTATATATGTACAAATGTATTTATTTACGTGTGGTCCCTAGACATTTATTGTTTAATACGAGCAGCTTCTCTTACACACCTTCTTAATTTCCGTGCCTGTTTATAGGTGTGGTTTTTTTACAGCAACCACATCCCACCAAAAAACTCGATGACCGTGGAATTAAGAGGGTAATCCAGAAAAACTCTGGCAATCGCTTCCACATTCGTTGACATAATGCCTGACATTAGCATGGGCTTGTCATTGGAGGGAAGGACTTGCCCACTGCATTACCGCCGAACTAATAAATCACGCAATACCGCAAGGATTCTAGTGAGTCAAATAAAGAATACCTTACAGGGAAGCAGAGAAAGAAGGCGAAAAATGTAAGGCATGATGGAAATTTCCATTAGTATTTATTCCAGTTCATTTTTCGCGCTCCATTCTACTTTGCATTACGTGGAATGGGTAATGGAAGCTCATTCCACTCTGCATTACTGGTGAAAAAAGTGATGAACTCGCCAGATGTTCCATGGCAAGGCCTTCTATCATGCCTTACAGGTAATAGCGATGACCAGATTTTTGCTGGGATGTTTACGCATGTTTACTTTCAACAATGCACGTATGAACATGTGTACTGCGTGTGAGCAAGCGCTGTCAACAACAATCTTGCGCCTATTAAAGGCAAAAACTCCTGCGATGCTGCTAAACTGCGGTTGGTAAAAGGAGTTGTGTGGGTTGTGTACAAGCAAATTTTTCACTTTTTACAAAGAAAAAATCCTTTCAAGGTAGAGTTTTGAAGTTTTTTTTGCATAAGCACGCAAATCGGAATGCTGCTCTTATTAGGGTGCTGATTATTTCAACTTGAGTGATTGCATTTTTGCAACAATGGTTCAAAAGGGTTATAATACATAACACAGCTAAAAACAGTGCTTCGGTGATTGTAGCAGAATTGCATGAGGAGTAATTTTATAGAATATTTTAAGCCATTAGCACACACCCAAATTGGTAATTTTGATCCATTTTGCGAGTAGTTCGTATAAACAACATTTGCGTGGTCGCTAGAGGGTTAAAATGTTTTAGAAAATTTTTCGCCGTAAAGTATTACTAAGCGTATGCTCAAACTAAATGTTGATACAAAGAACAGAAACGATCATAGCAATAAAAAATATATATACAGAGAAACCTCTCCTAATGGACACCTCTCATAGGCGGACACCCCCCTTGAGTGGACATTTTTTCATGCACCAAGGTTTAGGTTCAATTTTTAGAACAAATTGCCCTCTCTTAGGCGGACACTCTCTTGGCCGGACGCGGACAGTTATTTACTATTGAATTGAACTAAAAACTTCTATTAAGCGGACACGAACCTCTCGTCAACGGACACTTTGATTTTTTTTCATAACGAATCACATAAAAACCTCTGTTAGGCGGACACGAACTCCTCTTATGCGGACAAAATATAAGTATGTATAGCAATATAAAAAAAGTTCGTGGAATGTTCTTTAGGTAAAAAGCGCTACGATGAAAGGGGAATCACCAACTAAAATAAATGTCCGCATGACTATTGGAATAAATATAACTACATTCACCGGGTTCCAGTTAGATGTTCTAACTGATCAGAATGTCGAAACCATTGAAGATGATAGTACCGATACTGAAGTATTACCGCTGAAAGTAGGTAATGCAATCTCCTCGAACGAAATGGCTTTGACTGCAGTTTCAAATTTGAAAAGATTTTGCACGGAAGAGCTTATTGCAACCATCTGCAAAACAATTTTATTTTAAATAAGCAAAAAACCCCTCGTCAATCGACAATTTCGCAATTTTTTAAATAATTTCAACGATATCCCAATATTTCTAGTTTCAGCAACTTACTAATTGATATGTAATATGTATGTTAATACTTTATGTATATGTATACATATGTATATACATAAATATATATATGTTTTTATGTATGTGAAATTTTGAAGACATAAGAATCCTTGTTTTTTTCAGTGATATATGAATAAATAAATCCTTTAAATTTCAAAAAATTTCTCAAATAGCAACCCACTCCCTTAGGCGGACACCTCTCTTGGGCGGACAAAATTTGCCCGACGGTGAGTGTCCGCCCAAGGGAGGTTTCACTGTATATTCGACGCCTTGAAGTATGCAACAGTTTTGTATTTTATATTGTGTATTATTATTTTGCTTTATATGGTCTATTAGATTCGTTGTACAAAGATTTGGTCTGAGGGGGGCCCTAGTAAAATTTTATGGCGAATAATTTTCTAGAACATGTTAACCATCTAGCCCCTAAGAAAGGGTTATTTTGACGAAAAAAGATACTGAAGATGGCGCATATTAGCCGAAACCGGTTAGTCTCCAAACCAAACTTGACAAGGGATGACGGAAGATCGTTCCACAATTCCACAATACACCCTTTTTATACAGTCAGAAAATATAATATAATCAGGAAATAGTATTTTTAAGGTCGCTAGAGGGCCAAAATGTTCTAAATAGAAGATTATACGCCATAAAATTTCGGAAGGGGTCTTCTCAGAAAAAATCTTTGTTAAATGAACCGAAAAGACTACAGAAATCGAGAAATTTATATTCCTCTGAATGTTAAAAGTGTTTTATTTGCAGTTCTACTGAAGCGATCGAAATGCTTATTTTGCAAAAGATTAATGCTTTTTGACGACGTTTAACATGCCGGCAAAAGAAAAAGTTACATTAAAGTGGTATAAACTAAGTACTGGGTGGAAGTGACCGCAATGGCGCACACAGGGTTAATACAATTATAAAGTAGAAACCCTCCTCTCAAGTCAAAGAGATTGGTGTATCAACCTTAGGGATCGGATTATAAATACCGAAGATATGAAAAAATTAAATTTAGCGACATCTAGCGGCATCCAAAAAAGATAAAAATTTTTTTCAGAAATATTTTCGAAAAATAAATCATATGGGGGCGTACGGTGGACTGTTTTTTTTTTTGTTTCATATAAGGCGAGAAGGCCTAATATACATACATATGTATGTATGTTCCTATATTGCCGCTCCCCAAACCATGCAACGCAAACAAAAACGACGACACTTCCACTAATTGTTTCCTCTGTTCATTAAGTTTAGCAACAATATTGACGTTGGCAGCGGCAGTGGCAAGCAAGCCAGGAAGCTTCATTCATTCACGCCTGCCGTGCTGCAAGTGCCAAATGGCTGCCTGCGCTGATATTCTTCGAGCCTTGCTGTAGAAGTGACGACTGCTCGTATTAAACAAACCGCAGAAATGAAAATGAAAATTAAAACAGCTGCAATATGTGAGCTTTGGCGTGCATTGCCTTGCAAAGTATAAAAAAAGGATGTGAGACAGTTGCCGTCGTAGTCCTAGTTGTTGTTGTTGTTTTTGTAGAAAGGCTTGGGTATAAAGTAGCATCTGAGCCTTCAAAGGCTTGTACCTACATACTACAAATATATCTACATATACATGCATAGATATTTTTATAGTATATCGCCGTTAAAACTTCATAACCGACTAACCGACTAACCGACACTTATGCCAAATATTAGAAATGAATCGCTATGACTTTCGGTGCTGATAAAGATATTAGAGAAGGAACGATAGAGTTTGCTGAGCTTCCCAAAGACCTAAATTATGCACTCTTAGAAAAAATCATGTAAATTTACATAAATTAAGCCAGCAAAAAAGTTGCCTCGCTTAATTATTGCGAATTTACACACATTTGTATATTTACTATCTGAACGCGTATAGCTTTTACTAACCACATGCGTAAAGGCTACTGTTCAAAATGCGTAACATTTTACAAACATTTTTGTAAATTTTCTTATCATATGCGTAAATATTACTGCTCCAAATGCGTAAAATTTACAATGGTTTTAATGAACTTAATTATTATATGCGCAATGCTCAATACTGCTTTGTCCCTGTAGCCCACTTCCCCAAATCTGCACATTATTTTTTAACATATTTATTATAAAATATTAAAATTAATTTTATTATAGCTTATTATAACCTACAAATAAATTTAATCTACGCACTTAAATAATTATTTTCACACACGCACGCCGCCGATTGTCAAACACGAAGTGATCACTAGGTTTTTGTTGTAAATTTACACACTTTTTTGTAAGCTTATACACTTTGTTGGCAATTTCGCGAACTATATGTGTTTTTACAGCATAAATGTTCGTAACATTGTAGCATTGCTGTGTAAATCAAGAAATTATATTTTAAATGCGTGATTATGCAATAAAATTGTAATATTACACAAAAAAATACTAGCATTTAGCTAGCATTTTTACATGCTGTTTTTAGAGTGTGGCTTGGATCGATAGGCTGGCGGCATCAGTAATTCACGGATCTTAAATCTCATTTTTGGCACAAGTGTTTAGCGAAGTCTGACTGAGGCGGTTATGAAGTTTAAACGACGCGATATGCACCTTAGGGTGTCCGGAAATATTTTTTTTTGGATTTGCTTAACGCAAGAACCCTCAAAATTTTCGGTTTTGATCGCAAATTACGAAACAAGTTTTAAAAACTTAATACCATTAGATCTTCAGGGCTCTACCGATCTTTAAAGTTCTGCGGTTTTGTCATTCATGCAGAATGCCCACTCACCACAACATATATTACATCCGCATATTGTTTGCATGCTTACTATGTAATTCTTTTCGTTCTTGTAAG
Source organism: Urophora cardui (assembly GCA_960531455.1). Taxonomy (NCBI): domain Eukaryota; kingdom Metazoa; phylum Arthropoda; class Insecta; order Diptera; family Tephritidae; genus Urophora; species Urophora cardui. The sequence goes on from OY482674.1 coordinate 15,115,676, forward strand.
TTCTATTCGCTTAATTTTTTATGCAACTTACTTTTAAGTGCAAAAATCTGAATTCCATGCAGTTACAATGAAAATACTCGTACATACACATATTTTCTACAATGGGCTTTTTTCGGCTTCTGCATTTTATTTGCCTTTCAATCGTGGAGAATCAGTTCGATAAAAAAAAACAACAATACGGTTCTTTAACTAAGGCATAAAGTTCTTATTTGCCCAAAGTTTAATTTTATAACGTTACGAATATTCTGGAATCAGAAAAGATTTAGAAGGGCGAACGTACTAGTATGCAGCGTTGTCACCGCAAAATGAGTTTTCATACGATCAGTGTTCCCGCGAGGTCAAGAAAATTTGGATCGTAAAAACAGAATAATATATGTATATTGTTTTTAAGTATCATCTCAGAGAAAAACTATTAAAACTTCATATAAAATAAAATGCTTTAACTTCATAACGATATGTTATATTTTATTATTTCTAACATGCAAAAAAAATCCATCAAATTCAAATATACACATATTGATACTAAAATAAGTGTAAAAATTTTTCTTTCGCAGCCTTACAGAATTCGCAATTAAAATTATATGAATAATGTACTTTACTGAAACGAATTATGTTAAAATTATTTCATTTAATTTACTCGTATTTAAACCAAAGTCATATCAGATAAACAAAAATCCCCTGAATACAAAAATAGGTTTGTAGCACTTTTTTTTTTAATTTTAAAAATAATTCAGTTAAAAATTCTTTATTCTATTAATAAAAAAAAAAAATAATAGGGACACTTGCCTTGAAATATTTCAAAGATCGATCCTGCTTCAATTTCTAAACAATGGTAAAAACTTATATATTAATTTCCTGCTCAGATGTCTCCGAAGAACAGTTATTTAATGGGCCATTTTTTGCTTCGTTACATAATGGCTGATGATTTTGTTGAGTGAGTTCGTTTCAGCTTGTGAAAAATAATAGGGACACCAAACTTCAATTAAAATTTTTTTCGAAAGGGTGGAGATTTTTGTAGATAATAAAAAGCTAATTCACTGAATATCAAATAAAGTTTTATAATATACTAGGTTTTTAACCCTATAATACCATCAGGGACTCAGAATGGGTCGAGGAGACCCCTGCACTATTCAACTTATAGCAAAAAGAAAAAATCTCCAAAATAAGTGTTAAGTATAAACACGCGGACGGAAGCCAAAAATATCCCCACAGGTTCAAGGGAATATTATAGTCGCAAACTCAAGCAGAAATACCAAAATTTGGACAGAAAAATATATTTGAATTCTAAGTTTTTAAATTAATTAAATGCAATAAATTTGTTTCTCTGTACTTATATGGTTAATCTCAATAATAAAATAACTTTTGAGCATGACATTTTTATTATTTTAGCTCTAAAGTTTAGGTTTCTAAATATATGAAATTAACAAAATTTCAGATCTCGGTAGAGCCCTCAAGATCGAATTCAATTCCGGGTTTTTTACTTTTATTGTGACCTGTATTCAATTACGCAACTTTTGATACCTCTTGCGATAGCGTAGCTCGAAAAAAACTTCTTTTCATACATGAACGGGACACCCTTATGCACATATGTCCGCTCTTGGCTTTTGCAAAAAGCAAAGCAAAATAAACATTGAAAACAAAATTCTAAAACCGCAGAGTAGATAGCGAATGCGCCAACATGACTGCGCTGGCGATGGTGTGCCAAATGCGTCGCGGCACACAAAACGCATCCTCCCTCCAATGTTAACGACTATCGCGGTTCTTTTTGCTTGGTAACCACATTCGCTCACTCACCATACCCACTGTAATCTCCCTTACATTGGGCTTATATACTCTTTTTCCTCTTCTCTCCGCCACATATTTATCATTACTCCACTTGCTTTTACTTTTAATTTAGTGCGGTGCCCCCAAAGGCCAGAGCAACAAAGCAATAAAGCCGAGGAGGGCACACAAAGCGCAGACGATGTTGTAAGATGATTTTAAATAATTTAGAGAATTTAAATTCTACTTAATTTAATTGCTTCGCTTACAATTAAGTATATCTGTGTAATTTAAGAGGGCGGAAATTTAAGAAATATACGCATTTTACGTATGAAAAGCTATGCCTACATACATATGTATGTAATTGTTTATATAGTAGAAAAAAAAAACTTTTCAAATCACATTCATAGCAATCTGAAGCAAGAATTTAGATGAATTTAGATTTTCTTTTTTGTTTTCAGCGGTATCATCTTACTTTTAGATTGGAAAATACATACATACATATACATATACATTGGTAGCAGTAAGCAGATTGATAACGGGAGCCAATAAATAGGACCAGCAGTGGCGTCATATGTGGGTATCTTGTGTGCCTCAGATTTTGATGATAGCGATGGTATTCATGCCTGTGAACCATTACTCGAACTATCACCACGAAAACTGCTAAAATTACATATAACCTTCAGCAAATTGCGCTAGTTCAAAACTAGTGCAGAACTAGCTCATAAAGAGACAGTGTTAGTTTTCCAGCTATTCCGACGCAGTGCTTGCAACTATGATGTCCTACTAAGTGACGAGTGCTCCCCTCTGCAGTACGATAGAACCTGTTTTGAACTGTTTCTAATATAGGAAGTTCTGTGATAATTTAAAAATTAATATTTCGACAGTAATTTAAATCATAAATTTTTTGTATAGTTCTGTTTAAATTTATAAAATTTAACTTTTAGGGAAATTTTGGCTATTAGTAAAATTATATTAAAATAGTCAGTTTGACGCACTGAAGTTTAGAGATTTTATTACATTTTTTTAAAATTTCCCTTTTTGGGATATTAGTAAAATTGTGTTGTTTATCATTTTGACACAGTAAAATTAAGAGAAACGATTTTATTCAGATTTTCAAAAATTTCCCTTCTTGGCAAGTTTTAGAAAAACCCTTTTATTACATTAAAAAAAATAATCCCTTTTTGGAAAATTTTGTAAATTAGCATAGATGTGTGAACTTTACCATTTTGACACCGTAAAGTCAAGAGGAACGATTTTATTCAAATTTTAAAAAATTTCCCAAAAATTTTGTAAATTATATACCATAGTGTGTGAAATTTACCATTCTAACTGTGTTAAGTTTAAGAGAAACCATTTCATTTAACCATAAAAAAATTTCCATTTTGGGATTAGTAAAATTTGATAATTAGTAAAATTGCGTTTAATGAATTATTATGAGTTACTTAAATTTAGAGAAAATCCCCTTTGTCACAATTTTAAAAAATTTCCCTCTTTTGGAAGTTTTGGAAACTAGCCTATGTAATTGTGCGAAGATTAAAAGAAACAATTTTACCTAATTTAAAATATTCCCTTTTAGGGAAATTTTAGTAATTAGGAAAATTTCGTTAATCATTCTGACTTACTGAAGTTTAGAGAAAACCATTTTCTTATATTTCTAAAAAATTTCCCTTTTTTGGGAAATTTTGGAAATTAGCACAATTGTGTTAAATTTACCGTTTTGACACAGTAAAGTTAAGAGAAACGATTTTATTAAAATTTTCAAAAAATTTTCCCTTTTTAGTAAGTTTTTGAAAAATTTCCCTTTTTGGGAAATTTTGTAAATTAGCACAGATGTGTGAAATTTACCATTCTGCGTAACTTTAATAGAAACGATTTTATTTAACGGCAAAAAATTCCTATTTGGGATATTTTGATAATTAGTAAAATTGCGTTAAATGAATTATTATGACTCATAATTTATGAGTCACTTAAATTTAGAAAAAATCCCCTTTATTACATTTTTAAAAAATTTCCCTTTTTTGGAAGTTTTGGAAACTAGTCTATGTAATTGTCAGATGATTAAAAGAAACAATTTTAGCTAATTTAAAATATTCCCTTTTAGGGAAATTTTAGTAATTAGCAAAATTTCGTTAAAATAATCATTCTGAATTACTGAAGTTTAGAGAAAACCATTTTATTATATTTCTAAAAAATTTACTTTTTTTGGGAAATTTTGGAAATTAGTACAATTGTGTTAAATTTACCGTTTTGGCCGTTTCTGAAAAATTTCCCTTTTTGGGAAATTTTTTAAATTAGCATAGATGTGTGAAATTTACCTTTCTAACTGCGTAAACTTTAAGAGAAACGATTTTATTTAACCTTAAAAAAATCCCATTTTGTGAAATTTTGATACTTAATTAGCAAAATTGCGTTAAATGAATTATTATGAGTCACCAAAATTTAGAGAAAATCCCCCCTTTTTTACATTTTTAAAAAATTTCCCTTTTTTTAAGAAATTTTGCAATTGATTGAAGATTAAAAGAAACAATATTACCTATTTTAAAAAAATTCCCTTTTCGGTATATTTTAATTTGAAGTAATTTTGTATCTCAATTTCAGAAATTTTCCTTTTTGGAAAGTTTTGATTGATGACTTGTTTAGAAGTTTGGCAAATATTTCGAGTTGTTTTTGGAAAATTTTCCCTAGAACACATCCTTTTACTAAATTAAAAAATGTCCTTTTTTAGGAAATTTTCGGAAATTAGCATAATTGTGTAAAATATACCACTTTGACTTTTAGTAAAGTTATAGAAAAACGATTTTTATATAATTTTAGAAATTTGCCTTTGGGAAATTTTACTTTGAGAGTTTTTTTTTTTTCAATTTCGCACTATAACTTTTAGACGTTTGAAAAAAAAAAAAATTTAGTTGAGTTTAGAAAACTTTCCCCGTTTTGTGGACATTCCATTTTCATTGGTATCTAATTGCCATATTTCGTGCATTCATATGCAGCTGCAGCTTCCTTTTTGCTGCTGATTTCCTCACCAATTTTCTTTAGCTTTACCCAGCCCACTCCATTCCATTTCCCTCAAAATATTATAAAAACCCATAGTGAATGAATTAAGCTGCGCTGTCATAACTATTCCAGCAAACATCTTCAATAAATTCATTACTTATAGCTTCATTAGCAGAAATCAAACCCAGAAGTAAATAAATAAGCTCCCTTCCTTTGGAGCATAAAAATCTGAGAAATCATTTTGAACGTCGTTTAATTTTTTTCTTGCTTGGACTTTCTTTACTTTTGCGTGCAAATAAACAATGTGGCAAGTATTTGATGAGTTGCGTTGAAATTAATTTATCATTCATTCATTCACCTGCAACATTTTTTAATTTACTTATTTTCTCCAATTTTTTGCTGATTCAGTTGGTTGCAGTCCATTTCATCATTTGGCACGGCACTCACTCCGCGAGCTCGCTAAGTTACCGTTTTTTGTCTTTCGTTTTTTTTTTTGTTTTAGTTTTTTTATTTTTGTTTTTTTTTTATTTTTTTATTGACTGCTAAGTGCCCCATGGGGCAAGAATGTTATATTTTTGTACATTTTGTAACGAAGAAATTTTTGTTATTTTATTGCCAGTTTGCTTCACCCTTTTCACCTCTCTCTCTCTCTCTCTTACACTTTCTCTTCTACTCTCTGCACCACTCTCCTTTCTTTCTCTCTTTTTACTCTGTTTTTATACTCAGCTGTACTAGTACACAGAGTATTATAGTTTTAATCACATAACGGTGGATTGTAACAGAACGAAATAATCGAGATAGATATAGACTTATATATATCAAAATGATCAGGGTGAAAAGAGAAATCGATTGAGACATGTCCGTCCGTCCGTCCGTCCGTCTGTCCGTCTGTAAACACTCTAACTCGCGCAAAAATTGAGATATTTTGATGAAATTTGAAATGCAAGTTGGTATCGAGACTGGGACGGTTTTTATTGAAAATGGGCGAAATCGGACTATGACCACGCCCACTTTTCCTATATAGAAAAAATTGGAAATTTGGTATCTCAGTCACTAATATAGCTAGAGAATTATAGAGATGAAATTCTACCCACGCGTTGAGCTCAGGCACTTATGAAGAAATTTGATGAAATTTTGAAAAATGGGCGGTGCCACGCCCACTTATTAAGGGTCAAACATTGAAAGTTTTATACGTCATAACTCAGAAACCACTGAAGATATATCGATGAAATTTGGTACGCGTGACTTGCTTACTTAGGCAAACGTTTGGACGGAAAATAGTTAAAATCGGTTGACGGCCACGCCCACTTTTATATATGTGTATTATAAAGTGACCTAATAAAAACATTTTAAGCCATATCTCTGTCAAATATAAAGATATATCATTGAAATTTTATGGCAGGAGTCCAACTGCGGGCATAAAACTAAAAATATAAAAATTTTGGAAAATGGGCGTGGCACCGCCTCTTTTTAGAAGCAGGAATATACGAGATTTCTGAGCCCATAACTCGACAAATAATTGAGATATTATGACGAAACTTGGTGTGTACACTTTTATTACTCGTGGTAATACACGTTCAAAATTTTAGCGGAATCGGTTGACGACCACGCCCACTTTATATATGGGAACTATAAAGTGGCCTAATAAAAACATTTTAAGCGATATCTCTGTCAAATATAAAGATAATTCATTGAAATTTTGTGGCGTGAGTTCCACAATAGACCGGAAACAAAAAATAGAAAAATTTTGGAAAATGGGCGTGGCACCGCCTCTTTTTAAACAAAGGAATATACGAGATTTCTTAGCCTATAACTCGCCAAATAATTGAGATATTATGACGAAATTTGGTTTATATACTTTTATAGCTTGTGTTAATAGACATGCAGAAATTTATTGAAATCGGGTTATAACCACGCCTACTTTTTAACAAAGATATTTCTGGAACACCCTTTGGGAATTTGTAACTTGACATTTTTGTAACTAGAAGTCATAAAGGAATGAAATTTTGCACAAAGAATAATATTCATATGCTTTGTTGGATCACTTTTAAAAAATTTGAAAATGGGCGTGGCTAGGCCCACTTTATGCGGCACTGGCTTATATAAAATACACCGTGATTCCATCAAACGCAAACAAACAATGAAAGCATACAGCTGAGTATCTAATGTTCGATTCCACTCGAACTTAGGCTTCCTTACTTTTTTTTTTTATATTTTGGACGCTTAATGCATTGCTTGCACTGCTATTTTATGGCAGCACGAGCAATGGCATGGCTGCTGTTTTTCGTTTGTTTACTTTTTTTGGTTTGGAATTGCCATCAACAATGAATTGAGGTTTTCGTTATAAATGAAGTGTTATTTCCTTTTTCTTTTGTTTCAGATTTTATGGTTACTTTTCATTTTTATGTATTTCTTACACAAAAAATTTTGCTAGTTTTTCTTTGGCTTGCCAATATTTGCTGTCCGCTGCTTGTTTATTCTCAAAAGTTAATCAATTTTTTGACATTGTCAGGTAAATGCAATAAAAAATGTCTACAAGAAATTTATGAGAAAAGGGAATAAAAGTAGTGACACAAATACACATTAATCAATTTAGGTTAATTATGGCAGCAATGTGCTGTCAAGTCTACTTTGTTCGTTATCGTTATAAGATAGTAAGAAAAATATGAGAAGGTCTACATAGCTGTTTAATAAAGGGGGAAAAAAAAGTTCAAAACAAATTGAGTTGTTTTGTAACTAAATTTAAGTTTTCTGTCACAAAAGCCCTTTGGAAGATTAAGATAGCTCAATAATATAGATGACAGTTAGTAAGGACAGTGTCCGTATAATTGATGTGTAATTACCCAGCCTGCCTGTTAAGTCTTTAACCTTTTGCGAGCTTCCAATAATTTTCTATTGTAAATCAAAATTAAAAAAAAAAATATTATTTTCCATGAAGTGCATAACTCATCTCTCCTTGTGCTGACAAACCACGCCACAACACACAATATAAGCTTTAATGATTGAAGAGGTAAATGGCAAATGTCATAGTCATAAATTATCACCTTATTGACGTATTGTCAAAAAAAAATATTGAATTTGCTAGTGGTGTATTCATATTTATATACAGATAAACTCATAAACGTACACACCCAACAAACATTAACCTGCCAGCCATCGGTTGGCTAAAAACCCCTATTATATACAGGTAACACACACTTAAACAGACGGTAAAGTTTCTGGTATTTATGAATGGAGCAGCGCCTATTTTACAGACATATATGTAAACTGTCTCGCTCTCTCTCTCTCTCTCTCTCTCTCTCTCTCTCTCTCTCTCTCTCTCCCTGTTAACAAAAAAGACATTTATTGCATACTATTAGGCGAAGTTTTTCAGTGTTATTATAGAGTGAGTTAGAAATCAAGCAGGTACACTCTCGAAGGGAAATTGAAGTGAGAGAGAGAGAGCTTGTGTAGTTGGCTTAAAATACAGAACTTTTTCCGTCTGTTGCTATGGTAAGATATGTATAATGCTCATATATTTTCCTAACCTAAGTATAGCAGTGTTTCTCTACACACTAAGTAGTGATAATAATCACTAATTAGGTAGAGTTGACAGATAATTCGTGCCTCTTTGCTCTCTCTTTAGCAAAATAGAGCGAACTGAATGAAAATTTGAGAAGCACTGAACGAAAATTGAGAGAGCGAAAATGACAGTTCCACCAATTTTCTTTACCTTTTACAAATTTCCACTAGCAGGTTAATAGCTAGAAGAAGAATAAATGCCAAAGTAAATATGTAATAATAATAATAATACAATGGCGCTATTATAACTCTGACGAGTTTTATGGCCGAGCTTCTCTCCCAATTCGAGGTGTGCTCCTTTTTGTTTTTCCTACTAATTGGGTGAACCTACAGTTTTAGTGCATTTTTTGTGAGAAGCTTTTTCATGGCAGAAATACACTCGGAGGGTATGCCGCCCACTGCCGAGAGGTGACCGCTGCTCTTAAAAAATCCAATAATTGGATTTTTACTAATTAGAAAAATTTTTTGGTGTTTTGCTCTGACCGTGGTTTGAACCCGAGACCTCTGCCATAGCAGGCGAGCACTCTACCCACTGCACCACAGCGGTAAATATGTGTGAATTAAAAAAAAATAAACAGTGAATAAAATTAGTTACTAACGAATGTATACCAAAACATGGAAAACAGAAAAAGTTAGCTAATTTCGTGTTTATTTACTTCTTTGTTAAGATCTCTCATTGAGAGCAAATGCTACTTTACTCTCACAAATTTCATTATAAGTGACTAGTAAGAAGTGGTAGTTAGTTTTTGGTAGTAAAGTAAAGAAAAGACACTTATTTTGATTTGGGTAAGTGGAACTTGTGTTGTTGTCATATGCCAAGCATGTGCACACAAAACGATCTAATTGAAGGTACATATGTACATACATACATACATATGTATGTAGATACGTGTGTAAAGACAAAAGCGGAAATTGGCTGTCAACTAATACAGCACACTTGTGGCCGAGTGTGTAAATCACTCGATCAAAAGGGTGGGAGTTGTGAGGTCCCAAGTTCAAATCACGCTTGGCTCAAACTACCACTCCCGAAAGGGGTACTGATAAGAAAGTTTAAGCCCATTTCGAAATAGCTATATACCCCAGCATCGCTGTTAATAGTTTTCAGCTAATTTTCCACTTACCCAAATCAAAATAAAAATTGATAAAAAGAAATTTCGTGCTAGCCACTAAAAAAAATGCATTTATACGAAAATACAATTATGTTGGGTTTATTTCCACTTACTTTACTAATTAAAACTGAAAATTAAAGTTCACTCTCAGTTTGTTTTTTCATATATTGGTTATCGAAAGTGATTTTCGAACATTTGCTACAATGTTCACTGGGTGTAGAAAGAGCGACATACAAATGCTTTCGACCCTATCAAAGTGAGAATTGACCTGCACATAAATCTTTCAACAGCAGCAGCAGCAGCCAACAAACAAACGACTGACAGACGTTGCGATCAAATAAAATGTGGTGACATTTTTCATTTCATTTTCACCCCTCCCCCTATTTTTTTATTGAATTTCATACTTGAATGCATTTATGTACTTATTTTTCTTTATCTTTCTTACTTTCCTTCACTCCATATTTTTCACACAAAAATCTCTTTCGTGAAATTCGAGTGCCGAAGTGATAAATTGGCATCTTTTTTTTATTATTTCTTTGACAATTCAAGCAAAAAAATAAAAATAAAAGAAATTAAGAGTAAGTAAGAAAGTATGAGTGCGGCGAATGAAAGAAAAATCACAAGGCTGATAAAGCAAAAGTATCTAATCGATATTATGCAAATATGAAATTGGCAAGATTTAAATTTTATTTTATTTTCTGGCAAATTTAAGGCTGTGATATTTCAAGTTTGAACAATTTGAATTGTAAGCACGCAGAGTGTGCGAACGATAAACTTTTTGTAAGGCAAAATAAAAAAGTAAGCCAATTATTTAAAATATTTTTTGAATTATTTTAGTAATAAATCAATAGTGTTCATTATAATAAGGAAATGTGTGTAAAATATGTCTCCAACTGTTCATTGACAGTTTTTGTGCGCTTCACTGTCAGGCGCATAATGCGACATTAATTTGTTGTCATTAAAGGTTTAGGAGGGTAGAAAGAAAATAGAGTGATAGCGAAAATTAAAAGTATTAATACGCTTGTGTGCGTGATTGTCAAATCAGGAAAGAAAGAGGGAAAAAGAAAAAAGGAGAAATAGAAAAATTAATTAAGAAGACAAACAGCAACAACTACAACAACAACAAAGTAGTATTACTAAAAGCATGTTATCCACATGAATAATTCTCATACTCTTTCACTGGCCTCTTACAAATGTTACGTATACGCAACGTACACCAGCCACAAACACAAAACACAACTACTTCAAACCACTTTTACACCACAAACAATCACTTTTAAATTATTATTTTTTTGTGATAAAATGAAATGTAACCAAATGTGACGCTAAAGGGCAAAAGTCATTAAATTACAACAAACTTTCGTTTGCATAAAGTTTGACAACACAAAAGTACAACATAAAGAGACGCATGTGCGTGACACTTCTTGCTAACTTCTTTGCTTTTGTGCGAAAATTCTTAGATCAGAGAAAATATTTTATAGCAACTGCTATAAATAGCAAGTCGACATAATATCAAATACGATAGGAAAAATAAAATGGCTATTGATATTTGTTGTTGGTGGTGGCAAAACGTGCGAAATGAATTGTGTGCATTTACTTACTTGAAAAATTATGTGGCGTGTGTGCTAAGAAAAAGCGAAGGCAAAAAAGTAACATTGCAATTTTATATTACAGGCACGATTTGAAGGGAAAGCAAAGAAGTAACAACAAAGAAATTACATGCCAAAAATAGTATCTAGAGAAAAGTACGAAAAAATTACGCTGTAAGTAAAAGTAGTACGAGTTTAAATAAAAAATAAGCACAAGCAAAAAAGGAAAAAAAAAATTAGCATAAGCAAAACAGCGAAAAAAAACCTTAACATGTCACGTGTACTAAGCTAAAAGATGAAGCTAGAAATAACCAATAGATAAGCAAAAAAAAAAAAATAACCAAAACAAAAAAAAAAATAGAATAACGATTTCAAATTGTGATTGCACAGTGGATGCAGGATGGTATGTCACTTGAACATTTTTTATTTAACTGCTGCGGCCAACACAATGTAGCAAATCCTAGTCAAATTTAAACAATGGGCCGTATTAATAAAAACCAAGCAAATGCTTTTGCTCAAGATTTTAAAAATTTGACATTAATTTGTATGAACCAAATTTCCAAATTTGAGTAAAAGGTCTGAAATCTTAAGCAAAATCAAATGATTGGCTTTTATTAATATGGCCCATTGTTACTGAAAAGTTTTTTATTTATTTTTTTTTTTTGAAAGCTTTCCATTTTATTAGTTTTGAAAATAGTTTACAAGATATTCATAAAAATGTACGCACGTGCAAACCTAGAGTTCATGTTTATATTTGGAGTGGCTGCTTCTACCCAACACACATACATACATTCACTGAGCTTCGCTAACAATTTGAAAAAATAGTTAGGTACTAGAATAAATAGAATGAAACTGAAGCAGCATAAGTAATATATTAAATTTAGGAAGTCTAACAAGTCGGACAATATTTTTTTATGGAAATAGAATTAATTTACTTACATATCGCTAGCTTAGAGTGCAAATTTTGTAAGTCCTTTTTTGAAACTTTGTAGGAGAGACAAAAAACAAAATAATATAAAAATTTCGAAATGAAAAAAAAAATTTTTTTCTGTTCACGTAAATATTTTGCACTTGCACAATTTTCTTCGCTTTTTGGACTTACACAATTTGCGTATAACTCAATAACAACGAGTAGAAATATGACAAGTATCACAGACTTGTTTAGTGCGGTACGTATTTGATTATTCTAGCGTTCTACATAAAAAAAAATACTTTTTCATAAAAGTGGACTTACACAGTTTGCACTCTAAGCTAGCGATATATCGCACGTTTTATGCAATAGGGATTTAACTAAAAAAAAATTTTTTTTTTGGGAAAACGCAAATAACTTTTATAATTTCAAATAGTTTCCCTCTACGGCTAACTACAAAATCACTTTTATTTCCGCCATTTTTATCCTTTTGAGTATTTTATAAGGCTAGACTCAAAGGCACGACCCAGTTATTGAACAATATGGCAAAATCCCAGAAATCGAAAATTTCGAGTTAAATCCCTATTGCATAAACCGGGCGATATGTATTATCAATTGAAAATGTAAAGCTCAAAGTCACAAGAAGCTAGAAACGTATACCTTTTCCTTGGAATATGCAAAAAAAAGACCGAACGCTTCCTTTCTACTTATAAAATTTGTTGCATATTTCATGGCGTGATACTTGATTAGATATTTTAGGTTATTTGTACAAAAATTTTGTCTGAGGAGACCCCTAGTAAAATTTTATGGTGAATAATTTTCTAGGCCATTTTAACCCCCAACGATCATCAGAATAAATTTTTTTGGGCAACTTTCTAAAACAGGGGTCAAAATGGCCTCTTCGTGGTGGTGTTAGCGGGTTAAAGTATTCTACGGAATTAAAGCTCGTGCAATTCTACTATATGTTTCCTAACATCATATTTCTGTATGATATGTACTTTAACAATTTTATGCTGCTTGAAAACTGTGTTTTGCTTCCAATAGTACCCTATGGCGTATGAGTAACCTTGAGTTCTTTTAGAGTTGAATAAAGCAAAAAAACAAGTCCCAAACAGTATACGTCTACGTTTTGGGGTATAACTCTTAAATTTTTGCAGCTAAAATTCTGAAATTTTCGATTTGGAGCATTTATTGTACACAAAGCGCTGTCAGCGAAAATCATCGATATAGAATGACTATAACATGGAGATCCCATACGGCGATTTTGGGCTAAGGAAAAAAGAGTGCATTCTAGTTTTCCTATACCGGATGATAAATTAATATTTTAAAATATTGCATATATATTGTATTGACCTACCTTTAAGAAGTTTGCAAAAAAAAACTAAGATTAATTAAATGTATTGTACACAGCAAGAGATAATCGCGAAAATATGCGATTTTTGGCATTCAGCCTCCATAACCGGAAATCAGGCTATATCTCGAAAACGGATAATCCGATTTTAATTCTGATTTCACATATGGATTCAGCATAAAATTCTGCTTCAATTCGATGTGAATATTGGCCTGGTTATTTTTTTGTCGTTTTTGCCCAATTTTTATTTTCAAAAATCCGTCTTGGCCCATAAAAAGCAAATTCCGGAACATCAAAATTAATTTTAGACAAATGTCGTGCAGGAGTTTTCTACTCCGAAAAATGAGAGGAATCCGAATTTCGATAGCACGGTCCATGTCCATGAATTGGCCGTGATAACGAAAAAGATTTTTTTTTAAAGCAGAGTTGTGTATATTCTATTTCCAGAGAACGCACTAAAAACACTACTTTCATCAGCTATCATGCATATATATATTTTTTTTTACTATTTGTGCACATGTTCTCGCACTCATTTCATCACTTTGCCGCTAGTTATGAATAATTTTGTTTCACACTAACACCACGCGGTTTCTAATTCGCCATTTGCGTGTACATAATTGGAAATAAAAATAAAAATAAAAATAAAATAATGCATCACATATGTATATGATATTTTGAGACTTTTGCTGCTGGTTTCATTGTTGTTGCTGTTGTTGTGCTTGTTTTTTTTGCTACAGTTGGTACTATTTATTTCTCATGCTGCGCGAAATTCGCTCGCTTTATTTGCGAATAAATGTTCTACATAAATAAACATGTATGTACATGTTGATAGTCACGTATGTACATATATATATACCTAAGAAAATTAATAGTTTTTCTGCGTATATAAGTATGTGGATTCCACACATTTTTCTATTTCACAGAAAAAAATTAAACGAAACTTGTGCGCACATTAGAGTGTTTCAGGCGATAATATTTTATTTTTACTTTTTCTAACAAAAATTCTAAAAATAGCAAATAAAAGAATATGGAATTTCTATGGTACGAAAATTCAATTTGAAAAGAACTTATCAACATAGTGGTGAAATTTCGCCTAGCAACATTAATTTACATAGTTTGCCATTGCATGTTGCTAGCAACATTCTTATTAAACAGACTCTGTATAAACATCGAAACGATACTCGTAATTGAACAAATTCAAACAATTTCGATCTGATTTGTAAATTCTGGGATATAGATTTTATCGCATGCCACTTTTTGCTCAATTTTGAAGAGCATGTGAAAGTCAAGGCTGCAAAAAATGTTGCTGGCATTATGTTGCTAGCATGTTGCGCAATGTGCTCACAGCATGAACTCTAAGCGATTTCGCGTATATTTCAGAGGCGTGAAATTTTTGCGGATCTTCAGAAAAATATGAGTGAGCTGTAAATATGATTCAGCTAAAACTTGTTTGCATTTACTATTTCATAAATTATTTTTTGTTGTTAGAGTGGCAAAAGCAACATCCTAATACATACCACTATTGCACACAGTGTTATTATACGTATGCATGTTCGATTTAATTTTTTTCAACCAAATTGCATACATTTGCGGTGTTTTTATGTTTTTTTGCATATTCGTTAAGCCACCGGAAATTCCAGTTGATTTGTTGACATGTTATGTATGTACGGATATACGCTATCGTTTATATGAAATATTTTAGAGCGAGTACCATACCATAAGAAATAGCAATCGTTGCGATTGAAAAGTAAAATTAAGTTATTTCCATCAAGTGAAGAGAAGAGGTGTGAGAAGAAGATAAAGATAGTAAAATGCCTTAGATTTTTTTCCGCAAATATGCTGCAGTTCAACACATACTTAGATTTGAAGCAATGCATATGTATGCTTGAAAATCTTTCGATACAACTATACAACATGCACAAGATCCTTTTTAGTTTTAATGCACTTTTTTTCTTTTAAAGTAACAATATCCATTAATAATGCATTTAAATTTAATACGCTCTTAATTCTCCAGCAAATCGATTTCTGTCTGACAAGCATTTTAAAATAAACAAAATCTTTCTTAGCAAACAAAATTAAATTTAATCCACTAATGCGCCTCAAAATTAACTGTCTCCGAAACAAAAATTATTAAATTTGCCAAAAATAACTAGAAAATAATACAAACACAAAAAACTCAGTCGTCGGGAAAATTAATGTTTAATGGAACACAAACATTAAAGTCCATTTGGTGCAGCTTAACACACGACAAATGCCACGCAAATCTCTTGTTGGCAATTGTCGAAAAAAAAACGTTTAAAGATCGCGCGTAGAGATTTTGTTAGGAAGGTAGTAGTAAAAGAATTAATGACAGAAAGTATGAAAAAAGAAAAACAAGAAAAAAGAAAAAAAAAAACAAAAAAAAATTACCAAAATGTCGTTGTATAGGCTCATGAAGCGAGACATACGCAAAGACCTATATCAAGATAACAGAAATTGCCTACTTTTATTAGTTTTACTATTCACACTTGAGACGTTGGTTTTTTTTGGCAATGACTTTCTATTCTCTTATTTTGTTTTTTTTTTTGCATTCAGTTCCAGATATATGTTTATGTTTTCCCTTTTTTAGCGGCAATTGTATCAGCTATGATGTTCTTATATAATATCTCATCTCTTTAAGACTGCCAAGGCACTAATGTTGCACTGGGAACTGCAAGACTAGCCACATTTGGATGTCATGAGTGATTCAAATGCTGATACCCACGTCACATTTTTTTTTTACTGCCTTTGGTATTTTAGGTTCATCCTAGGAGAATTGTGCTTGAGTATACCCTTAGTGAAATTTCCTGTTAAACAATTTTCTAGAAAATCTCAAGCCGCTAGCGACCACCGAAATGTTATAATTTTGGTAATACACCAGAAAGTGGGAGGTAATGGATTTTACTCTTACTACCTGAATATTTCACTAAGAGTAGATTTGAATTTTAACACGTAGGTATACTTTATTTAAATTTTTTATTTTCTTATTTATTTCTTTTTTATTGTATTTATTTTTATTTTTTTAATTTTATTTATTTTTATTTATTTTAATTCATTTCATTTTACTTTATTTTATTTTATTTTCATTTATTTTATTTTATTTTATTTTATTTTATCTTATTTTTTCTATTTTATTTTATTTTATTTTATTTTATTTTATTTTATTTTATTTTATTTTATTTTATTTTATTTTATTTATCTTATTTGGTCTTATTTTTTCTATTTTATTTTATTTTTATTTTTATTTTTTTTTCGTTTTATTTTTATTTTATTTTATTTTACTTTATTATACTCAGCTGTACTAGTACACAGAGTATTATAGTTTTAATCACATAACGGTGGATTGTAACAGAGTGAAATAATCGAGATAGATATAGACTTATATATATCAAAATGATCAGGGTGAAAAGAGAAATCGATTGAGCCATGTCCGTCCGTCCGTCCGTCCGTCCGTCCGTCCGTCCGTCTGTCCGTCCGTCTGTAAACACTCTAACTCGCGCAAAAATTGAGATATTTTGATGAAATTTGAAATGCAAGTTGGTATCGAGACTGGGACGGTTGGTATTGAAAATGGGCGAAATCGGACCATGACCACGCCCACTTTTCCTATATAGAAAAAATCGGAAATTTGGTATCTCAGTCACTAATATAGCTGGAGCGATGAAATTTTACCCACGTATTGAGCTGAGACCCCTAGGAAGAAATTTGATGAAATTTTGGAAAATGGGCGGTGCCACGCCCACTTATTAAGGGTCAAACCTTGCAAGTTTTATATGTCATAACTCAGAAACCATTGAAGATACATAGACAAAATTTGGTACGCATGATTTACTTACTTAGGCAAACGTTTGGACGGAAAATAGTTAAAATCGGTTGACGGCCACGCCCACTTTTATATATTTGTATTATAAAGTGACCTAATAAAAACATTTTAAGCCATATCTCTGTCAAATATAAAGATCTATCATTGAAATTTTGTCGCATGAGTCCAACTGTGGACATAAAACAAAAAACATAAAAATTTTGGAAAATGGGCGGTGCCACGCCCACTTATTAAAGGGCTAACATTGAAAGTTTTATGAGTCATAAATCAGAAGCCGTTGAAGATATATCGATGAAATTTGGTACGCGTGATATACTTACTTAGTCAGATATTTGGACGAAAAATTTTCGAAATCGGTTGAGGGCCACGCCCACTTTTATATACGTATATTATAAAGTGACCTAATAAAAACATTTTAAGCGATATCTCTGTCAAATATAAAGATATATCATTAAAATTGTATGGCAGGAGTCTAACTACGAACATAAGACAAAAACCGTAAAAATTTTGGAAAATGGGCGTGGCACCGCCTCCTTTTAGAAGCAGGAATATACGAGAT
The DNA here is from genome assembly GCA_960531455.1 of Urophora cardui. Classification (NCBI taxonomy): domain Eukaryota; kingdom Metazoa; phylum Arthropoda; class Insecta; order Diptera; family Tephritidae; genus Urophora; species Urophora cardui. The sequence goes on from OY482674.1 coordinate 15,133,354, forward strand.
TTCTGAGCCCATAACTCGACAAATAATCGATATATTATGACGAAACCAGGTGTATACACTTTCACTACTTGTGGTAATACATGTTCAAAATTTTAGCAAAATCGGTTGACAACCACGCCCACTTTTATATATGGGAACTATAAAGGGGCCTAATAAAAACATTTTAAGCGATATCTTTGTCAAATATAAAGATAATTCATTGAAATTTTGTGGCATGAGTTCTACAATAGATCGGAAACAAAAAATAGAAAAATTTCGGAAAATGGGCGTGGCACCTCCTCTTTTCAGACAAAGGAATCAACGAGATTTCGGAGCCCATAACTCGACAAATAATTTAGATATTATGACGAAACTTTGTTTATACACTTTTATAACTTGTGTTAATAGACACGAAAAAATTTATTGAAATCGGTTTATGACCACGCCTACTTTTTAACAAAGATATTTCTGGAACACCCTTTGGGAATTTGTAACGTGACATCTTTGTAACTCATAAAGGGATGAAATTTTGCACAAAGAATAATATTCATAAGCTTAGTTGGATGACTGATAAAAATTTAGAAAATGGGCGTGGCTACGCCCACTTTATGCAGCACTCGCTTTATATAAAGTACACCGTGATTCCATCAAATGCAAACAAACAATGAAAGCATACAGCTGAGTATCTAATGTTCGATTCCACTCGAACTTAGGCTTCCTTACTTGTTTTAGTTTATTTTATTTTATTTTATTTTATTTTATTATACTCAGCTGTACTAGTACACAGAGTATTATAGTTTTAATCACATAACGGTGGATTGTAACAGAATGAAATAATCGAGATAGATATAGACTTATATATATCAAAATGATCAGGGTGAAAAGAGAAATCGATTGAGCCATGTCCGTCCGTCCGTCCGTCCGTCCGTCCGTCCGTCTGTCCGTCTGTCCGTCTGTCCGTCCGTCCGTCTGTAAACACTCTAACTCGCGCAAAAATTGAGATATTTTGATGAAATTTGAAATGCAAGTTGGTATCGACACTGGGACGGTTGGTATTGAAAATGGGCGAAATCGGACCATGACCACGCCCACTTTTGCTATATAGAAAAAATCGGAAATCTGGTATCTCAGCCACTAATATAGCTAGAGTGATGAAATTTTATCAACGTGTTGAGCTCAGGCCCCTAAGAAGAAATTTGATGGAATTTTGGAAAATGGGCGGTGCCACGCCCACTTATTAAGGAGCAAACATTGAAAGCTTTATGAGTCATAACTCAAAAACTGTTGAAGATATATCGATGAAATTTGGTACGCGTGATTTACTTACTTAGGCAAACGTTTGGACGGAAAATAGTTAAAATCGGTTGACGGCCACGCCCACTTTCATATATGTATATTACAAATTGACCTAATAAAAACATTTTAAGCGATATCTCTGTCAAATATAAAGATCTATCACTGAAATTTTGTGGCATGAGTCCAGCTATGTACATAAAACAAAAAGCACAAAAACTTAGGAAAATGGGCGGTGCCACGCCCACTTATTAAGGAGCAAACATTGAAAGCTTTATGAGTCATAACTCAGAAACCATTGAAGATATATCAATGAAATTTAGTACGCGTGATATATGTACTTAGGCAAATGTTTGGACGAAAAATTTCCAAAATCGGTTGACGACCACGCCCACTTTTATATATGGGTCTTATAAAGTGACCTAATAAAAACATTTTAAGCGATATCTCTGTCAAATATAAAGATATATCATTAAAATTTTATGGAAGGAGTCTAACTACGAACATAAGACAAAAACCGTAAAAATTTTGGAAAATGGGCGTGGCACCGCCTCTTTTTAGAAGCTGGAATATACGAGATTTCTGAGCCCATAACTCGACAAATAATTGATATATAATGACGAAACTTGGTGTGTACACTTTTATTACTTGTGGTAATACATGTTAAAAATTTTAGCGAAATCGGTTGACGACCACGCCCACTTTTAAATATGGGTATTATAAAGTGGCCTAATAAAAACATTTTAAGCGATATCTCTGTCAAATATAAAGATATATCATTGAAATTTTATAGCAGGAGTCCAACTGCGGACATAAAACGAAAACCACAAAAATTTTGGAAAATGGGCGTGGCACCGCCTCTTTTTAGAAACAGGAATATACGAGATTTCTTAGCCTATAACTCGACAAATAATTGAGATATTATGACGAAACTTGGTTTATACACTTTTATATCTTGTGTTAATAGACACGCAAAAATTTATTGAAATCGGTTTATGACCACGCCTACTTTTTAACAAAGATATTTCTGGAACACCCTTTGGAAATTTGTAACGTGACATCTTCGTAACTAGAAGTCATAAAGGAGTGAAATTTTGCACAAAGAATAATATTCATATGCTTAGTTGGATGACTGATAAAAATGTTGAAAATGGACGTGGCTACGCCCACTTTATGCAGCACTTGCTTTATAGAAAGTACCTACACCGTATTTCCATCAAACGCAAACAAACAATGAAAGCATACAGCTGAGTATCTAATGTTCGATTCCACTCGAACTTAGGCTTCCTTACTTGTTTTATTTTATTTTGTTTTATTTTATTTTACTTTATTTTAATTTTATTTATTTTTATTTATTTTAATTCATTTCATTTTATTTTATTTTATTTTATCTTATTTTTTCTATTTTATTTTATTTTTATTTTTATTTATTTTTTTCGTTTTATTTTTATTTTATTTTGTTGTATTTTATTTTATTTTATTTTATTTTAATTTATTTTATTTTATTTTATTTTACTTTATTTTATTTTATTTCATTTTATTTTATTTTATTTTATTTTATTTTATTTTGTTTTGTTTTATATTATTTTATTTTATTTTTATTTTTATTTTTATTTTTATTTTTATCTTTAATTATTTAATTTTTTTATTTAATTTAATTTAATTAAGTTAATTTAATTTTTTTTTATTTTTTAACCCTCTATTGTCTTCGTAAATGCTCTTTTTCGAAACATCTCACAAATCGGGTCAAAAACTCGCCTTCGTGAGGGACTTAATATTTAAAATACTCTCAAAAATGAGCCATTACCACCATTGTAATTTGATCCTTATTTTCTTTCACTATTTCTTGAATTTTAATCCCTATTTTCATTCTTTCTAAAAAGCCCTCTCTAGAAATTTCAAATTAAAAATGACGATATACTTCAATAAATTTGGTGCTGAGCATGCAAAGCAACTTGGTGATTTTACTACTTGGTTATAGGCCTCTCGTGCTTCGCTGGAACCATTCTGCTCTCCGAGCATGATCTTAAAATATTCGCAAGAAATATTTGTTAAACTATCTCCAGAAAATTGTTTAAATGGCACCACTGCTCTCCTCAGCATCGCTTTCAAAATCATTTACCCTCAAAACACAAGTAAAGAAACAGTAGTTATAGCTAACATCCTGTCATTAAAATATATACATGTGTACATTAAAATTTAGCTACATTCCTACACATTTTCTGGGGCAACTAAGTAAATCATCACGTGATTACCGCTATTAAAATATTAAAGCACTTTTCATGCTTATTCCCAGCTTATTGTGGGTATCAACGTCAACACAACTCGCCATGCATAACAAATGAGATAGTAGATAAGTGTCCAACGTTATCTGTCCATAACAAGCGTTTATATTACAGTAAAATCTTTATAAAAGCTTCATATGTACAGCACGTTTGTCACATGCGCGAAGGCTAAGCGCTGTTTTTGTGCAAGTGATTTCATTGATGTGCACTGAAATAGCGACTTTAATATTTCTAATAGTATTTTTGAGCATAAAATGGAATCACGCAGTGTTATGTTGTAATGCGTTGCTTACGATATGTTTTTGTGAGTGCAGATTTTTCTCGGGTTTATAGTATAAGCTTTTGATAAGATTTTTAATAAGAACCAGTGTTGCCATGTTTAGAAAAAAGTCATTAAATTAATGCAGTAACATTTCTTAGCGCGACTACTTTCAGCGCCTTCGTAAAGCAACAATTTTTCTTTTGGTATAATATAAAATGTAGAAAATATTAAAAGGAATGTATGTACATATGAATGTTCGTATGTCTCAATGAATTGCGCTTCCATTTTCTTGCTAATTAAGGCAACTAAATAACAAAACAAAAAAAGAAATAAAAACAAAAAAAAAAAAAAAACAAAAAAAAAAAACAGAAAAAAAAACATTAAAATTAAATGCAACGTATTAACTGCTATAAAACATCTCTAATCCCAGCGCGGTTGAATTGATGAGAGTAAAATAAATGAAGCTGCACAATAAGCCAAACATACTTCAGCGCCACACATTGTGCCACATACACACATACATACTTAACTCGAGCGCTTCAAATACGCCTGCAAAAGGGCACCCTTACGCCACACTCCCTCTGCGCTATGGGCTAACAACGCACGCCGCGGTAGCGGAAGGCACTAGAGCCACTGGGCGAATGACAAAAAAACATTAAAAAGTGTTAATAATAGCAATTTATGAAACTAAAGCTCTGTGTCAAGGGATATATGGACATACATACATACATACGTAGTACGTATTACGTACATAAGTAGATACGTATATATATAAACACTCTGTGCGCTCCGCTTGACGTTACTAAGTTGCTTTGCGTTACTTTTACAATATTCCCCCAGCGGGCATTGTCAACACTTTAAAGTCAATTTAAAAGCATAACTAGAGAAAGATGAGATTTCAGCACAAAATACGCTCAAACTCACACTCTGTTTGTGGGTGCAATATTTTCAACACTTAAGTGAATACATACCTACAAACATAGATATTTTAGAAGTAGCAGCAGCAAGGCAACGACGAATTACTACAGCCTGCGACGGCTTAATGAAATATCGTTTGTATTTATGTACATATAACTGTATGTATGTATGTATTAAAAGGATCAACAGCAAGTACAAAAATAACGAACAAAAGTGACGAGCGCAAGCAACGAGTAGAAATGGTAAGCAGCGACAGCAGTGCGCATGTAATGCCACAAAAAGTAGTCGATTGTACTTATGTATGTATTTATGTAAGTATGTACATGGTCAGAGAAAAATTTATGCTGCCGATTGTAGTATATACTTTGGCAGTAACTGAAAATGCCAAATAGGCATGAGAAACCTCTACACATATTTGGTAAAACCGCTAAACACTTTTGAATTGTTTTTTTTTTTTTTTTTGTAAATTAAAATTTGTAAATTTTGGACAAGTTTTTTTTAAGAAAAAAAATGGTTAAAATTCAAATCATAGCTAAACACAATAATAGTAAAATTTTATAGGGAACAATTTTGTTGAAAATTTTTATCAGCTAGCATAAATGTGTGTTTTCTACCACTTTTTTATGCATTGCGAAAATTAAAGCATTTCGATGGTCGCTAACGGGTTAAAATGTTTTAGAAAATTGTTGGCTGCTGTTTTATGCTTACACTTAATTTTCATAAAAAAAAAACGTAAAATACTATAGCAAGTAAAAAACTATTATGGCGCCTCGAGGTATGCAACATATATTTTTTTTAAGTTACAAATCAATCCCAAATAGGTACAATCTATAGTTTCTGATAGTAAAATTTTATGGAGAACAATTTTGTAGTTTATTTTAATCCATTGAAGGAGGGGTTTTCGACCTCTTTTTCGAGAATTCCAAAAATTATAGCATTTTGGAGATCGCTAACGCGTTATATGTTTATTTCGCCGCAAAATTTCACTAGGGGTCCCTTTAGGTAAAATTTTCATAAGAAAAATGTAAAAACCATAATAAGTAACATAACTGATATGACGCCTAGAGGTATGCAACATATTTTTTTATACCTTTCATGAGAATGAAATGGTATCTTTATATATCTTTATATATATTACGCTAAGCGATTTTTTGTAAACACCATAACTTTTACACCGTTATACCGATTTTCGAGAATGTGGTGTCAAATGAAAGGGCTTGACCAGTAGATGTGCAGGAAGGTTTAATTTTTCTGAAAAGGGTTGCCAGCTGTTCGAAAATTTAATTTTCCTGTATGGTTTGTTTGATTTTTTAATTTGAAGTGTCATATGAAAGGGCTTGACCTGATAGTGAGTAATTTAATAAAATTTTTACAAAACGGGTTGCCACCTGTTCAAAAATTCAGTTGTACGCTATAGTTTGTTTGATTTTTAAATTTGAGGTGTCATATGAAAGGGCTTGATCTGATAATGAGTAATTTAATAAACTTTTTACAAAAAGAGTTGCCACCAGTTCAAAAATTCAGTTTTATGATATAGTTTGTTTGATTTCTAAATTTGAGGGTTCATATGAAAGGGCTTGGCATGGAAATGAGTAATTCATTAAAATTTTTACAAAAAGGGTGCCACCTGTTCAAAAATCCATTTTTACCCTACAGTTTATCTCATTTTTAAATTTGGAGTGTGATTTTTACAAAAAGGGTACACTGAAGACGGATAATAAAAGGAAAGGGAAGAGGAAAATGAAAGGGACGGATATGTCGAAGGAAAGGAAGCGAAAGAGGAAAGAACACGGAAAATAAAATGGATAAAGATAAAAGAAAGCGCAAATAAGGGGGTCTGGGAAGAGAAAGAGAACTAGAAAGAAAAATAGGAGCGCGCCAAATGGCCTTTTGGAGGTCGCTTTAAGGTTACTATAGTCTAGAAAAATATTCGGCACAAAACTTCACTATGCCCGTCGGACAAAATCTGTGTATAAAAATCTAGGTCCACAGAAAATAAAAATAACCAGTAACTATGAAGGTATATCAAAAAATTTTCAAATGTAAAAATATATAAGTGGTCTTCCACCCTCAAATTGTAGCACAGTGTAATTGAAAGCCACAGCATCGCGTGGCCGGGCTTACTAGTTATAACTTAGTGCCAAAAAATTTTTGTCGAAAGTACCAGAAGGAAGCGTGGGGGACTCACCAAAATATATACCGATATGGTCAGAATCACGAGCTGAGTCGATTAAGCCATGTCCGTCTGTCCGTCTGTCTGTCTGTCTGTCTGTCCGTCCGTCCGTCTGTGTGAACGCAAACTAGTCCCTCAGTTTTTGAGATATCTGAATGAAATTCGGAATTCAGGTATGTTGTTATATGCAGCTGATCATTTGTCGGAACGGGCCGAATCGGACCACTATAACATATAGAAAACAACCGATTATTCAGATATACATGAAATTCTTGGATGTAATTTGTGCATAACTTCCCAATTTAGACAGCTAAGGACGTGAAACTTTGAAGTAGACGTACCCACTTTGGCCCAAACAAGGTTACCGAAAATTATCAAGATCGGACCACTATAACATATAGTTCCACAACATCCGATTATTCAGATATACACATTTTGGTGTATAACTCCTCCATTTTAACAGCTAACGGTATGAAATTTTGAAGTATTTGTACCCATATGGGCCCAAACGGGGTTACAGAAAATTGTCAAGATAGGACCACTATAACATATAGCTCCCCTACAACCGATTGTTCAGATATGGACATTTTGGTGTGTAGCTCCTCCATTTAAATAGCCAAGACACCATTTTTTCTAATAAATCTTTCCATAAATAACCCACAGAATTAAAATTATAAATTAAACTTAATCCGGCTATGTACATACATACATAGGAACCTTTTCATTTCCCCACTCATGAAAGGTATGAAGTCTTCGGTACGGCCGAAGACAGCCGCGCTTTTACTTGTTTTATTTTTGTTTAAGTTTCAAATCAAACGCAAATACAATGTTTAATTGCTAATAGTAAAACTTTATGGTGAGCATGTTTGTACAATATTTTAATCCATTGAAGGGGGAGTTTTCGACCGCTTCTTACAACATTCCGAAAATTATAGCATTTGGGTGGCCGCTAGCGGGTTAAAATTTTCTAGAAAATTGTTCGCCGTAAAATTTCACTAGGGGTATGTATAGAGTTAATTTAACTTTGTTTTTTATTGATCTTGTTGATCATGATTTCTATTGTGAAATTTGAGATACATAACATCAAAAATTTTCCTCAGAGAATTTTTGAAACTTAAAAAAAAACAACGAATTTTGTTAACGTATAATTTTAAATAAAATTTTAAAAAAAAATATATATATATGGAATTTTAATCACCATAGTATGCTCAGACTAAATTTTCACAGGAAGAACGTAAAAAATCATAGGAAGTAAAATACCAATATGACGCCTTGAGGTATGCAACATATTTTATATAGAAGTATTGGCAATAGCTGATCAGAGTTAATTACCTTAAAAATTGCTTAAAAATATTTTGTTAGCATTCCTAATAGCTGGTAACGCTATGCCTTAACGGGTAAAGTGCTCATCTGCCATGCCAGAGGTAGTTGGTTCGAAATTAAATTAATTTTCGAACTAAAAATCAGTTTTCGCAGCGGCACTACTTGACTCGAAATAACTACGTGTTATTCTGGTTCTTAAAACGCGGAGTTAAGTAACTTTTGCGTCACGCTGTAAGCCATGCTAACTCATTACATGCACAATATTGACCTACTTCTAGCGATATACGTACATATACACATATGTATGTACATTTCTATGCGGTAGTAAGTACAATAGCAAAAAAGCAGTTTATATAAAACTGGTGAGCATTTAAGCGCTTTGTAAATGAAAAATAATAGAAAAATTAGGATTAGCAAAAGCTTCAAAGACACGCACACATGCCAGCACATGTGCCAAGTAAGTGCACAAACACACACATAAAGAGTGTTAATAACAAAATGCTGAAATTAATGCCTTTGGTAGATGAAAGACATACGCTTAGCTTACTATACATTTTTTTCTGTTTTAATTTAATTTTATAAGTTTCAAGCACAGCACACAAGAGAGATACATATCTTTGTATGTACGCACGTACAAGAACTTAACTAGATTACACAAAAGTTACATGTAATTGAATAAAAAAAATACTTATTTATGTATTTGTATATTTATATAAGATATGCCTTCATTTCAACTGTATTAAATATGTCTAACTCTCTTCGCGCTACACAAATAAGTGATTGTTTTATTTGTAAAATTGTTTGAATTATTATTTTATGTGTGTGTGTGTTTTGCTGCATTTTGCTCTTATTCTTTTGTTCGTTTATCCTCTTGCTTGTCAACAGACATGCTATGTATGTATATGCTTTGCTGTTTCTAGTGCTCCTACTTCTGCTTATTGCTAATAATATTTTTGAGTAATGCTTTCATATATGTCAAGTGTCACCATCGTTAAATGAAAGTAAGGGCAGCAGCAGCAGGAGTATAACTAGCAGAATGATGTATGTATGTACATATGTTCATTTATGGCAAGACATTTACGGCATCACTTTTTAGCATTACATACATATTAGTGCTGGAAGCGATATCGATATAATATCGATTCATCGATGTTTTTGAACTTTTTCGATATATCGATATTTTTTTCCGATATTCGATATATCGACGGTCATGAATCCATCACTGATAAACGCGGAAAGAAGGTAAAAGGCAGCATTGCCGTTTTGTGGGCAATTCCCCAAATTTGGAGATTTTTTTAAAATTTGATTCCTATGTAGAAATTCCTGTGTTTAAAAGTAATGTAAATACGAACATTTTTTTTTTAAATGTTTATTGTAGAATTGCAAAATCAAGAAAAAACATTTTAAATTTAAAAATTTTTATTTCTATTTTAAACACTATGAGATTTTGAACCAAAAACTTATGTTTTTTTTTCCATTCATTTTTATTTTTAATTTAAACATTTTCTTTTTAAATCCCAAATACATTTTAATTCCAAAAATTTAATTTTTAATTTAAAAAATTTCATTTTTAAAATAAAATGACTTGTTTGAAAACGTGAATTTTAAAAATAAAAATTTTATTTTTGGTTTATTTTCTCTGAGTGTAAAAGGTATTTAGAATGCGTTATTAATTTGTCTATTTCAAACCTTTTAGTCTTTAACATGGTTTTTTAATAACTTAAATGCGAAATGCTTCAGTGAACCACTGTAATTGATACCTACTCTTTCTGGCTGGAACAGAATTTACCTTTTTTGTTTTTTTTTTTTTTTTATTATTGAATTCCCTTTTCAAAAAAGATTTCTGTTGATAATAAATTGAAATATTTAGTTTAAATGTTTATTTAGTTAATTTTTAGAGTAATATAAATGACTGTTACTCTCGTTCAATTCAGGGCACAATAATAAATGCAGACATTTCGAAGAATGAAGCTGTTATATATAGATATGTTAAATTAAGGTTTATATAAAGTAGAGCTCTCGATTTTTTTTGAACATTTTCGAGTAGCCCGAACAAATGCTGTTCAAATTCTCGAACATTTGTTTGTTTGTTTATTACCCGTATGTTTGCACGGGCGTTTGAAGTTTGTATTTTTCGTTTGTTTATTTTTTTTTTGTTGTCTTCATACATATGTATTTTTTTATTTTTGTTTTCCTGATAAAAATTTTTTTGTCTGTAAGCTCGAATGCTCGAATGTTTGTACGGGCATTTGAACAACAAACGAGCCTCAGACAAATTCGATCTTTTCGAATTGTTCGATACCCGGGTATCTAGAGCTCTAATATAAAGGTCGATATATCGATAATATCGATGTTTTTTCTCAAAAATATCGAAAATATCGATACTCGTAAACATCGATGTTTTTCCAGCACTAATACATATGTATGTATTTAAATGGATGGGGATTTAATATTTTTAGATGTTTGTTTCATATATGTACATATTTTGCAGTAGGACAGAATCTGTCCGACAGATTATGTAGCAATTTTATGTGGCGCCTAAGGAATTTTCGAAAGAAAATATGAAATATTCTGAAACTTCAATGCCAATATTTGTTGCTTGATTATTGAGCCTTATAAAAAAATCAATTTAAAATTTTTATTGATTAAAAAAATTGTAATAATTCTTACACAGTAAAACCCCTAAACCATTTTGCTTTATTTGGTAATTTTTTTTTGTTAACTTTATCCTTCGTCCATTCTCACGACATGAACTTCCCAGCTGGATCTTTATTCGCTGAAGAATTTCGATGTCTGCGTACAGCTCGTCGTTAAATCTCCGTCGATACTCACCCTCGCTAACGCGCAAAGGTCCATAAATCCTCCGAAGAACTTTCCTCTCGAATACTCCAAGCGCCATCTCATCTGCTTTTGATATAGTCCATGCTCCTGTGCCATACATGAGGACTGGAACGATGAGTGTCTTGTAGAGTGTGATTTTGGTTCGTCGAGAGAGGACTTTACTTTTCAATTGCCTACTCTGAAAAAAAAACGTTGTAAATCTAAAGACTTTCGCTGTTAAATCAACTACTTTCCGCAGTTGAAATGAGCCCAACAACGCTCCGTTGTTTCAAAGGTGCGAGCGTTGTTGATTCAAGTCAATAACGGAGATTTTTGGAAAAAATTTTCACCTAAAAATAAATTTTTGTTTGCATTTTACTCTTCATCTTCTCTCCGCCCGGGTCCCAACAGCAAATATGTAGCCTCCGCTTGTTCTCCTATTCTTCTCTCCTTCTTATCATTCACTGGTTGCTATCTTTATTTCTTATTCTGATTTTTCTTCTTTATTTTATATTCTCCTCCGGATTCGAACCATGACATCAACCTGAAATTCTATCCAATCATCACATAGTGGAACATTCAACAGTATATTGAATTGTAGTAACCTATTTATACTTCCATTTCCCAAAAAGGAATCCATGAATTATATGAATCATTGTAAAAACAAAATTTAAAAAAAATTGTTCTCATTACTTTTGTTTACAACGGAAACTGTTGGGTCAAATACTTTTGCTTTTAAATTAACAACGGGGAGAAAATTGTTGCTAAAAATAAACTTTTTTTTGTATTTTTCTCTTCATCTTCTCTCCATCATTATTTTTTTTTGTTGGTTTTTTCACAAAAAAATATTTTCTCACAAAAAATTTTTTAAAGGCAAGCAAGTTTTTGAATCAACAACGCCCGTTTTTGAATAAATTGATGGATCAAAAACTTTGCTGTAAAAACAAATACTTTTGCTGTTGAATCAAAGACAGAGATTCAACAGCCGAAAGTTGTTGGTTTAACTACGGGTATTTTTTTCAGAGTACTTAGTCCACAGTAGCATTTATTGGCAAGAGTGATTCTTCGTTGGATTTCAGTGCTGACATTATTTTTGGTGTTAATGCTGGTTCCCAAATAGACGAAGTCCTTAACTGTTTCGAATTTGTAGCTATCAACAGTGACGTGGCTGCCAAGGCGTGCAGTTTCTTTGTGTGTTGACAGAAGGTACTTCGTCTTGTCCTCGTTGACCGCCAAACCCATTTTCTTAGCCTCTGCTACTTTAGTAATTTGAAAAAAAAAAAAATTGCATTTTGAAGGTCTCTTCAGGATCTCCTTAGACAATATCTTTGTACAAAGAACATAAAGCGCCACAGCGTTATACATTCGAATTAGAACCATACTCAAAGAGAAATTTTAGCAAGTTAATATGATTACTATTTTTTGACATCATTTGTTAAGTTGAGCTGACTGTTTTGATCAGAAACTCCGTCAGAAAAAAAAAACAACAACAAAGGTGTTAAAAAGCGAAGGGGATTAAATTGAATAATTTTTTTTCATTTATTCATTCTCTTTTGCGTTTGTTGTTTCCTTTTGACTATAAATAGTAATTAATACTACTATTAATTCTTTTTTCGTTTTTATTAATTTTTTTAATTTTTATTTTATGATTCCATAAGTTAACAAATACATTCAAATAGTAGTTAACTTAACCTATATTAATTTAATTAATTATTAAAAATATGAACTGTCAGAAAACTAAAACAAAATTACCGCTTTATTGTATTTATTAACACACATACATTTTTTAATTTAAGCTTTCCTTATGGAAAATTAAAATGAAAAATGCGAAATGTGAAAAGTAAAAAACCAAAGTTATAGAAGCATATGAAAAACGCATAAATAACAATTGGATTGATAAAGCTGTGCTGAATATGCAAAAATATAAGGAAACTTGCGTATGTTTCCAAAAAATACATACAAGTACATAAATAAATAGTTTTTTTTTTTTAAATATGAATACCAAATGCTAACATAAAACATTCGTTGAATGCAATAAATTATTTATTTCTTGTGAATAAATGAATGATAAAACATATTATTATGCGAGAAAAAACAAAAACATAAACATATATGTATATGTATATTAGGTAGGGTCGATTATTTTTCGATAAAATCGCATACGCGGATAATGTTCTATAGACTATTCTAAGCAACTTTGCCAAAGAGACCATGGTTCTTAAACCAATTCTTAGTCCGCGGGTTTTAGGCCGAAGTTTTTTTGTCAGGTAAAAAAAAATTTTGTATTTCGTAGGCAGACAAAAATGATTCGAACTTCTTACCAAGAAGCCAGGATATACTTTTCCGAAGGATTTTGATGTGCTGAATCCGAATCTGAAGTCAAAATGACCAAATTCGAAATAGGTTTCGAGACAACTTGACCTAAAAATGAAAGTGCAAAAAGTGCAATTTTCTTCAAATTTTGGAGTTAGGGCCAGCCGAAAGTTATGATTTCATTTAAAGTCTACGACCATTATCTTAACAAATAGGCTTTGCACTTTCAAATGCCGGTGACCTTGTTAACGTGTCTTTTTTGGTCTCCGAGATATCGCTGTTTTAAAATCTGCATACTTTTCAGTGCAAACACAATGTATTTTTATACTCAGCTGTACTAGTACACAGAGTATTATAGTTTTAATCACATAACGGTGGATTGTAACAGAATGAAATAATCGAGATAGATATAGACTTATATATATCAAAATGATCAGGGTGAAAAGAGAAATCGATTGAGCCATGTCCGTCCGTCCGTCCGTCTGTCCGTCCGTCTGTAAACACTCTAACTCGCTCAAAAATTGAGATATTTTGATGAAATTTGAAATGCAAGTTGGTATCGAGACTGGGACGGTTGGTATTGAAAACGGGCGAAATCGGAGATTGACCACGCCCACTTTTCCTATATAGAAAAAATTGGAAATTTGGTATCTCAGTCATTAATAGAGCTTGAGTGATGAGATTTTACCCACGTGTTGAGCTCAGGCCCCTAGAAAGAAATTTGATGAAATTTTGGAAAATGGGCGGTGCCACGCCCACTTATTAAGGGTCAAACATGGAAAGTTTTATATGTCATAACTCAGAAAACATTGAAGATATATCGATGAAATTTGGTACGCGTGATTTACTTACTTAGGCAAACGTTTGGACGGAAAATAGTTAAAATCGGTTGACGGCCACGCCCACTTTTATACATGTGTATTATAAAGTGACCTAATAAAAACATTTTAAGCCATATCTCTGTCAAATATAAAGATCTATCATTGAAATTTTGTCGCATGAGTCCAACTATGGATATAAAACAAAAAACGCAAAAATTTTTGAAAATGGGCGGTGCCACGCCCACTTATTAAGGGGCAAACATTGAAAGTTTTATTAGTCGTAACTCAGAAACCGTTGAAGATATATCGATGAAATTCCGTACACGTGATATACTTACTTAGGCAAATGTTTGGACGAAGAATTTCCAAAATCGGTTGACGGCCACGCCCACTTTTATATATGTGTATTATAAAGTGGCCTAATAAAAAAATTTTAAGCGATATATTTGTCAAATATAGAGATAATTCATAGAAATTTTGTGGCATGAGTTCCACAATAGACCGGAAACAAAAAATATAAAAATTTTGGAAGATGGGCGTGGCGCCACCTCTTTTTAGACAATGGAATATACGAGATTTCTTAGCCTATAACTCGACAAATAATTGAGATATTATAACGAAACTTGGTTTATACACTTTTATAACTTGTGTTAATAGCAACGCAAAAATTTAATGAAATCGGTTATGACCACGCCTACTTTTTAACAAAGATATTTCTGGAACACCCTTCGGGAATTTGTAACGTGACATCTTTGTAACTAGAAGTCAAAAAGGAATGAAATTTTGCACAAAGAATAATATTCAAATGCGTAGTTGGATGACTGATATAAATGTTGAAAATAGGCGTGGCTACGCCCACTTTATGCGGCACTCGCTTTATATAAAATATGCCGTGTTTCCATCAAACGCAAACAAACAATGAAAGCATACAGCTGAGTATTTAATGTTCGATTCCACTCGAACTTAGGCTTCCTTACTTGTTTTCTTTAAAATACTTGCATTTCTTTGCTGTCATTTTTAACATGTTGCTGTTTCTTGACCATAATTGGTGGATCTGGTGACTGCAACAAAAAACGATGAAACCGGTGAACTATCGCAATTGGTTGTAGCGGTGAATTCAACAAAATCGTTAAAACCGGTAAATTATCGCTATTGGTGGAATTGGTCATAATTGGTGGAACCGGTGACTGTTGCTATTGGTGGAAGTTCTCATTATTGGTGAAACCGAAGAACGCAACAAAAGCGATGAACCCGTGAATTATCGCTATTGGTGGAAGTGATCATATTTGGCGGAACCGGTGAATGCAACAAAAATGATGAAACCGGTGAAATCGCAATTGGTTCAAGTGCTCATAAATGGTGGAACCGGTTAATGCTACAAAAACGATGAAACCGGCGAATTATCGCTATTGGCGGAGGTGCTGATTATTGGTGGAACCGGTGAATGGAACAAAAAACGATAAACCCGTGAATTATCTCAATTGGTGGAAGTGATCATATTTGGTGGAACCGGTGATTGTAACAAAAATGATGAAACTGGTGAATTATCGCATTTGGTGGAAGTACTCATAATTCGTGGAATCGGTAAATGCAACAAAATCGAAAACCTGTGAATTATCGCAACCTGGTGGATGTATTCTAAAATGTTGGAGCCGGTGAGCACGACACAACCGTTGAATGCGGAGAAATAGTGCGGCTGTTGGATGTTTGGTATATTGGTGGAGCCGTAGTTTGACAAAGTAGAAGAAACAGCAACATGTTAAAAATGACAGCAAAGAAATGCAAGTATTTTAAAGAAAAAAATACATTGTGTACGCACTGAAAAGTATGCAGATTTTAAAACAGCGATATCTCGGAGACCAAAAAAGACACGTTAACAAGGTTAGCGGCATTTGAAAGTGCAAAGCCTATTTGTTAAGATAATGGTCGTAGACTTTAAATGAAATCATAACTTTCGGCTGGCCCTAACTCCAAAATCTTAAGAAAATTGCACTTTTTGCACTTGCATTTTTAGGTCAAGATATCTCGAAAACTATTTCGAATTTGGTAATTTTGACTTCAGATTCGGATTCAGCACATCAAAGTCCTTCGGAAAAGTATATCCTGGCTTCTTGGTAAGAAGTTAGAATCATTTTTTTCTGCCTGCGAAATAAAAATTTTTTTTTTACCTGTCAAAAAAACTTCGGCTTAAAACCCGCGGACTAAGAATTGGTTTAAGACCCATGGTTTCTTTGGCAAAGTTAGTTAGAATAGTCCTTAGAACATTATCCGCGTATGCGATTTTTCACTTTTTTCACTCCCATACAAATGGACCCGCTCTAATATATATATAAGCATGCACAAATATAGATTTTCATATATATGCACTTGCACAATTTCTATGGATTATTTTATACACTCACACACACACACACCCACGAATATTTGCATATTTACAACACTCTTAAGTTTGTGCAATTGCATTTTTCATATTTGAATGATAAATGTTTTATTTGCAATAACACTTCGTGCAGCATTTGTATGCACAGGCATACATACATATGAGCATACATATTTATACTTTTATACATACCACTATTTAAAAAATATTGCCGTATGAGAAAACTTTAAAATTTATTTGCCTTTTAATAGCTCAAGTGTGAGCTACATCCGAGACAGTGTCATTCTGTGTATTAAATTTATTAAGATTTATTATTATGCACTTCAAAAAATAGAAACAAAAACTGAAGGCATTTCAGTGAATGTACAGAAATATGTATGTATGTATGTACATATGTAATTAAATTTTGGTATTCATGAAATTTTATAATTTAATTTATATTGCTTTTATTAAATACAAATGTATTTTCTTTTGGCCCTGCCGAATACAGTTGTGCGGTTAGCAAATACCACTAGCTTGTAAGAATAGTCGCAAGGTAATGGAGAATGTCCTTTTATGCCTCTTCTAGCTTTTCATCACCCGTTCAAGGTTCATGGTAGAAGAAAAGAAAACCGAAGAAAATAAAACCGAAAAAATCATAAATCGTAAAATCAAAATATGTAGTTAGGAAAGAGGGCAAACCTAATAACTGGGGTATTCCATATGTATGCAATATTGTATTTTGTGTAGTCAAATTATACAAATATTCACACTTTACGCTTCATTAGCCTACCATCGATAATATCTAAGTGAGAAGATGAATGTTATTTGATTACAGATTTAGATCAACCTCCAGCAGAACGAAACCTTCATCATCCGATGTATCTTGCTTTCGTTATGCATTCTCGAAGCAAAATTTTAATGAGAGCAAGAGAGAAACATTTTCTTAAAGTACGACAATTTTTCTCCTTTAGAACAATATGGTAAAATATGCTTCTCAGTTTTGTTTTCAAAACCATTTCGACTGCATTTCCAATATACTAGGAACAATGGTTACAATAAACTGTGTTTATACCAATTTCCTGCTCAGTTCAATATTCACATTGGATATCTAAGGAAATTGAACATAATTTGTATTGTGCATGATGCCTTTCTGATAAAAATCCCGTTTTAAACTTTCTCTTAATAAACGAAAATGAAATAAAATTACTCTTTAAATTAAATACAGTATTAAATTGCTTTGCAGTATGTACACATATGTATATATACATATGTAGCTACTAAAAACAAAAATATGATGATTGAAGCAGTAGTATCCCAGTAAACATTCGGAGTTTTAAGAAAGTCAGAAAGTAATCCTAAACCGGAACGTTCACACTCATTATGAACTCTTTTTGGAGAACGAAATGTATATATTTCTG
Source organism: Urophora cardui (assembly GCA_960531455.1). Classification (NCBI taxonomy): domain Eukaryota; kingdom Metazoa; phylum Arthropoda; class Insecta; order Diptera; family Tephritidae; genus Urophora; species Urophora cardui. The sequence continues at coordinate 15,151,321 of OY482674.1, forward strand.
ATATATTTCTCTTTCCAAGTTGGACGCCCGAAATGAGCTTAATTACGTACATCATATGGGCCTGAATAAGAGTCATAAAAGACTCCTATTGGACTCTTATTTATGACTATTTTTGAAGTTAACTTCTTAGGCGGCGATACAGAGTTTTTATGGAGAGTGAAATTTGAAATTTGATGCAACGGAAGTTAGCCCCGGAAATAGCAGCCATTTTAGCTGATTTTTAATTAAAAAAAAAATCAACCTTGATATCGCGTGGTTCGAGAACCTACAACCCCTCGCTTCCAGACCTGACACTCTGCCGCTGCGCCATCACACCACCTGCGTTGGGTACGTCAAATGCTGCACTTAAACTGAACTAACAATTACAACTCACTCACGTATGTACATATACGTGTAAGTACATAACAGCGCTGTGGTGAAATAAACGGGGTGAGAATGTTAATAACACAAGCAGAAATTAAAGTACATCGTTTGACACAACTCGCGTAACTAGCGCAGTAGCTCAGCTGTAAGATGCTAGGCTTCCAATTTAAGCGAAGGTGGTTCAAGTCCAGGTCGAGCCAATTTTTTGTTCCTTTTTTTCTTTTTTATTAAATAATTTTCTTTATAATTTTTTATTAAATAAAAGTGCCACCCGAATATCGCGGGTTACATAGATACTAGTTAATTATTACAATAAAAACGACCAAACAACCAATATAAAAACCAATCGGATGAGCCTGCCGATAAACAAACTCTAATAACAAGAACAAGCATTGCCTTTTCTATAAATAGAATTTGTACAAACAAAAACACACAACCACATATATGTACATGCGATAGTTTTCATTGCAATATCTCTGCAAAAAAATGTGCGATTAATCCCGATATACATAGATTTGTCCCGGATTGATTTCGGTCCACAATTAGTCCCCGATTGTTCCCGAACGGGTATAAATGTGGACTAATTGTGGACCAATTGTTCCCGAACGGGTATAAATCTAGATTGATTGTATGTAGAAATTTTACAAAAATATTCAATGTATGTATTAAAAAAACATTAAGTAAAACTAATTAGACACGCTTTCTTTTAATAACAATGATGAATAATTTTGACAAAATGTTACCAAAAATATCCATTGAAAAATCAATTACGATTATAAACTCAAAACTGACTATATAAAAAATTTTAATTTATTGAATAGATTTTTTTACAAAAGTAAAACTTATTGTATAATCTTTATTTAAATAGGCATGAACATTTATAATTTTTAAAGATTGTTATAAAAAATAGCCTTGGCTAGCAACTTTGAAAAATTCCTCACACATCTTTTACACTCGCATAATGCATTCTCAAAACTTTAAATATTTGAAGAAAATACTTAATTTTTTTTAAAAGATTTCACTACAAGATGAAATCTAATCGAATGAACTCTTCTAATATATATAACAGTTTATAATTTTTAGACATTTTCATAAAAAATAGCCTTGGCTTACAACTTTGGATGAAAGCGATTAATCTACATTTGTACCCGTTCGGGTATACAAGTTGAACAATTAGTCTCTTCATAGGACATGCTCGAACAAATGCGATCAATTCGCTCCGTATAAAAGGATGTTAAATTGTATTAGTCGCATTCTCCCTTCCGATTGGTCCCGGACACGTCCCGGATTAATCGCATTTTTTCAGGGATGTATTTTCAAATTCGCTTCTCATATGATATGTATATGAAACGTGTTACTTGTTGCTTTCGAGCCAATATAAATTGAAAACACAATTATTTGTAATATTGAACAAGATGTAAGAAGTTAACTTCTATCACGTGTACTATGCTACACGCGGGTTTCTTTCCTTCTATGATTAGCAAAACCAACAAATTTTTTTTTTTTTGCATTTTCCTTCCCTTGACTCAATTCTCTCCAAATGCAGCTTCACCCTCGCTTGTTCTCCTCTTATGCGCTCCTTCTTCGCCTTCACTGCTTATTGTCTATTTTGTATTCTGCTCCGGATTCGAACCTGACATCAACCTGAACATCAATCCAATGCCATCATTAAACATTATATTGAACTTTAGTGATACTTTTATACTTCCGTTTTTTTCGAAACAGAATCTATGAATTACAATTATCATTTTAAAAAACACAAAAAAGTCATTAAACAAATTTCTTAAGCTCATATTTCACATATATTTGGGTCTAGTATTGGATTCCAAAAGCTCATATTATACATATATTTCGGATTCATATCGGACTCCAAATTATGAGCGCTCAGAGAATGTTTGCTGGGACGTTTAGTGCAATCTCTCATATGTATTCACATATTTCAAGAGATTATATGACCAGATGAGCATTCAAAAAGAAAAAAAAAACAGAAAACTCTGTTAGCTATACAATTTCATTTTGGCTTAAAATTGAAGCACGTTTATATAGACTAATTCAAGTGCATATATGTATGTGTATATACCTATGAAGCTGCCAGTATAAAATGTAAAGAAATAATGTTTCACACAGGTGAACGTTGCTGTTGGCTAACACTGCAGCAGCAGTTTGCTTGTGAAAATGAAATTAGCACCTAAGTTTAATGAAATTTTGCTATAAGCCAATATCTAGTTAGTATATACATAAGTAAGTCCATATGGACGTATGTATGTATATATCTCTCGGTATTTAGTAGCAGATAAATGTGTTACATGTTATTTTTACGAAACTTGCTTACTCTTAGAGTGAAAGCTTTAATATTTTAGATAAAAAAAGTGGAAGCTTAACAAATATTAGGCATTGGATATATGTATATCTATCTATGTATGTGTATGTCTATATATGTTTCAAAATGCAGCTGTTTGTGCGAAAATTTTTGCATATTAAATACTTAGTTGCTTATTCAGTAGGCAGGTGTTATGAGCTTTTTGTTTTTTTTTTTTTTGTTTTTTTTGTTGCATAAATATTTAGCAATTTTCATATTAAATAAACAGATTTTGCAAATTTATGGTTTTTATCTACAGATGCTGTTTCGCTTGTGATTAAAAGCGCATTCAATTGAAAAGATAAGTTTTGAGTTTTCTTTGTCTTGTTCTAACTAGAGTACCTAAGCACCTTTACGATAATCATGATATTGACGGCATAGAAGAGGCAACAGTAGGAACAGCCGTGAAATCATCTCTGAGTATCACATATGTGACAAAGATTATGATGATAGCGATGACTGTGATAACTTTAGCCTCCATTTACCGAACCATAACCGTTGAAAGTTGGTTAAAATACATAAATATTTGTTTATAAACTAAATATGAGTAAGCACATATTTTGTAAAATGTGTTGCATACTTCAAGGCGTGAAACATGCTTTTTTTCTTCTGTTCTGTGCTTGCTTAGGTGCTTGGCATCAAAATTTAGTTTGAGTATACCCCAAGTGAAAATATCTGGCGCAAAATTCTGTAGAACATTTCTAATCCTCTAGCGACCAGCCAAATACTATTTTATTCGAACACCCTAAAAATGACTTACAAGAAGCCTTTGCTAATGGAGCTAATGTACTAAAATATTTAAATAAAGTAAGCATCATGCAAATTTTACTACTATCGGAAAAAACTAATATTAAAGAAGAAGAAGATATATATATATATATAAAAATGGTCTAAAAAATGTTACTAACCTCATCAGATGAGAACGGCTGGGCCGATTTCTGTAAATTTTTTTGTCAGTTGTTCGTATTCTCGAGGAGATGGTTCATACGGAAGAAAATTTTGGAAAATCCATGGAAAGTTTCTGAGCGATATTGGTATCAAATGAAAGTTGTTGAGGAGGACTTCAACAAAGAGCTTTTTAAATAGTGTTGCCTAGGCCGGGTTCAAAGATTTGGTTCAAAGCGTGGACCCGGATAACCGCTGCATGTTTTCGAGCGATATTGGTAGCAAATGAAAAGCGTTGAGCAGGCTTTCACATACAGCTATTTTGATTGTGATTTCTAAGGCTGTTCCCAGAGATGGCTAAAGTAGTGGGCCCGGATGGTGATGGACGGTCCCGGTAAGGTAAAGGTAGGTAGCTATAGGGATAGGGGTAGGGATAGGGATAGGGATAGGGATAGGGGTAGGGATAGGGATAGGGATAGGGATAGGGATAGGGATAGGGATAGGCATAGGCATAGGCATAGGCATAGGCATAGGCATAGGCATAGGCATAGGCATAGGCATAGGCATAGGCATAGGCATAGGCATAGGCATAGGCATAGGCATAGGCATAGGCATAGGCATAGGCATAGGCATAGGCATAGGCATAGGGATAGGGATAGAGATAGGGATGGGGATAGGGATAAGGATAGGGATAGGGATAGGGATGGGGATGGGGATGGGGATGGGGATGGGGATGGGGATAGGGATAGGGATAGGGATAGGGATAGGGATAGGGATAGGGATAGGGATGGGGAAAGGGATAGGGATAGGGATAGGGATAGGGATAGGGATAGGGATAGGGATAGGGATAGGGATAGGGATAGGGATGGGGATAGGGATAGGGATAGGGATAGGGATAGGGATAGGGATAGGGATAGGGATAGGGATAGGGATAGGGATAGGGATAGGGATAGGGATAGGGATAGGGATAGGGATAGGGATAGGGATAGGGATAGGGATAGGGATAGGGATAGGGATAGGGATAGGGATAGGGATAGGGATAGGGATAGGGATAGGGATAGGGATAGGGATAGGGATAGGGATAGGGATAGGGATAGGGATAGGGATAGGGATAGGGATAGGGATAGGGATAGGGATATTGATAGGGATAGGGATAAAGATTGAGATTGAGGTTGAGATTAAGATTGAGATTGGGACTGAAATAGAGATAGGGATTGAGATAGAGATAGGGATCGGGGGAAGTAGGTTTGTCGCGGCGAATATAACTATAACTTTTATTCACAGAATAGAAAATTTTTTATTATTCGCAGTCATTAAGGTGGACTCTAAAATAATGGTTAGCAATACGGCAATCAAAGACTTTTCTTTAAGCTTCATAGAAATAAATTTTAGCAGAACAACGTCTGCCGGATCAGCTAGTATGAGTATGTTATTTAATAAGCAAGATTAACCTTACATAGCTTTTAACATTTCAGCAGCTGTCAAAGTGCTCAATATGCACATTAATTCAATGACACATATTTCAAGGCGCTCAGTGAGCTATAAATCGATTTATATTTATATATTTACATATATGTATGAATTAAATATATAATTTGTATGTGATTTTATGTAAGTATGTCTAACTAAACATATCGCAATCTTCACAATAATACATAATAATAATAATAATAATAATAATAATAATAATAATAATAATAATAATAATAATAATAATAACCCACGCCCTCCGATCCCGCCCGACCGCACGAGAGGCGCACCCGCATGACGTACGGATATTTTTTATTTACATAAAATGCCGAGGTGTTGAGTGGCAGGAATTTGTTAAGCGTCGAGATCTTAAACTGCTCAGCTACAGAGAAATAAAATCATCAGCTGAGTATAGTACATTTGAAGTTAGTCTTGAGAATTATAACAGAATAATCGCTACTATGTGTTAAGATAAGACAGTATTTTTTCCCTTATAATGAAAAGTGAGTCCGAAATATCTAAAAAGCTGGAATAGGAATTAAAGCCCTTACATAAACCCCGGAAAGGTTCATTTAATTCAAAGTTTGATTTACACTGCTTTAAGTAGATAGGGTTGAAGTGTCTTGTTGAACGAGAAGGAATGTTAAAGTTTATTTCAGCTAGCAAGAAAGGAGAAAGAATTAAGCCATTCAAGAGCTTAACGATAAATATTACCCCTAACATTTCTCGTCGACTTGCAAGAGTCGGAAGATTAAGGAGTTTTAAACGGCTAGTATACGGTGGAAGATTGTAACCAGAATCCCAAGGCAAATTTCTTAAAGCAAAAAGCAAAAACTGTTTTTGGACTGACTCTAAGCGATCAGAGTGAATCTGATAGTATGGATTCCAAACTATGGAACCATATTCCAATATAGGTCTTACTAAAGTTGTAAAGAGTGTTTTAGTTATGTATGGGTCGCTGAATGTATGTATGTATAACCTTTATGTATATGTTGCCGATGCTGCTCCTGTTCACAAGCTTGATCTACCTTAAAACGCGGTGATCCGTGAAAAAGGTCAAATATGCAGAGAAAAGCAAGGCAAAGTCATCCTAAACACACACACATAGTACTCGTATATACCCTGCAAAAAATGCGATTAAGCCGGGACGTGTCCGTGATCAATCGCATGGGAGCATGCGACTAATACAATTTTACATCCCTTTATATGGAGTGAATTGATCGCATTTGTTCGAGAATGTCCTATGAAGAGACTAATTGTTCAACATTAGCACCCGAACGGGTACTAATGTAGATCAATCGCTTTCAGTATGAACGGGTACAAATGTAGATTTTTCCAAGTTGTTAGCCAAGGCAATTTTTAGTAACAATCTTTAAAAAATTGTAAATGTTCATGCATATTTAAATAAAGATTATATCGTCGGTCTCCTGCCAGAAACATGATTGTGAAAATTTTTTTTAGTGCGATGTCTGCTCTTTAACGGGTATATATTGATATAATAGCAATTAATATTTGTATATATGCTTATGTACATAGAAGTACATATTATGTATGTATGTTTACACAAGAATTTATACAAATATAAATTGTAATTACACAAGAATTTATACAAATATAAATTGTAATTACATCAATATACCCGATAAAGAGCAGACATCGTGCTTAAAAAAATTTTCACATTCGTGTTTCTGTCAGGAGACCGACGATATAATGTTTTACTTTTGTAAAAAAATCTCAATAAATAAATTAAAAAAATTGTAAGTTTTAAGTATGCATTATATGTGCGTAATGTAAAGGATTTTTCATAGGATATTTGAGGCAACATTTTTTTTCAATTATTATTCATCATTGTTATTAAAATAAAGGGTGCTCAATTCTTTTTACCGGTTGTTCTACAATTTTTTAAATATATTGCATATTTTTTTAAAATTTCTACATTTAAGGTATCTAGATTTACACCCGTTCGGAATGAAAGCGATTAATCTACATTTATACCCCTTAGGGCCAATTGGTCTACAATTAGTCTACATTTATACCCATACAGGAACAATCGGGGACTAATTGTGGACCGATTGTTCTCGAAAGAGATCAATCCGTGACAAATCTCTTTCGGGATTAATCGCACATTTTTTGCAGGGTATGCATACTGTGCGTATATATTTTTATATGTTCATACATGCATATGTATGCATGCCTGTTCATGCACTGCTGCTGTAACATGCGGTCGTAAAATTATTAAGCAGCAAAAATTTGCTGCTACAAAAAAGTTATGTGTGTGTGTGCAATCGCAGGCGTACTCAATAATTTATGCTTCAACTAAAAAGTGACTGAAATCTATAAATAACAAGTAAGGAAGCCTAAGTTCGAGTGGAATCGAACATTAGATACTCAGCTGTATGCTTTCATTGTTTGTTTGCGTTTGATGGAAACACGGTGTACTTTATATAAAGCGAGTGCCGCATAAAGTGGGCGTAGCCACGCCCATTTTCAACATTTTTATCAGTCATCCAACTAAGCTATGAATATTATTCTTTGTGCAAAATTTCATTCCTTTTTGACTTCTAGTTACAAAGATGTCACGTTACAAATTCCCAAAGGATGTTCCAGATATATCTTTGTTAAAAAGTAGGCGTGGTCGCAAACCGATTTCAATAAATTTTTGCGCGTCTATTAATACAAGTTATAAAAGTGTATAAACCAAGTTTCGTCATAATATCTCAATTATTTGTCGAGTTAAAGGCTAATAAATCTCGTATATCCCTTTGTCCAAAAGGAGGCGGTGCCACGCCCATTTTCCAAAATTTGTCTATTTTATGTTTCCGGTCTATTGTGGAACTCATGCCACAAAATTTGAATGAATTATCTTTATATTTGACAAAGATATCGCTTACAATGTTTTTATTAGGCCACTTTATAATACACATATATAAAAGTGGGCGTGGTCGTCAACCGATTTTGGTGATTTTTCGTCCACACATTTGCCTAAGTAAATATATCATGCGTACCAAATTTCATCGATATATCTTCAACGGTTTCTGAGTTATGACTCATAAAACTTTCAATGTTTGCCCCTTAATAAGTGGGCGTGGCTCCGCCCATTTTCCAAAATTTTTGTGGTTTTCGTTTTATGTTCATAGTTGGAATCATGCCACAAAATTTCAGTGATAGATCTTTATATTTGACAGAGATATCGCTTAAAATGTTTTTATTAGGTCACTTTATAATACACATATATAAAAGTGGGCGTGGCCGTCAACCGATTTTGACAATTTTCCGTCAAAACATTTGCCTAAGTAAGTAAATCACGCGTACCAAATTTCATCGACATATCTTCAACGGTTTCTGAGTTATGACTCATAAAACTTTCAATGTTTGACCCTTAATAAGTGGGCGTGGCACCGCCCATTTTCCAAAATTTCATAAAATTTCTTCATAGGGGCCTGAGCTCAACATGTGGGTAAAATTTTATCGCTCCAGCTATATTAGGGACTGAGATACCAAATTTCCGATTTTTTCTATATAGGAAAAGTGGGCGTGGTCATGGTCCGATTTCGCCCATTTTCAATACCAACCGTCCCAGTCTCGATACCAACTTGCATTCCAAATTTCATCAAAATATCTCAATTTTTGCGCGAGTTAGAGTGTTTACAGACGGACGGACGGACAGACGGACGGACGGACGGACGGACGGACGGACGGACGGACGGACATGGCTCAATCGATTTCTCTTTTCACCCTGATCATTTTGATATATATAAGTCTATATCTATCTCGGTTATTTCATTCTGTTACAATCCACCGTTATGTGATTAAAACTATAATACTCTGTGTACTAGTACAGCTGAGTATAAAAAAAAATGCAGTGCAAGTCGCTTAAAAGCTTTAAAAACTTTTATTACATATTTTATATGTTTTCGCGCACATCAGGAATTTAGAAGTCAATGAGCAGCAAGTACTATTTACGATTCTCATCGAGTTAAAGCCAATCAAAGTGCACTTCAAAATTCCATTGCCAGTTATGAAATTGTAATGTGTGTGAAGTCTTACGTTCACGCTACTTTCGAGTGAAATTCCATTTTTTTATAGAGAAATTTTCATTTCATATTAAAACAACAAAACTACATAATATGCAAATGCAAAAAAAGCCTTGTAACTGCAGAACTTTATTATATGCCAATTTGCAAATCATAAGTATACTAACAGCAACAACTGCAGCTGTAGAACGGCGATCACACGCACACACGCACACATATAAAATTATACACACACATACATACAATATAGGTGCAACATTGCACATACCCATAGATGCTAACATACTTACATTTTCACATTTATCAGACCTCAGGCGGTTTTCAGTGCAGTACGGCGAAATGCTTTTGACCTAAATTTGCAATTTCTTTCTATTTTTGTTGTTGTTGTTGCCTTGCTTTTGCTCTTTCACTCACTTACAAACACTCCCACACACCAACACACTCATATGCGCATAATCAACTTAACTTTTATGACTTTTTCTTCTTGCACTTGCAACAAAAGTGAGGCATAAAAATACATCAAAAACAAAAAAAAAACAAGAAAACACAAAAAAACTTTATAAACAAATGTTAACGAAGGCATAGCGCGTGAAAGCCTCCAAGGCATGCCAGAAGCTGCAACTGAAATGCAGCAGCTGCCATGTGACATCAAGTGCAGCAGCGCAAAGGACGACAAATTGTAATGAATCACCAAAAAAAAATGATTGCATACTTTGCGGCGTTAGTACTTTTAGGTGTTCGTATTCTCGCGTGCGTTTTGTAGGAATAGCGTTTATTTTAATGTGTTTATCTGTAAATGCTTTTAAGTGTGTGTGTTTGAGTGTAAAGTGAGAGCATGGATTAATTTTCCTCCATAGGACTTAGTTTGTTTCTGCATTAGTGCGTATGCAGCGTAATGCATAAAGTGAATCAGTCTCATTAGAATCTTCTGAGCAGTGATGCGGACTGATGCTAGGTATGCAGCGTCAGCAAGAAAATGAGCAAGCCAACACAGTTGCATACCTTTGGGCGCTGCAACTGTCAGTAAGATACCGTTTGCTAACCAGCAACATAGTTTGATTTCTGAGTTTAGGATTTTTCAGAGATGTAGAATAATTATTATTTCATTTTCAAATTTTAAAAAAGTCTCACAAATTTCCTTCCGAATCATAAAAGTCTTTTGTCAATATTTTTTTTCTGATGAAAATGATAAAAATTTTCTATAATTATTATTCAGAAACTTATATTTTAAAAATCTTTCCATAATAGTTATTTCAAATATATTTTTTTTAAGTCTTCAAAGACTTTTATATTGAGACAAATTTGAAAAAAGTCTTTGCGTAGTTATTATCAGTAACAAATTGTTTTTTATATCTTCAAAGACTTTTTCATTGAGACAAAGTTCAAAAAAGTCTCAGAAAATTTTCAATAACTTTCATATAAGTATAAAATAAGAATAACTTTCATATAAGTACTTCAAAATTCAAGCAAATTTCCAATTTGAAATTGTATGAAAGATTTTTATCGAAGACTAGCTGGCCCGGCAGACGTTGTTCTGCCTAAAATTTATTCCTATAAAGTTATAAAACTGTCAATTCTCTGAACAAAAGAGATATACATATATTCGCCGCGACAAACCTAATTTCCCCTCTCCCTATATCTATCTCTATCTCTATCTCTGTCTCTATCTCTATCTCTATCTCTATCTCTATCTCTATCTCTATCTCTATCTCTATCTCTATCTCTATCTCTATCTCTATCTCTATCTCTATCTCTATCTCTATCTCTATCTCTATCTCTATCTCTATCTCTATCTCTATCTCTATCTCTATCTCTATCTCTATCTCTATCTCTATCTCTATCTCTATCTCTATCTCTATCTCTATCTCTATCTCTATCTCTATCTCTATCTCTATCTCTATCTCTATCTCTATCTCTATCTCTATCTCTATCTCTATCTCTATCTCTATCTCTATCTCTATCTCTATCTCTATCTCTATCTCTATCTTTATCTCTATCTCTATCTCTATCTCTATCTCTATCTCTATCTCTATCTTTATCTCTATCTCTATCTCTATCTCTATCTCTATCTCTATCTCTATCTCTATCTCTATCTCTATCTCTATCTCTATCTCTATCTCTATCTCTATCTCTATCTCTATCTCTATCTCTATCTCTATCTCTATCTCTATCTCTGTCTCTATCTCTATCTCTATCTCTATCTCTTTCTCTATCTCTATCCCTATCCCCATTCCTATCCCTATCTCAAAATGTATGGGAAAATATTTTTTTTTTTTTGCATTTTTCGGGAATTTTATTGGATATTCTCCTATTCTGGCCAGAGAACAATCTGAATTTGTCTCAATCATCCAAATCGGTGCAGGCGTTCTTGAGTTATACGCGTTTGTACTAACGCCACTTCCTTTTATATATATAGATATACAAAATATATGGGAAAAGATTTTTTTTTTTTTGCATTTTTCGGGAATTTTATTGGATATTCTCCTATTCTGGCCAGAGAACAATCTGAATTTGTCTCAATCATCCAAATCGGTGCAGGCGTTCTTGAGTTATACGCGTTTGTACTAACGCCACTTCCTTTTATATATATAGATATACAAAATATATGGGAAAAGATTTTTTTTTGCATTTTTCGGGAATTTTATTGGATATTCTCCTATTCTGGCCAGAGAACAATCTGAATTTGTCTCAATTATCCAAATCGGTTCAGGCGTTCTTGAGTTATACGCGTTTGTACTAACGCCACTTCCTTTTATATATATAGATATACAAAATATATGGGAAAAAATTTTTTTTTTTGCATTTTTCGGGAATTTTATTGGATATTCTCCTATTCTGGCCAGAGAACAATCTGAATTTATCTCAATCATCCAAATCGGTGCAGGCGTTCTTGAGTTATACGCGTTTGTACTAACGCCACTTCCTTTTATATATATAGATATACAAAATAAATTTGTCACTCAAAATAATTACTTAAAGATATTTTTGAAATTCGTTTCAATGAAAAAGTCTTTGAAGACTGAAAAAACAATTTGTTACGGATAATAATTACTCAAAGAGTTTTTTCAAATTTGTCTCAATATAAAAGTCTTTGGAGATATAAAACAAAATTTCTCATTTATAATAATTACAAAAAGACTTAAAAAAAATATCTCAGAAATAACTATTATGGAAAGACTTTTAAAATAGGTTTCTTTCAATAATAATTATTTTTTTATTTTTATTTTTTTTTCTTATAATAATTACAACTCTGGGATTTTTAATCGGAAATCAAATTAGTTAACATACTGATAATTAAAACGCCCTAAACTATGCAAATTTTTTTTTTATTAGATGAATATTTTCTGACCAGTTTGGATGTTATCCAATGATTAGAAATGTGATTAAAAATTGAATTTTTGCTTGCTGGTTTTTTTTTAAACTTCATCACTACTCAATATCGAGCAATATACATATCTACATATGGATATGTATATATATTTACATTTGTATTTGTGCTGCAATACGAATGCATAGCATGAAATTAAAATTTGTTGTAGGTAAAAACAAACAAGCATAGTTAAAAAAGTGCATCAAAAATTCAGTTGGGCGAAATCTAAAATTGAGAAATCTAATACAATTGTTGTTTTTGTATTGAAAAGTATTAATATTTTGCAGTTAATTAAGAAAAATTTTTAATTGGTTATGAGAGAGCGATAAAGATCATTCCAATCGAACAACATGAACGTGCCAAAGCGAATTCAAACTTCAATTGGTATTAATTATTCATTTTAAATAAACAACGAAAGCCAGTTTTAAGTTTTCGGATTGCGACTTGGCTTTTTGGTTTTCGGTTTTTTTAGTTTTATTTTTTCGGACTTAGGCTTACAATTTTCGGAGTTAGGTTTACGATTTTGGAAGTTCGGTAAAAGGTTTTAGGAGTTCGTTAAACGTTTTACGAGCTCGATTTTCCCTTTTTTGTTTTCGGAGTTTATTTAACAGTTTTATTAAACAGAGTTGCAGTTTTCGGAATTAGATTTAAGATTTTCGGAATTGGGTTTAAGATTTAAGATTCTTAAATCTAATTCCGAAAACTGTAATTCTGACTCCTAAAACAGTTAAATAACCTCCGAAAAATGTTAAATAAACTCCGAAAAAAAAAAAAACATAAAATCAAACTCCTTAAACCGTTTACCTAACTCCGAAAATCGTAAGCCCAACACCGGTAGGTAAACGGTTTAAGGAGTTTGATTTTCCGTTTTTTTTTTCGGAGTTTATTTAACATTTTTCGGAGTTTATTTAACAGTTTTAGGAGTCAGAATTACAGTTTTCGGAATTAGATTTAAGATTTTCGGAATAAGATTTAAGATTTTCGGAGTTGGGCTTACGATTTTTGTAGTTGGGTAAACGGTTTTAGGAGTTTGATTTTCCGTCTTTTCGGCGTTTACTTAACATTTTTCGGAGTTTATTTAACATTTTTCAGAGGCTATTTAACAGTCTTTGGAGTTAGATTTACCTTTCCCGAAGTTAGATTTACTATTTTTGCAGTAAAGTTAACGATTTTCGGAGTTAAATTTGTGATTTTCGGAGTTTGATTTTCGGTTTTTTGTTTTCGTAGTTTGTTGAACAGTATTCGGAGTTATATTAACGGTTTTTGGAGCTTGATTTTCGGAGTTTGATATTGGTTTTCGGAGTTCGGTTTTTTATTTTCGGAGTTTTGTTCAACAGTTCACGAAGTTAGATTTATATATTTCGGAGTTAGTTTAACGATTTTCGCAGTTAGGTTTACGACTTTTGGAGTTAGGTTTACGATTTTCAGTTACGTTTACGATTTTCGGAATTTGTTTTAGAATTTTCGAAGTTCGGTAAACAGTTTTAGGAGTTAAATCTTCAGTTTTTTGTTTTCGGAGTTTCTTTGACAGTTTTCGGAGATATATTTACAGGCTGCGGGGTTACATTTACGATTTTCGGAGTTTATTATCGAATTTTGGTTTTCGGAGTTTGTTTCCGAAGTTCGATTTTTGCTTGCTTTTGTATGAGAAGAGCGGAATGTCTACGACTACGACAGTCCGGGTGACTAAAATATGCCACAAATAACAAAGTAAAATTTAAATGTTTGAAATCACCCGAGAGTACTGTAGAACCAAAAAAAAGCAATGCAAATCAAAGTCGAAAGGGGAGGACACAAATGGGAAATAATAACCTTTCACTCTAAAAAATAAATATTTTAAATTGAAAGCAAGCAAAAGCCACCAAAAAAGACGGAAAGCCGGCATTCATATATACATTCATACATACATATGTACATACGTAATTACCAAAATGTCTAACAACAAAAAAACTTCCTATATTTTCCATTTGGATTGATCTTGGGTTCACACATTTGCCTGTGCTGACAGATTGTGTCATATATGAAGGTACATACAAATAAACATACAAGCATACATTTATACGATCTGTCAACAGATGAAATCACAACATAACCAAAACGGACCGAATCATATCCTTGGGGTTATTTGAGAAATTAATAAAAGATGAGTGAAACATTATGTTTAGGACACGCAAAAAACAAGCAAACACGTACAAACAGCAAACAACAACAACAAAAGCGCTAACGGCGACGGGCGTATGATGGAGTAAAACCAAACATAATATTTGTTACAAAATCATGTAAGGGAAAGGACTAGTGGTAGCTAAATATGTGTTTATTTATGTATGTATGGATATACATATGTAGGATTCTTTAATAGAAGGAGTGATTTCATATTTTGCCTGTCATGCATGCCTCGAAGCAATTTTTGACCCTTTTCACCATAAAAAAAAAAAAAAGAAAAAGGAAGGAAAAGAAAATAAGAGGAAAGAAGTTGTTATGAAGACATACACATATTTTTTAACGATCTGGTTTACCCAGCAATAAAAAGGATATGCGATAAAATATTTCTGCTCTTTTCTCTGCTCGCTTAGACTCGATTCTGCTCTCTTGGCTGACAGTTTCCATACAAAATGTTAGAGACTTTAAGAGACCTTTAGAGACTATGCCAGCTACTCATTAAACTGATCTTTACTGATTATGCCAATTTTTTCTATTGTGAATAAGTGAAATGGTTTCAAATTTTTGTCAATAGATGTAGGGGATTCAACGCAATACCGTTCGTTAGAAAATTTTCCCCAATTCCGTACCAAAGAACGTATATTGTACAACATACGTTCTTTGTCCGTACTTTAACGAACGGTCGCATAATTTTCACTTGTTTTTATACCAGTGGTTCTTTTTTCGCAAGTCTCCAACTCTTGCCGAAACGAATACGGCTTTAGTTTCTACTTCTTTGAAACTACACACCAATTTCAGCCAAACATGTTCACAATTACATGGTGGTAAGCTTGGTGAGCACGCACAAACTCACCTATGACTGTGCATTGACACAGCTCTGCTGTTTTCGAAAGCATGCAACAAAAACCACACGGCAATTTTCGAACGACGATTGTGGACGCATTTTTCAACCAATTTGAGAGCAATACCTTTCTAATGGTGTGCTTAGTTTTATAATCGGTTCAGTAGATTCGACGGAGAAGATGGAACAAAATTTATGTTAGCGTATTAATAATATAGATTCCCTGTTATATTGTGGAATAAACATTTGTGCTACTGTGCTTGCGCTTTGTATACATAAACTTGATGGAACATCCACTTGCAAGAGTTCTTCAGTGGATTCCAATCGAAATCAAAGGCGGTGAACCTTATAAGCCAGATGGTTTGAGCCTATCAATTAATTATACATAATTCGCATGCCAACTCATTCACTTTTTATAAGTAGGTACTTGTAACAGCGCCATTAACGGATATTAGACGTAGTAAGCTATGAAATATGTACTATGAATTACTGGGAATGCATAGTAAGTACATATGTAAGTACACACGAGTATGAGCTTATATTCCTTCTTTGAAGTATATGCTATTGTGTGCTATTCGCCAAAACAGCCAAAACATGCTGTTTGACAAATTTTCTTTTGCTTCGACTTGCTTTTGGTTATTTTCTGTTTGAGTGGCTTGACTTGGCAATCAAAGAGGCTAAGAGTTGTTATTTTTGGTAAGAAAAGAAAACGAAAACGATGAATGGACTTAGAAAACATGCATACTACTACTAAGAAACATACATGGGTACCCAGCGCAAAAAATCTAAGCGTTATTTAAGAATTAAAACAGCAGATTTAAAGGCTTACGAAATTGGGCCTGAAAATTATAAGGGTAACAAATTTGTATGGCTTATAAGGCTGATAAGGCTGATTTTTCTGTGTTGATGTCATCGGGTCATAAGGAGTACTCTGTCTCTCTCTCTCTCTCTCTCTCTCTCTCTCTCTCTCTCTCTCTGTGAGCACACCCTACTCCAAAGGCTTATCTGTCATGCGAAATAAGACATAGATAAGCATTAGAATGTTAGGAGCAGACAGATTGAATGCATAACAGAAGCAGCGCTGCCAGGGTACTCCTTTTTTATAACTGATTCGTCAACAATAAGCAAAACTTTTTGCAGGGATACATATACCTATATTATTGCACAAACATAAATGCATCTTATAAGCTATAGAAAATCGTCTTTACCTTTGCGCTTGCTTCTTGCCTTGCCACAAAAAAAAAACACGCAACCACAAAAAAATGGGCGTGTTGCCGAAATGTCTCATAAATTTGTAACAATTTTCTCAAGGCACTATTTTTATTTATCTTGCTCCTTTTGAAATTTTTTTGCAATCTTTCAACTAAATTTTTGAAATACGTTTCATAATTTGCTTAGTTGCATGTGCGCTCGTGTACGTTGTAAGTGGAGGTGGTGCCGCTGCAGGTGTATTGAGCTAGCTTTTTTATTTTAGTTTTTCGGCATACTTCAAACGCTTGCTTTCCAGCGCTATTCAAGCCAAAAATATTATAGGAAGCATTTTTCTCTTTTGTCAATGCAAGCAAAATACCACATATTTACTTACTTACATACATAAGTGCTTGTGTGTGAGCTTCAAAGAAGGTAGTGAAGGCAGTTTTAAGTATAGTATGTATAGCACAAGTATTTTCGATGTCCCTGAAGGCTACACATATTCGTAGCAATAGCAAAATATGTAGGTATTTACGTTCATATATATACTAAGTACACACATATAAAACTACTTAAGTTTTTGGTCACTTGTGTCAATACCCTGCAAAAAAATGTGCGATTAATACCGAACGATATTTGTCCCGGATTGATCTCTTTCGAGAACAATCGGTCCACAATTAGTCCCCGATTGTTCCCGTATGGGTATAAATGTAGACTAATTGTAGACCAATTGTTCTCTAACGGGTATAAATGTAGATTAACCGCTTTCATCCCGAACGGGTATAAATGTAGATTAATCGCTTTCATCCCGAACGGGTATAAATGTATATTAATCGCTTTCATTCCGAACGGGTACAAATCTAGATTCCTTAAATGTACAAATTTTACAAAAATATGCAATGTATTTAAAAAATTGTAGAGCAACCGGTAAAACGAATTGAACACCCTTTCTTTTAATAACAATGATGAATAATAATTTTAACAAAATTTTGCCTAAAATATTCTATGAAAAAATCCTTTACATTACGCTCATATAATGCATACTCAAAACTTACATTTTTTTATTTATTTATTGAGTTTTTTTTCAAAAGTAAAACATTATATAATCTTTATTTATATATGCATTAACATTTATAATTTTTTAAAGATTGTTATTAAAAATTGCCTTGGCGAACAACTTGGAAAAATCTACATTTGTACCCGTTCGTGCTGGAAGCGATTGATCTACATTTGTACCCGTTCGGGATGTAAGCGATTGATCTACATTTGTACCCGTTGGGGATGAAAGCGATTAATCTACATTTGTACCCGTTCGGGATGAAAACGATTGATCTACATTTGTACCCGTTCGGTATGTTAGTGATTAATCTACATTGGTACCCGTTCGAGTATACAAGTTGAACAATTAGTCTCTTTATAGGACATGCTCGAACAAATGCGATCAATTCACTCCATATAAAGGGATGTAAAATTGTATTAGTCGCATGCTCCCTTGCGATTGATCCCGGACACGTCCCGGATTAATCGCATTTTTTGCAGGGTAAATACATATATTTTCTTGTTGACCGATCTTTCACAGGTAGCCTTGGGCCAATTTGTCATTGCTTAAATCATGTGCATAATCCTATATGTTTGTCGTTATCTAGATGCCAACTAAAGTGTGTTTGCTTACATTAGGCCGGGGCGATATTCATGGAGGGAAATTGATCTATACAGTGCCATCGAAATTATGATTCCTCTCATTTTTTAGACTAAAAATATCTATTAAAAAATAGTTAACGAAGTCATTCAGATGGTACCGCCCTCTCTAGAGTCTTGTTGCTGGAGATGAAAACATTTTAACTGCTTCTTACTGCTTACTTTTCCTACAGGGTAGGTATAGTCAATTAAAAAATTTAACTTTTAATATTATCACCTCATTTAATGACCTAAAATAGAATTTTTTATATCATTTCATTATGCATATTTGCCTTACTTCACTAGCTTATGTTGGTCAAGCTGCCCAACGCCTACAAATATGTTTTTGTTTTCTTTTTTTTTTTTTTTTGAGTTATTTATATATAAATGTTTGTGTAAATACATGCAAGTGCCATTTATTTCAACTATTTGAAGCTTTTTGCCATTTCTAAGTATACAGAAGTGTGAACAGAACAGTGCTTAGCAGCTTCAAATTAAAAAAATATATATCTATTTGGTTTTAAAAATGAAATTCAAAGTTTGAATTCGGCAATTTAATGATGTAAGTAATAATTTTTAAACGCTTAAAGGTTTAAGCTAATACTATAAAAGGTAATATGCCACCAGCCGTGAATGCAATTGTTCAGCTATACAGTTTATGAGAACTCCACAATAACTCCACAATAAAGAATTCTTCGAAGTTGAAATAAATCAAAAAGTTTAATTCAGAAAAAATATTAATTTTTTTTTAATTAGAAAAATATTATTTATTTGTTGTTGAGCTCAAGGCCGTTTAAAAATTCCAAAACATAAAATTTTGAACTTTTTTAAAACACATTTATTGTCGATATTTCGACCTCATTCTGAGGTCATCATCAGGACTGAAAAACAATATTAAATACGTTAATACATATACATTTACATATATACGTACATAAACTCTTATAAACATAAACAACTTAAACTAAAAAAAAAAAAAAAAAAAAAACAATTAAAAAAATATTCGTAGAAAAGTCTTCAAACATGCAAGTATTAAGTAAACAACATACCAGCAGGGATTTTCCATATTTTGGTAATGGCTTGAAATTGTATTCAATGAAATAACGCATTACAAATAGCTAAGAAACACTCCTTCGCTTACTTTGCTCATTGCTTGTAATGCAACAGTTTTAAAATTATTATTTTTTCGCTTACTGGTAATGCAGAAAATAATCGAAAAGGTTTGGAGTACTGCCGTTATTTTTTTGCAAACGCTTTGCTTTGATTTTAATTTTTCTACGAGTAAATAGCAGTTTTGCAAAGCAATTTACCCTCATTCTCGTTTATTTTGCCAGTTTTCATTATAAAACTGTCGTGGTTAGTCGCGTTATTCCATCGTTGAAATTTTTTTTAAATAAGCCAATAGCTGTGCAAATACATAGTGTAATAATTATTATTCAAATAGTGTTTTTTTTAAATACATTTTGCAAAGAATGTTTTGATTCTTTATTCATTCTGTTTGCTATTTGTTTTCGGCATAAATTGCTAACTCATAGTTTTAAAATTATTTTTTTCGCTTACCGGTATTGCATAAAATAAGCGAAAAGATTTGGAACACTGCCGATATATTTTGCAAAGCCTACATTGATTTAAATTTTTGTAACTAGCAATTTTGTAAAGAAATTTATCCTCATTCTCGTTTATTTTGCCAGTTTTCATTATAATGCATTACAGATTACTATACTGGATTGTGTGATATATGCAATTACTTATACCAGTGAAAGAACTTATTACTTGTACCAGCTTACTTTTCTCAATATTAGTAGCGACTTTATAATGCATTACTGTCTACCATATTGTAAGACAATACCACCAATGACATGCCTATGTTAAAGTAATGCAATCCGTATTCGAAAGTGTAAGCGATGAATCAAGATTTCTCGATGATTTTACCCATTACATGTAAGAGAACGCCCTGCTGGGATATTGTTCAAATCAATCTCCAACTTTTGTGTTTGTGTGTGTGCTCAGGGAGTAAATTGTATTTTTACAGTTTGTTTTGTAATTTCAATCATTCTTGTTTTTACAACTATGTATAATTAACATACATATGTAGTACATGTATTATTATATTATTACTATGTATTTACATAAATATATTGTTTTTTTTTGGGTTTCTCATTTTGTTTTATTAGTAATTCATATGCAGATATAGGTATAACTATGCTCTAAACTTAGGCAATATTAATCAAAAGTTTTATTACTTTTGTTTAAAATATATTCAATATGTACATACATAAAAAGAATATTTTAAAATATGCTTGTTTGTAGTCAGAGTATTCTTGGAAGCTTAAAACTATTATTATTTTTTTATTTATTTGATGTGTTAGTGTATTAAGTAAATTAATAACTAACAATGAATGTTGCAGTAATAGTAGCAATGATTTTCCGCCAAAAGTAAATATTTTATACTTTACAATATCAAGCTTTATGTAAATTATTCATTTTAAATCCGTAATCAATAACTAGTTATTCAAAACATAGTAGCTACGCGATTTGTATTGTTATTTCTTTCGTCTGAAAATTCAATGATAGCCGCTTTCTTTTGCACGCAAGTTCCAAAAAAACACTCACTAGATAAGCGAATAATATGAAAAGCAAGAAGAATAAAAAAACAAGCCAGCTAGCTATGTTAAGCGCGTTGAGCTGAAAACGCTTAGCTGTTAGTCAACCTGAACCGCCAAGTTAAGGATTGAAGCTGTTGTGTATAGAAAAATGCAACTGTAATAGATGCTTGTAGCATAAACATCAACCAATAGCATAAACATCAACCAAACGTATTATTTTACACAGCAGCTACACCAGCGGACTCTACCGTTAACTAGCTCAACACATCCGAACTCTGTTGGTGAATGGCAAAAATTCGAATCCGTCCGAAGCCCTCTAGCATGGAGGGTTTATATAAAACTAAAATTAATGTTTAGCAAGTTGAGCATTCTTTTCACGGTCGCTTAATAGAAATGATGATGGATGATGGTGGAATCTTGTTGGAAGTATAGCTTAACTGGTCTATAGTGCAAGGCTTAATAAGCTTCAGCATTGAAATAAAATAAGAAAAAAGAGAGTTTGAAATACATGTGAAACTAGTTGGAAGTCCTCAGGAACTAAATTACTGTATCAAGCAAACTTAGAATAAAAATTCTCAACAATCGGTGATTACGTCAATTTCTTTACAAAGTACCAAATATAATACCTTGATACACACAATCCATAGAAACGAAGAAAAAAATTCAACTACTTAGGGGTGCACCTGCTAAGTTTATACATAAAAAAGGCATTATCAGGCAAGCATCTTATAGCCAAATATTTCCCATTTATGATTGAAGAACAAAAATTTCGTTAATTTTTTTCTCAGTTTAAATAAAATTCATCACTAGTTACATATCTTCCAAAAACAAAGACAAGGTATTTCCTTAAAATTTTTACTACATCGATTGAAGTGAAACATTTTACAGATTTTAATTCTGACTACTAATTTGCAGAGAGGCGCAGCTGTAAGCACTCGCTCTAAACTTTTAACTCTAGAGTAATAACATAAAAATGATACATGAGCGTATCAACTCACAGCAAAAAAAGCAACAAAATAAGCAAATCATGGCAAGAATTAGGCAACAGTTGCAACTAAATAACATTCCTTTTCCATCACTTACTTTGTATCAACGAAAAAATAAGCACCCAAAAATTACATTATCCACTTCAAGCGTATATATAGATTTGAAATTAGTACTTCCTCTTAAGTCCTATTTCCCTTTAACTGTCTCCGTTTTTGTCCCTCCCCCTACCTTTATTTGTCTCTCCCCTTTCTGTAATGCCATCTGTAATGCCATCTCGCCTATTTGTGCCACAAACAAAATTTATGTGCACATTTGTAATACGATTTTGTTGCTGTCCCTTCTGTTTTCTGTGTTTCCCATGCGCCTTTATTTGTTGCCCCCTTTTTCTAAAATTTGCGATCAGCCGCGCACTCAAGTTAAATGCGCCAGCGTTTTGTTGTTTTTGTATGTTTTAGACACCTGAACGTTTTTTTTTGCATTTTGTTGTCGTCGTCGTCGCTGTCGTCATCGCTTCGCTTTTGCATTACGTTCTCACAGGGCCGTGCGCACGGGGGGGTTTTGGGGGTTAAAACCCCCCCATGACCAAATCTAAGTTGCAATGATTTTGCAAAAATTTTCAAAATACAGTTTATAAATTTTGCATTGAATTTTGACTCATAATTTTTGACAATATTAGTTACAATAATTTTACGGAAGAAGAATTGGTAAAAGTTGCAAAAAATAAGGTTGGCCAATACATAAGTTCGGCACTTTGAATTGCACTTGGAGCTTTCCGAAATTACAAAGTTGTGTAGCATATGTTCGTTTGGCATTTTTAAAAAAATTGTACTGATAACAAAAAATGTTCATTTTGTGAAAACAGTGAGCAGTTTCAATTAACAAGTACTGTAAACAGTACACGGAAAGAAATTTGTATACTTGAATCAAGAAAAATGCTTTCTTGAAATCAATTTAGAAAATTTTTAGGGAAATAAGAAAAATTGACTTAATTATTACTGGAAATAAGAAATTGAGTTTTCCAAAAATGAGACAATTATTTTCTTATTCAAGAATACTAACAAAACCTATAGAAAAAAAATGTTGAAAAAAAAATGTTTAAATAAATAAGAACATCTTTTCTTAAATTTACTTAAATGAAGAAAATCTTTTTGTTAATATCAAGAAGAATTTAAGAAAATTGGGTTTCGACGAATTGGAATAACAACATACAGCGAAAAAAAATGTAAAATGAATAAGAAAACGTTTTCTTGAGCGAAGTAAAATTTTTCTTGCTGAATTTGCATTTCCAAAGTTACATGTATTTTTTTTCATTTGCCATCCGCTTTGCATATTTCTGAATATTTTTGCAATTCTCAGATTGTTAGTGAAGCATTTGGTATAAGGAGTGCACTATTTGCATCTTCATTTATATTAAAGAAAATGTTGTCATTTCAATAAACAAGTCCTAGGAAAATACTAGTTGACTAATTATGGTTTTCTAATCCCTCATGATTAGTTTTCATTTTCCTTATTTTTTACGTTTTTAATATTTTTAGAAAATATTTTCTTAATTTAATATTTAATATTTTCTTATGCCTCGGACACACATGTGGTATGAATATTAGAATATCAATATTAGGCGCATTTCTGTCGTACCCAAGCATGAAAAGAATACTCGCTTATGCATCAAATTACCTTCAAAGCAACAACACCAACTCGACTATTTTAAAAATAGTCGAGTTGGTGTTGTTGCTTTGAAGGTAATTTTATGAATAAGCGAGTATTCTTTTCATGCTTGGGTACGACAGAAATGCGCCTATTATGATTTGGCTATGCTATGAAAATTTTCAATTAAACTACAATATGAGGGTGACACATATGTGGTATAGATCGAAATATTATTACTATACTACGATGTGTGTCTCTCGCATTACTTACTTAAGCTCGTATAAGAAAAGTTTTACTTGCAACAAAAAAATAATTTCTTAATTTATTTCAAAAAACAGGACCTGTTTAACTAGGTTTTGATGAATCATAATGAGTTTCAGAAAAGTTAGAGAACATTTAAATTTATGGTGTATGGGTCTGGATATCTGTTTCAGCAAATATGTTTATCTTAGCGAAAAATGTATGCGAATGCAAACCATAATTAAAAACCCCCCCCCAAGGCTAATTCCTGCGCACGGCCCTGCGTTCTCATATCCGCATTTTAGCCAAATTTGCAAACAAATTCGTTGAACAAATTTTATGCAAACATTCGTAAAAACAGCAACAACAACAACAGCAAATTTAATGGTGAAATTAGGGATATGTTGTGCAATATTCAACGATTTTAGCATGTGAAACAAAATAGTGAGGGTGTAGCTATGCTAATGATAGATATGTAGATGGGAAAAGCGGATTTGAGAGGGGGAAGAAGTGTACTTACTTTAGAGAAATTTACATAAAAACAAACAAACATACATATGTATGCGAACACATAAACATACAGCTACTAGGCCAGTGCAAGGCTTTGCGAGTTTTACTGGGCAATTAAATGCCTGACAGCGCTGCACAGTGGGTCGGTCGGCAGGTGTAACAATTTTGACTCTATTCCATTCTAGAAAATTACTCGACATAAAATTTCACAAGAGCTCTTCTTGGAAAAAAATATTTATACAAAAAACCTAAAAGACCACAAAAGGCAAAAAAACTAATTCATCTAAAATTTTGAGAGGCTCAGAACATTGCTCAAATTTCTCTATTTTCGCGGCATGACAAATTGCCGATATTTTAGCGTCCAAAAAATATTTGATCTTTTACAATCCAAAAACAATTCTTATATTTTTGAGAAACACTTCTATTTATCCAATAATGAATTTTACCCATTCCCTCTTTTTGCACTGCCTAACAACCACTGTACGTGTTGAAGTGACACGGAACTCAACACACAACCTGCACACTTGAGAATTTACTAAATTCAGCTTTTATAGGCTCACTTGTGTTACGTTTTTCGTTGGTCGTAAAATGCAAAATTCCATGAATTTGTGTGCATATGTAATTAAAAAAAGCGTAAACTTTGCAACCGCCGTAATTTTAGCGAGTCACCGGGTGCATGTTTGTTTGTTTTTTATTTGCTTTGCAACACTTTTTCTCTCTCTCGAGTAAATACATTACTACCAGTGTTGCCCGAATATTTTAGAGCTTAAAGCTAAATTAAAAGAAAATAATAGCTTAAAAAAAGCTTAATAATTTTATTCATAGTTAAAATAAAAAGCCAAAAATATGTTTCTTCAAATACTACAATATTCATGGAAAAACGGTTCGAACTACTATTTGAGCGCTTATTATTTAGGATGACAATCTTCGCTATAATGAACTACAAATATAAAGAAAAAAATAAATAAAAATGTGCAAGAGGAAAGTCATTACAAAAAAAAGTGGGTATAGCTAAACTAAACGTCGTACGTAATAGCCTAAACCTAGCTACAAAATAGCTAATATGGCAACACTGATTAATGCTCCTAAAGTATGTATTTCACACAATTTATTCGCGAATGTAAATAAGTGCTAAAAAACTTTTTTTGTGTGTGTTAGTGTTGCTTAGTGGTGTTAACATAAATTTTTAAACACATATCTTGTCACAAATTGGTTGAGTTATGATTGTGTGTATCACGGTGAGAAATCTAATTAAGGTTTATGATGCCTAAGAAGTTAACTAAAAATTTGTAAGAGATTTAAATTATGAAGAGAGATTTACAGAAATAATATTTAGTGTAGAACACTTGGTTCAAATATAGAAAGTTTCACGCAATTATACTAATTTAAAAAATTTTCAAAAGAGGGAAATTTTTCTAAACTCAACTAAAATTGTTTGCCTAAACGTCTTAAGGAGTCATAGTGGCGAAATTGAAAAAATAAATTATCTTAAATTAAAATTTTTCAGAAGGGAAATTAGATAAAATGGTTTCTCTTAAACTTTACTAACTGAAAATGACAAATTTCACACAATTGTGCTAATTTCAAAAATTTCCCAAAAAGAGAATTTTCTTCAAATTAGATAAAAATCGTTTCTCTTAAGCTCTATTAACTTGAAATGGTAAATTTCAGACATTTATACTAATTTTCAAGATTTCCCAAAAAGGGAAATTTTTTGAAAATGTAATAAAATGATTTGCCTTAAGCTGCAGTGTATTATTGTGATTATTTCAAAGCAATTTTACCAATTACCAAAATTTCCCAGAAAGGGAAATTTTATAAAATTGAATAAAAGTAGTAGAAGGGGGTTTTATGGTTTAAACTAAATATCAACGAACTTTTATTTTTTAAACTACCACAGATTTCCCTGTATTAGCACAGTTCTGAATGCGTTCTAAAGTTCTGCAGAGGCGAGCAATTGCGACCGTGTTAAAAAAGACAGTCGAAATCATTGCGTTGAGATCGTTTTTTCTCATTTTATAAATTACTTCACACGCACACACGTTCAGTTTGGAATAATTTAAATCTTTCTTTTATTAAAACTCATTCATCAAATTTGACCCTAAGTGTGTGCCCGCTCTCTTCAATTGCGGAGGCAGCCATCTCAACTTAACCTAACCTAACCTAACCTAACCTATGTACCTCATTCAGCACTTAAATTTAATTCACTATCTATCACATCAGCTCTTACGTATGTACTTTGAAGTTTGAAATGATCTCTATCATCAACAATTTTTTCCCATTTGATTTACTTGATTCCCTTTTTTCTTCTTTCTCCAAAGGAAATTTGCGTGTTTTATTAAATTAGATACCATCGCTCCTCGATAAATACTAGCAGCTTTTTGTTTTGTTTTAGCACATTTGGCAAATTGTTAGCAGATGCAAATAATGAAAATGAATTAAAATGAATTAATTTAAAATCAACTAATAAATGAAAAGTCAGCAACACACTGGAATTGCGATGAAGCAGGTGTTTCTTCATGCAATAAAATTAATGTACAACCATAAAATGGCGTACAGCGAAAATTAATAAGCGAAGCAATACAAAAAATGTCATGACTTTTATACACACTCACACATTCGTTTCGCGCAACATTTCATATCATTTATACATTCAACTTAATCAAAATAACATGCAATTCAAGTGAATGTGGCTTTTGCGCCAGAAAGTCTGCTTTTCCGTTTTGCATCAATGCTTCACAGAAATGAAACACACACACATACATACAGTCATACACGCATACATACGCCGGCGAAGGCGCGTTGCGTCGACAGCAAACGGCTTGTGCGGAAATACATACATAAATATTTTTGATTAAGCGCATATGTTTTGCGTGAAAACTTACAGCGGAGCACACAAGTTAAAATTTAATATGTATTATTTTTATATGAGCGTCTTTTTAGACTCTCGTTTTTGTAGTATGTGCATAAATGTTGGCGTAAACATAACTTTTAACCCTTCGCAAGTTAAATATGACATTATGCAGCTGTGCTTATTGAATGCCTCAGCAGCGCGCCCGATATATTTTGCTGCGAAAGCACGTATAAAATTGACA
Source organism: Urophora cardui (assembly GCA_960531455.1). Lineage (NCBI taxonomy): Eukaryota > Metazoa > Arthropoda > Insecta > Diptera > Tephritidae > Urophora > Urophora cardui. The sequence continues at coordinate 15,178,756 of OY482674.1, forward strand.
AACTTAATTGCAGTCGTAAAAGTGGAAAATTTAGTTTAATATATACTTGTAAAAATGTGTTTTTATGTATGTATGTATGTATGTAGATATGTATGTATGTATATACATAAATAGGGCTATTTATAGTCCATAAATTTTGTGTTTAATAATTCACTTGGTCACTCTGATTATACCGAATTTGCGAAACATTTGCCATAAATTTTGTCACTAGAGCTTTATCAGCTTTGCTATAAATATAATATGCAAGTGCTTATATATTTTTGTTTACGCTTAATTTAAGTTAGAGTAGTCCATTAGGACACCAAATTGCAAATTGAGTGAGACTTTCAAGTGTTACGGTACTCATAAGCAGCTGTGGTTTGTACAAAAATTGCAGACATTTGTTTGGGGAAGACATTGCAAGGGACGTATTAGGGTCAGCAATGGAATCACAACGGGTTATCATAAGTAATGCAGATGCTGATGGTAGCAATAATTTGTAAGTCGTGCCCTAATAATCACTCTCACCTTTATAAACAAAATAGCAAAAGACCTCTCCTTTTCTTGTTAGAAAAATTTTGTCTTAGAAGACTCTTAATGAAATTTTATGGCGAATAATTTTCTAGAACATTTTAACCCTCTAGCGATCTTCCAAATAGTATTTTTTTGGGCTAAGGAAAGAATAAAAGAAAAAGGGCCAAACGACCTCTTCGTGGGGGTGTTGGAGGGTTACAGTTTTCTACGAAGTTAATGCTCGTGCACTTTTACTATATGTTTTCTAACATATTTCTATACGATATGTATTTGAACCCCAAAAATACTTTTATATTTCTTCCTCTTCCTCTTCCTCTTCCACTTCCTCTTCTTCTCCTTCCTCTTCCACTTCCTCTTCCCCTGTCATATCCCTCTCTCTCTCTTCCTTTCTCTTTCTCTTTCCCTTTCTCTCTCCCTTGCTCTTTCTCTTCTCTTTCTTTTTCTCTTTCTCTTTAACTTTCTCTCTCCCTTTCTCTTTCCCTTTCTCTTTCCCTTTCCCTTTATCTCTCTCTTTCTCTTTCTATTTTACTTTCACCTTCTCTTTCTCTTCCACTTCCACTTCCTCTTTCTCCTTCTCTTTCTTCTTCTCTTTCTCTTTCCTCTTCTCTTTCTCTTTCACTTTTTCTTTCTTTTTCTCTTTCTCTTTCTCTTTCCCTTTCTCTACCTCTCCCTCTTCCACTTCCACTTTCTCTACTTCTGCCTCTTCCTTTTCTTCTACGTATTCTCGACCTTCATGTCCTTCAGTAAATAGCATTATCCGACTTTAACAAATCATTTTTTGCATAGTTAGCTAGTCACATCTCTAAACCAAAAATAATAAATCGTCAGTCATTTGATCCTTTATATTTTCATAAGGGCTTTATCTGTTAAGTATTAATAAAAAAATAGAAAAATATTTAAAAAGAAAATTCCTCGCAATCGGAAAATCTAGTGAAGTGAAGATGCAAATAGTATACTCTTTATATAAGATGTTTCACTAACCATCTGAGAATTGCAGAAATATACAAAGCCGACGGCAATTGAACGAACGAAATATTTTCATAGAATTTTTGTCAATTCGAAATTGCATACAAATTAAAGTGTGTCTTATAATGGTCACTCAATTCACTCCTTCTGAACTGGTGAGGGTTTAACTACAATTGAGCTAGTTTCTTTATGACACTTTTTCGCTAGTGCGAAACTATAAATTTTGTGCACTAGTTATTGAGTTGGGAGGATGGCCTCGTGTGTAAAAGTCCACGTAAGTGGGGAAAGCTTCTGACTGCCATCCACCTGGGGGTGGCCAGAGCGATTCTTTTGCATGCGGAGCAAGCAGCTCACGACTTCCGCGCAGTGTCCTCTGGATAGCCACCGAACACCCGTTTGGTGGTGAACTAAAGTGAGAAGGCGACAACTCGACAAGGCCACTCCGACATATTCGGTTTAAGGGCTTGTTGAGGGGAATAACTGCAGCGTCTGTTCACCAGAAGGTGCGGCTGCGAGCGGGCGTCTGTCTTGGAGCAAGCGGCTCGCTATATAAACGTGTAACAATATACAACTCCCGCAGGGCGGGTTGTGCGTCGGGCTTGGGACCCACCACGTAAAAATCCTATCCAATGAAAACAACAACAAAGCCTCGGATGAGACCACCGCTTTCTGATGACAACCACGGCAAACGTTTAAAGGACTATGATTTGAGGGTAAGCACCTGGAACGTCCGGACCCTTAATTGGGAAGGTGCCTCTGCCCAGCTGGTTGATGTCCTCGAAAGAGTGAAAGCTGACATCACCGCCATACAAGAGATGCGGTGGAAGGGGCAAGGCAAGAAGAAATGTGGGCCTTGCGATATATATTACAGTGGCCATGCAGAGGAGCGTATATTTGGTGTTGGTTTTGTGGTGGGAAAGAGACTCAGCCGCCGAGTACTGTCGTTCACGCCAGTGAACGAGCGTCTAGCCACCATCCGCATCAAAGCGAGATTTTTCAACATATCTCTTATCTGCGCCCACGCCCCGACGGAAGAGAAGGACGATGCGATCAAAGACACTTTCTATGAGCAGTTAGAGCATGCCTACGACCGCTGCCCCCGTCACGACATTAAGATTGTGCTTGGCGATTTTAATGCCAGGGTGGGTAAGGAAGGTATCTTTGGCAGCACAGTCGGAAAATTCAGTCTCCACGACGTAACCAGTCCCAATGGGACGAGGCTGATCGACTTCGCCGGGTCACGAAACATGGTCATTAGCAGTACCAGATTCCAGCACAAAAAAATACACCAAGCCACATGGCTGTCTCCTGATCGAAAAACGCGAAATCAAATTGATCACGTCATGATCGACGGCAGACACAGCTCCAGCATCCTAGATGTGCGCACAATCCGTGGTCCCAATGTCGACTCCGACCACTATCTTGTAGCAGCCAAGGTACGCACCCGCCTCTGTGCAGCAAAGAATGTGCCAGCAGGACAGCAAGGAAAGTTTGAAGTCGAAAGGCTGCACATGACGCAGACAGCCAATCAATACACCACTCGGCTCTCACTCCTGCTCTCTGAGAGCAACCCTTCACCAAACGATGTATCTGAGGAATGGGAACACATCGCTCGTTCACTTCGTATCGCCGCTGAGGAATCTATAGGATACAAGCGAGCCCACAAAAACATCTGGTACGACAAGGAATGTCGCGATGCCTCGGAAAGAAAGAACGCCGCCTACAGGGCTACATTGTGTGCGGGCGCAACGCGAAGCGTATGGGAGCGTTATCGAACGGCGAAGAAGGAAGAGAGACGCCTTTTTCGAAAGAAGAAAAGGGAGGCTGAAAGGCGCGAGTGTGAAGAGCTTGAGATGCTGGCGGGTAGGAACGATGCTCGAAAATTCTATCAAAAAATCAGGCGGATGACTGAAGGTTTCAAGACCGGGGCAAATTCCTGCCGGAATGATAACGGTGATCTGGTAACTGATGTCCAGAGCATACTTAAGTTGTGGAGGGATCACTTCTCCTCCTTGCTAGATAATGGCAACAGTGAAAGTGCGGAAGGAGAAGATGTACGACCCGAATCCCCAATAGCAGATGATGGTAGGCATGTTCCACCACCTGATCATGACGAAGTGCGAATAGCAGTATCTAGGCTTAAGAATAACAAGGCCCCGGGCGCTGACGGCTTGCCAGCCGAGCTATTCAAACATGGTGGCGAAGAGTTGATAAGGAGCATGCATCAACTCCTATGCAGAATATGGTCGGACGAGCGCATGCCCGACGATTGGAACTTAAGTGTGCTCTGCCCAATCCACAAAAAAGGAGACTCCACAGTACGCGCCAATTATCGTGGGATAAGCCTCCTGAATATCGCATATAAGGTCTTAGCAAGTGTATTGTGCGAAAGACTGAAGCCTATCGTCAACAATCTGATTGGACCTTATCAGTGTGGCTTCAGACCTGGTAAATCTACCATCGACCAGATCTTCACAATACGACAAATATTGGAAAAAACCCATGAAAAAGGATCCGACACACACCATCTCTTTGTCGATTAAAGCCGCTTTTGATAGCACGAATAGGAATTGCCTGTATGCCGCAATGTCTGAATTTGGTTTCCCTGCTAAACTTATACGGCTATGCCAAATGACATTGACTAACACCACCAGCTCCGTCAGAATTGGGAAGGACCTCTCCGAGCCGTTCGAGACCAAACGAGGTTTCAGACAAGGTGACTCTCTTTCGTGCGACTTCTTCAATTTGATGCTGGAAAAGATAATACGAGCTGCAGAACTTAACCATACAGGAAGCATCTTATATCACAAGAGTGTGCAACTGCTGGCGTACGCCGATGACATCGACATCATTGGCACTAACACGCGCGCCGTATGTTCTGCCTTCTCCAAGCTGGATAAAGAGGCTAAGAAAATGGGTTTGGCGGTCAACGAGGACAAGACGAAGTACCTCCTGTCATCACACAAAGAAACAGCACGCCTTGGCAGCCACGTCAATGTTGATAGCTACAAATTCGAAACTGTTAAGGACTTCGTCTATCTGGGAACCAGCATTAACACCAAGAATGATGTCAGCACGGAGATCCAACGAAGAATCACGCTTGCCAATAAATGCTACTTCGGACTAAGTAGGCAACTGAAAAGTAAAGTCCTCTCTCGACAAACAAAAATCACACTCTACAGGACGCTCATCGTTCCAGTCCTCATGTACGGCGCAGAAGCATGGACAATTTCAAAATCAGATGAGATGGCACTTGGAGTATTTGAGAGAAAAGTTCTTCGTAAGATTTATGGACCTTTGCGCGTTGGCGTGGGCGAGTATCGACGGAGATTTAACGATGAGCTGTACGAGCTTTACACAGACATCGACATTGTTCAGCGAATAAAGATCCAGCGGCTGCGTTGGGCAGGTCATGTCGTGAGAATGGACGAAGGCGCTCCGGCCAAGAAAGCATTTCTATCGAAACCCGCTGAACGCAAAAGAAAAGGGAGACCTCCACTGCGTTGGGAAAATCAGGTGGACAGCGATGCTGCCTCCCTAGGTGTTCCCAAGTGGCGCCATGCTGCACGAAACAGAAGCAATTGGCGCGCTCTGTTGGACTCGGCCAGAATCGTCTAGACGGTTAAGCGCCAATCAAGAAGAAGAAGTTATTGAGTTTCCTGCAGGGTATGTACGCATTTCCAACTATTCTTACTTTTAGAATATCTGCTATGCATTACTTGCTCTGCATGTTGGCCAAAGTTTTGCTTTTAATGATGTATTGTGGAACGATCCTCCGTCATCCCTTGTCAAGTTATTGCTTTTAATATACAAATACTTATAATAACCTACTCGTATTTTGCTTTATCAATGTCCAAGTGCTGGACAAACATACTTACATATGTATACTAAAAGCTATCAAAGTGTTGGTATAAGAAATTGAAGTTTTAAAATAACACGTTTCTCAAACATACATACATACATACATATATAATAGATAGATAGATTGCAAAGTTTTTGATGGCAGTAGAATCAATTGGAAAGCAATTAAAAGTTTACTTTCCTTTTCTGCTTGCAGCCACTTTCTAAGGCTTAGGGAAGAAATTTAAAACCAAAAGGAAACTGAAGAAAGAAAGCAAGAAAGAAGGGAAAAAGAGAAAATGAATGCATGAACTTTTAAGCAAAGTTAAAGAGAAAATAAGCTTATGCTATTATATGCAATTAATTGCGGTATTGGCTACGTTCAAAGGACTTTGCTTCATTTCTTTATGGTTGTTTTCTTGAGTGTTGAGTTTGAAAGGCGTTTGCGATAACGAAACACAAGATTTTGAACTTACCTTATTTTTATGCAGGACTTTATGTGTGTAACTGAAAAAAAAAGAGAAGAATGAAGATGATTTTTTTTTTTAGTAAGAGATTAGATGTGTGATGTTTTTGTGATTGGCCTCATTTAGTTTTTTTTTTTTGTAGCAGGATGAAGGTTTGTATTAAAGCTGAGTAAAAATAATTTATAAACCCAACAGACATTTTTTCTTTCATTAACCATTGTACATATTTTTCTAATCTCAACTACCAAAGCGTTTGCTATTCAATTGGGGAAGTTCAAAGCAAAATAGAAGATTCGTTAATTCGTAAAGCAGCCCCTTCCCGTAGTGAAAATTGTGTTAAGGGAGAGAGTAGTAGTCTTAACGGATGGCACATTTCTCTTGATATATACATATACATACATATATATATTTTCGATAAAACATTCGATATTTTTCGATATAAAATAATTCGATACATACATACATATTTTAGATAAAAATAATCGATAGATTAGAAAAAATGCATACTTTTTGTTAGAAATATTCGATGTTTTACATATTTTCGATAGAAAATATCGATAGCTTAGAAAAATAATTGTTCAGTTTCGATGAATAATAATTCGATATACGCATTTTCGATAAAAATTACGACAGTTTTGAAAAAAAATTATATTTCAAGGTAAATAACCGATAGTTTTCGATAAAAAACATTCGATATTCGATAATTCGATATATATATTTTCTATAAAAATAAAGATAAGTTTAAAAAAAATAATCGATATACAAATTTTCTAGAAAATAATCCTTATTTTTCGATAAATAATAATCGACATATCGAGAAATATTTCGATAAAAAATCGATGGTTTCGAAAAATAACCCATACTTTTCGGTAAATAATAATCTATATATGTATATTCGATAAAAATATTTCTCGTTAAGCATATGACTATCAGTGGCTCTCTCTCTCTCTTCGGACCCATTTCTAGTGTATTTCACATTTTCAAAGAATCGTTAAAATTTTTACTGGGTAAGAAAGAGAAGCCTTTAACACAATGATTAACAAACGATAAACGCACAAATCCTTTACAAAGTTATGGCAAATGAGTGGTCACAAATAAAAACATAAATGAGTGCCCACTTCCAGCACAATTTCACAGTAATAAAAATTAAGTTAAATCTCAAAATTGTTCACTTTTCAACTGAAAAATGAAAAAAGAACGAACAACTCAACTGCACTTCTACAAATCAATTTGTTAGAAAAGTGCCTGTACCAACTACAATATTAAGAATACGTGCTTTGTGAAATGTTGAGCATGAATACATATACATATGTACATAAAACGTAACTAAAAAGAGGAAGTGCGGCGCAGAAAGGAAGACAGACAAAGCACGATGTGAATTTCAAATACATAAATTTATAAAAGGAGAGGAAAATCTGGCTGTATGTATGTAAAAAAAGAAAGTTGTCTATGTCAATCATAAATGAGTGACAGCTACGAGACCGAGACTCTTGCAGGCTGCAGTTTGACCCCCCTTACGTCCTCACAGACTTTCTCGCCTCGCCTCGTCACATACACATACTACACCATGTTAGTTGGACGTGCTGCAGTTTGCAACAGAAGCTGAAAAGCAAAGTGTGCAGGAGGTGCTTGCAGGAACTGGCATACATATGTACATATGTATTTTAGTTTCATATGTACATATGTGCTATGTGCTAGATATGCATTTATGTATGTATGTATTAGAGTATGTGTGTATGTACGATAACAAGGCGGGTAAACCCAACTAACCACACTTGTCATTTGCAAGAAGGACATCGTTTATAGGACAAGTGCAACCTCAATCAAAAAAAGAAGCAGCAGATATAGGAGACAGTCACGTAAAGCAACAACCTCGCAATATTTAGTTCCTAGCTGGCTCAGAACTGGTTCTAAAGCGATATAATGCGCGACAGTTGGTACAAATATGGTAAATTTCACAAATATAGTCAATTTCACAAAATTTTTGCAATTTACAAAATTTCCCAAAAAGGGAAATTTTTCTAAACCAACTTAAATTGTTTGCCTAAATGTCTTAACAAGTCATAGTGGAGAAATTGAAAAAATTTCCTCAAATTAAAATTTCCCAAAACGGGAAATTATTTAAAATCAGATAAAGTCGTTTCTCTGAAAATCTATCAACACAAAATGGCAAATTTCATACGAAGATACTAAATTCCAAAAATTTCCCAAAAAGGGAAATTTTTTAAAAATATAATAAAATGGCTTGTATTTAACTTCAGTGAGTCATTGTAATTAATTTAATGAAATTTTATTATTTAGCAAAACTTCCCATAAAGGGAAATTTTATAAAATTGAGTAAAAGTACAAAAAAAACAGGTTTTAGTGTTTAAACTATCTCCGAACTATTAATTTTTAAACTAACACAGAAATCCCCATATATGCATATTAGGGGCAGTACAGAAGCGAGCAATTGCTACTTCGTAAGACATCAACGTGTTAAAAAAATACAATTGAAAGCATTGCGTCGGATAGATGGAGAATCAATGCTGTCTTGTTTGAGGTACATACATATGTAGTTCTGCTAGAGCTTTGAACTAGGCAGATTTCCTAAATGTTAGGTTCACATGTATGCATATATGCATTTTGTCTGGGTACATATGTACATAAATATAAAAATTTTTTTGCTGTCACATGAAGCTGTTGTGGCCAAAGTCGCGCTATGATAGATGCATTCGCTTGCTGTTTTCCGGCAAACGGCTATATACACATATATACGTATTCCTCTTTTTTTCCACTTTCAATTTTTCAGCACAAATGCAATAAATTTTTGGTAAAGCAATGTTATTTGTTTCGTCTGTTGTCATTTGCTAGTGCAAGTGTCAGTTTACTATATATGAAAATCGCAAAGCTTTAGGCGAGCTGAACTGAAATACAAGCTTATGTATATGTAGATACTCGTACGTTGTCCAGCATCAGTTTAGGCCGAAAAAAAATATAATTAAAATTTTGTGAGAAAAAATTGCTAACTAAACTATCGATTTGTTGCTGGCAGCTGCCACAACAAGAAGAAATTTGATGAATTTACGAGAACTTTATAAAAATGCATACAAGCTGAGGTTAGGTAAGACTGGCTGGCCATTAATGACTTCACATAGACTAAGTAAGTCCTTAGTGTTAGGGTTCAAACAAGGCATAACAACCCCGTCACATTGGCAAATTCCTTTTACCCCTTTTATTCGAGATCAATGAATACAACTTCCTCTAGAAAGAGGATCCTCTTCAGGGATAGCAAGCCTTTAGATATCTTCGGAAATTGTATTTAAAAAGCTAATTTTTTTAAATCGACTGTTGGGAAAATGGTACTTGTTGTTGGACTGTTGGGAAAATGGTACAATAGGTACTCTTTTATGAATTACATATCGCCCGTTTTATGTAATAGGGATTTAACTCGAAATATTCGATTTCTGGGATTTTGCCATATATTTCAATAACTGGGTCGTGCCTTTGAGTCTAGTCTTATAAAATACTCAAAAAGATAAAAATGGCGGAAATAAAAGTGATTTTGTAGTTAGCCGGAGAAGGAAACTATTTGAAATTATAAAAGTTTATTTGCGTTTTCCCAAAAAAAAATTTTTTGAGTTAAATCCCTATTGCAAAAAACGTGCGATATGTACCTATATGTATGAAATTATGAAGGATAACATACATTACTTTTGAAGATCTTGTACAAAATTATTCATGCGTGGCGAAAAAATCAAATCTTATAGAGCAGTTGCTCAATTAATTTTACATGTTCGACAAATTTTTGTTGCTTGTGTGCAATTACTATGTTCCAAGGCAATGTAATCAATTCATGTCTGTGTAGTCTCTCTTTCGCTGAAACTGCCAAAAACAGTTGGTGTTTGCGGTTATTTAGCAATATATTTGCCCTAAAATAATACGAGTATGCACACGCAATTCATTATAAATTCACATATCTATGTATATGTATGCGGAAATTGTGACATCATTCTAATTTATGATGTTTGGTAATAAGTATTATGTAAATATGTACATAAGCAAATGTGTATGAATATGTAATTTCAGCTTTTTCACTGTGAATTAACTTATGTGCGGATCTATACATACATATACATAGGTATGTCATGCACGAGTGACAGTGATATGTCATATTTTGGGCTCTCACTGTTTTGCATAAATTCAGAAAATTCTTCAGCCGTATGTTACACGCTTTATTATAAAAAACATTTTAAGATATGTAAATACTTAGCTGAGTCTACGAATAGTCCTGCTTCTTTGATTACTTTTAATTATTTGTTGGCTTTATTGCTTCATCAACAACTACTTGACTGATTACTTTATTACTTTATTACTTAATTATGTTATTAAGAAAGAAAACAACCAATATAGAAAAAGTAGTTAAATTACTTAATTTAATAAGTATTTAATTATTTAATTATTTGATTAATTGAAAATTTGAGTTCTTGCTTTCTGGATTAATTTATAATTCGTTTACTTTTTCATCACTTGATTGCTACTTTGACTCATTTGTTGATTTCTAGATGACTTGGTTGTTTAATTACTTTTGATTACTTTATTATCTTATCAGTTTATTATTTGATGTATTGTGGAACGATTTTCCGTCATACCTTGCAAGTTTGGTTTGGAGACAAACCGGTATAGGCTAATTTTCGCCGTTCGAGAATGAAAAAAGACACTGAAGATGGCGCATATTAACCGAAGCCGGTTTGTCTCTAAACCAAACTTGACAAGGGATGACGGAAAATCGTTCCACAATACATCATATTCCTACCCTGTCGGAAAAACAAGCAACCAAAAAGTAGTTCATTATTTGATTACTTGATTAACGACGCGACTACTTGATTACTTTTGATTAATGGATTGCTTGGTTATTTCATTGCGTTATAACTAATCATCATATATATTATTTCTAATTGGTGTTTTATAAATATCCCTTTTTCTGCTCACATAATTTACCAAAATTAATAAGTGAGGCATCGTTTTAAAGGTATTAATTAGCTATGCATGCGAAACGGTGTTTTATTGGGCGTGGTACTTTTTTAAACGGTTTTATTTATTTTATTTTAGTTTGTTTTATTATTTATTCTTTATTCTTGGGTCAAATTTAGTAATTCAAATTTCACCCTCTTCCTGTCAACCGATTAATCTGAAATTTTGCACGCATGTATAACCCCGATGACAATGCAATATTATGAAAAAAAAAAAAATTCCGATAGGTGGCGCGTGGGTCGCTATATTTACAAAAATCGCATTTATGGTCCGATTTGGCTGAAATTCGGAACATGTATTACTACCTTGAAAAGAAATATTTTCTTAAAAAAAAAATTCCGCTAGGTGGCGCGTGGGTCGCTATATTTACAAAAATCGCATTTATGGTCCGATTTGGCTGAAATTCGGAACATGTATTACTACCTTGAAAGGAAATATTTTCCTAAAAAAAACTTCCGATAGGTGGCGCGTGGGTCGCTATAGAGGCGTTGGACTGCAATAAACTAACGGGCAAGAAACCTTGCAATAATGAAGCACTAAATGAATTAAACAGAATGCGAAATAAAAACTAAAAACTAGAAAATAAAAATAGGTAAAAAAAACTTTTTAAGTTAAACGGTTTTATGTTATACATACATTGCAATGTTTAAGATAAATGTACTAAAAACCAAAAAATAATAAAATAGATACAGTCGTGGGAATTATAAACATTTGCATAGACTAGACTAAAATAAAACCGGGGGGCACGTCAATTGTCTACAAATTATCGACTTAATGTGCGATAGAAGAATCGTTTAATTCGTCGTTAGGCAGTTGGCCCGCAGACGGTGAGGAAAATACTTACTATTTTCTTGCTCATGGAAATTCCAATAGTTATACACTCCATGTTAATAAAAGAGATGTTTCAACAAGTTTATCGTTGGACATTCACACGAGGAATCGTTTCACTGCTCGTAGTTTGTCTTTAATCGACAAAACATATGATAAAAGTACTACTCGCTCACCACTATGAAACCCTAAAACTCGCTTATAATCGAGCTTGCTAGCTTTTTTCCACATTCTAGCCCTACTTATCACACGTCCATCGTTGTCGGTTGAACAACTGCCTAATTATAGTGTAACATTACAAAACAAACATTTTAATCAACGATTGTAGACAATTGACGTGCCCCACGGTTTTATTTTAGTCTAGTCTATGCAAATGTTTATAATTCCCACGACTGTATCTATTTTATTATTTTTTGGTTTTTAGTACATTTATCTTAAACATTGCAATGTATGTATAACATAAAACCGTTTAACTTAAAAAGTTTTTTTACCTATTTTTTCTAATAGTATTTTGTAAAAATAAAATGTTTTAAACTAAAAGATTTGCGCACAAAACTATGCCTTAAGAATTATTTTATTCTACCAAGAGTGCAGTGCTAAATACAAATTTCAAATGTAGATGTCGCCCCAGATGAATAGTCGTGTATATTTTAAAACGCTTTTATAAGCTTTAGCTGTATGTTTGTATGTAAACATCACATTATTTTAGGCGAACACGTGTGTATTCGTACTTACGCTGAATGGGGGTTTTCAGCATGGGATGTGCTTATTTATACACAGCTGTTCGTAGTACAATATATGTATATGTATTTATAGTTTTGACCAAATAACGGTTGTACGTAAGACCATAAAATATTGACATAGATATGGACTTACATAAATCAAAACGATCACGATGAAAAAAAAATTGATTGAACGGCCGGTCGTACATAATCTAACTGGCGCAAAAATAGAAATATTTTAATGAAATTTGGTACACAGATTCTAATGGGATTAGAGAAGGTTGGGGTTGAAAATAAGGCATATGCATGCATTTCGAAAAACACGTTAAACATGATAATTAAGTCACTAATAAAGCCCGAGTGATGGAATTTAATCCATGAAATTTAAAAAAATGGGCCAAGAGGGGCAAATTTTCAAAGATTTATAAGTCAAAACTTAGGAACTAGCAGATAAATCGATTAAGCTTCGACCACTGATTTGCTTGTCAAGGCGATATCTTTGTCAAACATATGTATAGGTAATTCATTGAAAGTTCCATAAGTTCTACCAAACCAAATAAATAATGTTTTTTAAAATGGGCGTGACAGCACAAACCATACCGACTAGCGCCACGTATGTTTTGTTATTTTTTTGCGCAAGATGCGCACGGGTCCGGCTAGTTATTTAAATATTTGATTACCTAATTAATTGATTACACTGGTCGACAAGTTTTTGTTACGGAAATAAAATTCTACTTTTCTAAAGGATTTCGGTGCGCTGAATCCGAATCTGAAGTCAGATTTTCTGTAATACGTACAGTTTTTTAGATATTCATGCCCAAAGAGGCGAAAAACACGTTTTTTGGCTATATTCACTGCTCAATATCTTTTAAATTAGTAGGAAAAACAGAAGGAGCACACCTCGAATTGGGAGATAAGCTCGGCCATAAAACTCGTCAGAGTTATAATAGCGCCATTGTATTATTATTATTATCTTTTAAATTACTTACTTATTTTAAAAACTGATTAAATCTATTGAAAACGCTGACATTTCTCTTGAAGAAACCGTTTAAATATTTCAGATATCTTTCTTGTAACTTGCAATATTGCATATTAAGCTTCATTAGTTTTGCAATATTTTCTCCATACAAATATAATTAAAAATTTTGAAGCACGCTTTTAGGCAGTTTATTATATCATGGACGTATGTAAGTGGCTTCGTAAAAAAAATTATTCTTCTAAGCAACTACAAAATTTGATTGCGCCTATAACATACTACAAAAGCTGCCGTTGTTTTCGACGAAAAATACCTTATTGTGCAAAAACATGTATTACTATATACCTAAATTAGATATCCGAAAAATTAAAACTTTGTCTTCAAGAGAAATGTCCGAGCTTTCAATAGCTTTAATCAATTTTTAAAATAAGTAAGTAATTTAAAAGATATTGAGGAGTGAATATAGCCAAAAATCGCGTTTTTGGCCTCTTTAAACATGAATATCTCAAAAACTGTACGTATTAGCGAAAATCTGAGTGCAGATTCGGATTCAGCGCACCGAAATCCTTTAGAAAAGTAGAATTTTATTTCTGTAACAAAAATTTGTTGAAATTTTGTCGACCAGTGTTATTTCATTATTTTTTATTAATTACTTGATAGTTTACTTATTTGGTTGTTTAAAGAAGAAATCACATAATTCGTTCATTTGTTATTATAAGATTACTTTATTGGGTCATTACTTGATTAATTACGAAAATTTTATGACCTTTGATTACTGTGTTGCTTGTTTATTGGATTAATTTATAGTTAATTGTATAAATATTTGATTACTTAGTACTTGATTACTTGATTGCTCAACTAATTTATTACCTCATTAATTTGTTGCTTAATTATTTGATAAATTATTTATTTGGATATTCAATTACTTGATTACTTTTGATTACTTTATTATCTGATTACTTTATTGGATATTACTTGATTTCTTTCGACTACTTCATTACTTTTATTATTGGATTACTTGGTTGTTTGATTACTTTACAATATGTAAATACTTGATATTTCTTAATTATTCAACACTTGATTGCTTAGTTAATTCATTATTTAATTATTTCATTACGAAATTACTTGATTTCTATTGTTGGGTGATTACTTGATTACATTCGTCTACTATGACTTTTGATCACTTGATTGATAATTGATTACTTTATAACTATATATATTTTATTATTTATATTTGATTACCTGATTACTTTTGACTGCTTGGTTATTTTATTACTCTACTTATATAATTAATTATATGCATAAATATTTCATTACTTTATTATCTGATTACTTTTGTTTACTGGATTACTCGGTTATTTGCATACTAGATTAATTTATTACTTTGATTCCTTTATATTACCAATGATTTCATAACTTCAGACTACAGTTTAAGGTTTTCAAATATAATTTTATCTATGTAAAATGTACTGAATAATGAAGCCTAAATACTTACATACACTTTTTTGCGCATTAATTCTCTTTAAAGATGAGGTCATGGTTTTATCATTTTTTTACTTCGCTTTCTTCTCTCTTCTTACTTGTAACAGTCACGAAATTAATTTTTTCCGCAAAACCAAACTTTACTTTAAAATTAATGCCGTAGTAACACACTTCCGCGTAGCTGCCCCATTATCTACAGCCTGTCACCGAAGGCAAAACTTTTTGAAGCTTTGGATTTTCATAGCCATACTTGCTTTTTTGTTTTCTACTTCATCTTCATTTTTTTTCTTCACTTTTTTGGTGACATAAACAGCAGTCCAACAGCGCGGCAGCCGCGACGTAACGCAAGTTGTTTGCCAAAACAAAAACAACAATGAAAAAAACTTTGTAAAAGACTTGCTTCTTGTTCTTCTTCTGCGGGTATTTCTGCCACAAACTACCAACAACCAATAAACAAAGTCTTTTAGTTTCACTTGGCTTTTACTTAGTTTTGGGTTTTTTATTTTATTTTTTTTTGCTTGCTGCCAAACAGGAAGTTTTACATCTTATAATTTTTGCTAATTAGCTTCCATGCCATGTCATGCCATGTGATGTGCTTTAGTATGTGTGTGTGTTGTGCATGAGCAAATAAGTCAATTTCACGCTGTGCGACTTTTAAAGCAAAGTGTTGATGTCAGGCAGACAGGCGGGCGGTCGGTAATGGCCACGAGTGATTCTAATTTATCTAAAAAAAAAAATACAATGTCACTTTTACTAAATTTATTTAGCATTTCACCACATCCAAAGCACATATTTGCTTTAGTTACCAACCAAGTTAGCTGGTCATTTACATCTGTGCCACGCCCCTCTTTCCAATTTGCTGCACATGACTGACTGGCCGACTGGCTTTAGGAATGTACCCCCGTCCATTTGAAAAGCCTGCACAAAAAGTGCTGCAAAAAGTTTTATGGTCACTGAACGTTTACAATGCATTGATATGGAAATGATTTACAAACTCAAGTGCCGGTGCCATTGGCGGTGCTGGTACCACGAGGAAACGGTTGGTTGGTTGGTAGTTGAGTTCCAACTGCGTTTCCTCACAACTTTGCCCTCATATCAAATGTGCAGCCTTACCTTTTCCATCCGCAAATGACCTGCTGATGTATGCACTCATCCGTCACTGGTATTTAATTCAACATTTGAAAGTAATAAAAAGCATAAAAAAACACAAAAAATGCATTTAGTTGGTTGGCAGTTAAAGTTAGTCTATTACTTTGTTATCAAAACGGAAGTGTGACGTTCTCTCACACTCTCATAGCTCATAAAAAAACTTACAAAAAAAAAAACGCAAAACTTTTTACCGGCACTTATTTGTCCGCTTTTAACGAGAAACTAGACGAGCGGAAATGTCGCTTTTGCAAAAATAAACGAAACAATCGACAAACAAATATACGTACGAGTATAAGGTATAAAGTTCTATGGCACTAAGTGTGGCAACAATAGACATTAGCTTGGTTAACGATTCGATAGCGATTGAAAACCAAATCTGTTTTTCAAGTCTAACCTTTAACAACGAGTGCGGAAATGGTTGGTATTCGATTCGATAGTGAAACAACTTCTCATTCTCGAAGGCAAATTTAAATGCGAGAAAGAGGGAGATAGAGTGTTTGTCTTAAAAAACGTAATTTTTCTATGCTCATTTCTGTTTTGAATATTCTTAGAGTGCACTGTTTCAAATACGAGTACAATACAGATTTTGGAAAACTGAGTCTGACTAAACATAAATCATTCACGGTTTGGTATTCAAATGGGTTCAAATTCAATCATTCATCTTAATGTTTATGCGGATTACGTAAGAATCGATTTAGATTTTTTAATTTTTCGTGGTTTTGATTTTTTTTAATAATTTTTTGAAAATTTTCAATTTGTTTAAATCTTTGATTTTCTATTTCGATTTTCAATTTTTCTATTAGGTACAATTTTTGTAAATTTTACATTTTTTATATCTTTGATTTTCGATTTCGAATTTTAAATTTTTCGAATTTAAAATCTTTTTCGAGTTCTAGATTTTTCCATTATTCGAAAATTTGACTTTTCAATTCTTTTATATTCGATTTCGAATTCAAGATTTTTAAATTTTTCGAAATCTCGATTTTTTAATATTTTTACTCAAATTTTTGATTTTTCGGATTAAAATTTCTATAGTTATTTGATTTTGGTTTCATATTCTAGATTTTTAAATTTTCAACTCCCACTTCAGATTTTTCAATTTTCGATTCAATTTCGATTTCGATTTTTTTTTATTTCATTCTTTTCGTCATTTTCCGAATTTTAAATTTTTCGGTATTTCGAATTCTAAATTTTTAAATTATTCTCTAATCTCTATTTTTCAGTATTTTTCGAATTTTTAGTTTTTCAATTCTTTGAATTTCGATTTCGTAATTTTGTTATTTTAAATTTTTCGTGTTATAGATTTTTCAATTTTCGATTTCAATTTTGAATTTTTTTTTTAAATTTTTATTCTTCCATGATTTTTAGAATTTTCCATTTTTCGGTATTTCGAATTCTAAATTTTTAAATTATTCTCTAATCTCTATTTTTCAGTATTTTGATTCCTCTATTTCGATTTTTCGAATTTTTATTTTTTCAATTCTTTGATTTTCGATTTCGAAATTTTCTAATTTTCTAATTTTAAATTTTTCGTGTTATAGGTTTTTTAATTTTCGATTTCAACTTCGAATTTTTGCTCTTTTTTATATTTTCTGTGATTTGGATTCCTCTTTAAATATTTCGATTTTGTGAATTTAAAATTTTTTGATTTTCCCAATTTTTAGTTTCAATTTCAATGCGATTTTAAACCAATGCAACGCATCGGTCTTAAGGCTTCTCTTGCATGCTCACTTTATTTCCTTGTTAGTTTCGTTTCTAACCCAAATAACCTTCATCTTCTTCTTTATTGTTAAAAATTACATTACCTCCCTCCTCTTCTTTAGCTACCTTGCGACTACAATAAGTCAGACCACAATTTATCACACACAAAAAAAATAAAATAATATTCCGTTACACTTGTTATTATATTTCCATTTTTATTTACTCAAATTTCCTCCATTACTTTTTGTTTATCCTTTCTCAAGTGCAACGGCGGACGGATGTCGGAAGTTCTGCGGTCTTAACTGCTCACCTTGAGTCCCCCTAGATGGCAGTTAATGCGTACAGTATTTCACGAAGTGCGCTGGTAAAGCGAGCCACGTTAATGCCCTTTACTTTCTTTCGCTTATTCCCCTACAGAAAACCATCAACAACTCCCTTTTTTCCCAACACTTTCTTTCTTTCGGCCGCACAACTTTTAGCCAGGCGAACTCAGCTGACCTGTCATCCGTATGCCCAGCTTATATATTTCCCACCCTTTGTTTGTGTGTTGTTTGTCCTTTGTTTTTTTTCTTGTTGGATCTTTGTTGGTTCTTTGTTGTTTTTGTTGGTTCTTTGTTAACTATTTGTTGGTTCTTTGTTAACTATTTGTTGGTTCTTTGTTGTTGGTTCTTTGTTGTTGGTTCTTTGTTGTTGCTGTTGTTATTTTGTGTCATCTACTGTTATCTACTCTAATTGGTTATAAGTAAATAAACTGGCCACAAGCTGCTGTTCGACAGTTAACTCGACACCAGCAGTTCACTATGAGTAGCAGCAACTGCCATAACAAAAGCAAAAACAACAACAACAGCCACCAACAACAGCAAATTACGTACGTAGCAAAACAATGACGTGTACGTAGATGTTGACGCGTCGCGTCGTGTTAGTGGCGGCGGAAGTGTTGCCGCAAGGTGTTCAATATTATTGCCAATGCTAACATTATTGTTTGTTTTGCGCTTTTTTTGTGCTGTTGTTGTTTAGTTGTTGTGTATTGCTTGTATATATATCTATGTGTGTATATGTTTGTATGTACATACATATATACCTTCATTACCGGAAGCTCTGCAGGCAGAGGCTGTCATTTCTGGTTAAACTCATTGTCATTTACTTGCCACACTGTTGCCACAGTTCAGAAATAATTGGTTTGTAATTGAGTTAAGTGATTTTCAATGACACTGTAATTTTGTAGTAAGAGAGAGTGTATGGGGAGAACCTTGTAAATGCTCAATACACATTAGACTTGTTTAAGGATACGAAAAGGACTGTCTGGAAAATCTATTTCTTAAGTCTCACATTCGATAATGAATCTGGAAATGGGTGGGTAATCGATTTACAAAAAAGAATTAATTCGTTTTTAACAAAGTATCATCTCTACTCGCGACATTCGTCGGCATTCTAGTACACATTAAAACTTAAGCTCCTTATCAATACACCCTTTGACTGCTCTCAGAGGCATTTCTTTTATAATACTCAGCTGACTGAAGTACGAATTCAAACACAAACCCAAGCGAGATTAATGTAAGAGTACCTACGTTTGTACACAAAAAAATTTTGTAAAATATTAATACAAGTACCACGAATAAGTGCAAATAGCAACAAGGTAAAAATTATAATAGCATATGTAAAAATGAGAGCGGAAATAATTATATTATAAATAAAGATGATAAAAGCGATAATACACAATTATTATGTCACATTGTGGGTGCTGGTTGGCTGCTGATGGCTGTTGCTGTTGTTGCTACCTTTTGTGCTCGTGCTGATAACTAATATGAAACCAGACAAAAAGAGCCGACGGCGGTGATTATGGCAACCATGGCTGGTTTTCTGTGTGTGCTGAATAAAAAGCAACTTTTAAAGCAAAAAATAAACACACAAATTGTACAGACTTTTGAAAAAAAAAAAAAAAAATATTGAAGTAGCGGAAATTTCCATGCGAAAAAAATAGTACAAATTTAAATTTAATTTTAGTGTAGAGTTTAGTGAATTGCTATTAAGAAAATGCTGTGCTGCTGCTGACAGTTGAGGCGCCTTAAAGTATGCAATTTTTTACGCTTGCAAACTGAATAACTCCCACACAGTTCGAAAGACCCATATTGAAAACCCCTAAACCAAGGGTGCTCAACGCTCTCGTATTGAATGGGGAAACTCCAATACATCTACAAAAATTTATTAGTGCGCTCAGAAAAAATTTTGTTAGATTTAAAAAAAGGTACAAACTACAAGTAAATTTTTATTCTACGATTGGAAAATTTTACATACAAAATACATATGTACAATATTTACAACATACTTTATTTATATAAATGTATCTATATATTAAATTAGGATATAAACTCGTACATATAAAAAAAATCTACATATTACATAATAACAATAAGTGATAAGTTTATTCAAGGCCGTTTAATAAATTATCAATATATATTGTCGAATCAGAGGTGGATAATTGCAGAATTGATTCCAAATGCTTTTGTGATAAAAGGTTTCTTTGGTTTGTTTTGATTAACTTAAGGCTAGAAAAGGCTTTTTCGCAAATATACATATGTGCTTGCGAACATGGATAAGTATTTTAAAATTTCATTTGTTATGAGTGGATACTTGTCATATTTTATTTCTGTCATATATGTAACTTACCTTAATTATTAATTTATATACGTACCTATAATTAAGTAGCATAGACTGCGACTCGCAATAATATTACAGCAAAAAAAGCTCTAATTCCTATTATTCTTAATAAAATCTTCTTTTATTTTTCTTCAAATAATTTGAAATACACTTTTGCCACACATTTTTCAATATTAACTAGAAATTTTGTTCAGTTTTTTCGTTTGCCTACAAATCGCACCATAAATCAAAAAACTGCACAACTCAAAATTTTTTGAATCCATGAATAAAGGGTTTAGGGACTGCTAAATGTTGGTCTCCTCCCAGCAACAGTCTTTTTCCTTACCCAAGGTTTTACTTCAAAGCTTCGTTTGTAAAGAAAAAGGTTTTCTTGCATTTCTTCCATTTCTTTTTTATTTATTTGGGTTTTGAGTTATGTCGCTTTTGAATTCAAGAATTCAATTCTTTCAAAAAAATTTTATTTTCAATTTGTTAGTGTAATTTTCAATTTCATATGAGAAGGGCGAAGCCAACGTAGCTTCATATGGGAAGGGCGAAGCTGACGTAGCTTCGCACTTCCCATATGAAACTCAATCACATTCATTTGAAATTTTTTATACCTGAGGGCATATGGCAGGGGAAGAAAATTTTATTTTTATATTCAAAGGGCGAACTTGTATCTGTGCCTATGTCTGGGGGAAAAACAAAAACAAATGTGATTCAAGGGCATAGGCATGAGCATCTATGCCCTAAACCGTTTTGCTTCATTTGGTAAATTTTTTATTGCCATTTTAAATTTGAGAAATTTCGTCCGAGTGACGTTTAAATATATTAAAAAAGGCTTAATATACATATCGTACAGAAATACATATGTTGTTAGAAAATATATCGACCCCTTTGCGCGATTTTATCGTAAGGGTCATTTTCTGGAATTTCACTTTTTGATGCAATTTTAATCTACATCCGCCAGCCCATCACCTGGTAAAATATTATAGCTGAAATCCTTATAGTTGTGCCAAAAATTGGCTTTATTTTTTATCGTAATGGACAATCCACACTTTCTTCTTCAGCTCGAATTTATCGTATCGCCCATATAAAAAATATTTTGAATATAGCTAGCAGTTAATTTTATGCATTATTTGTTTTGAAATTTAAAATAGAATATGAAAGGGATTGTAAGCGTATCTAATGTAGCCATGGTACCATGATTATGTTTGGATTATCTTATAACCTTAAACGAGTTGTTCTTGCATGTATATTTGTATGTATATTAATTTATTTATATATTTCTATATCCACTACTATCTCGGGAACGGCTGAACGGATTTGGAGGAAATTCGTTTTACTGATAGTATGCCTATGGTCGCTGTGGTGCAGTGGGTAGAGTGCTCGTCTGCTATGCCAGAGGTCTCGGGTTCAAACCCCAGTCCGAGCAAAACACCAAAGAAATTTTTCTAATTAGTAAAAATCCAATTATTGGGTTGTTTAAGAGTAGCGGTCACCTCTCGGCAGTGGGCGGCATACCCTCCGAGTGTATTTATGCCATGAAAAACCTTCTCACAAAAAATGCATTCGCCGTTCGGAGCCGGCATAAAACTGTATGGTATTTTACGACGTATTTCAATTAAAATATTGCCCAGTGGAATTTCTACATAACCTACTTTTATTAATTCCTTTGTAAACTATCTCGAAAACAGTTTGACTGAGTTGAGTGAAATTTTATACATCCATTTTTAGCTGATTTAGTTACTTGATTAGATATTTGTATATTTCTTTATGGTGAAATATAATACTTTCTAAGGAAAAGAATCACGTCTGAGCTCGACCACCCAGGTACTAGTAATTTATGGAAATAAGAGAATGCCCCATTTGGATGGAAAATAATGGAAACTAGCGATTAAAAATACTTACTTATTTAGACAAAAATAGCAATAGTATTATCTGTTCTTGTGTCGCCTTTAAACGGCATCTGCAATGTAATTTGTTTTTGGAGGGTTTTCTGACATTTACTGATTGGGAGTCGCTGGTTCAAATTCACGTTCGATGTGCAGTTTTATATTTTAGACTAGAAACGCCGACAGATGTTGCTCTGTCCAACCATTGATTTATCGGAATAGTGTAAAATTTTTATATTTCCATTTACCTCTCCTTCTCCCCGCTCATTTACCTCTCCCCTTTCTCTTACTCACCACACTCGTTCCATTGCTCCGTCACAATACAAGAAATAATCTACCTATTTACCAAATTTCCAACAAACTTACATATTATAAAAACCAACTTTCCCAATAGATCGGTCCCTGGTCTGCCGGAAATCGAACTTGGAAACTTTAGAATGGAAGACGAGTACAATACTTACTATATTACCATTATCCCATCATTAAAAACACAAAAGTATGGAATAAAACATTTGTATTTTTCATACAAACTCTTTTTTAAATATTATCGTAAGGGACATTTATTCAAAAATACTCATAAAAAATTGAGAGCGAAAATTATCGTAAGGGACAAAATTATGATTTTTTCGCAAACTACATATTTTTTCAAGAAAAAAATTATCAGTTTCAGTATATTAATTAATTACTTAATCACGTGTTCAATTTCGTTTCAAAATTCCAATAAAAAGTAGAAAAAAACGAAAAAAATGCTCTCCTGTAAAATTTTCTTTTGTCGGTTACGATAAAGTCGCACAAAGGTGTCGATATAGTAAAATTGCACGAACTTTAATTTCGTAGAAAACTTTAACCCTGTAAAACCCTCACGAAGAGGTCGTCTTGAACCTTCTTTTCGAAAGTCCGAAAATTTTTTTTTTTCAAGTTCGCTAGAGGGTTAAAATGTTCTAAAAAATTATTCGCCATAAAATTTCAGTAGAGGTCCCCTCAGATAAAATCTTTGTATAAAGACCTAAAAGATCACAATAAATAATAACCAAACACCACGCCGTGAGAAAGCTTCTCTCAAACAAATTTATCTGACACTCGCAGTATGCAGGGACCGAAAATAACGGTTATTTGTTTCTAGTGTGGTGTAAAGTTACGCAAAATAATCAGCTTTTTATTTTTTTTGGTCAGCTATAAAAATCAAGCCTATTTATTTGTCAATATTTCTGGACGATACTTATTTGTATCAAATGAAAGGTGTTGAGCAGGGCTTTTAAATAGAGGTGTAGTTGTTAAGATTCGTAGGTCGGGTTCCCAGTACCTTGTTCCTTGTACCACATAAAAGGCAAATTTTCCCCTTATTCTTCTTCTGCAACACACTTAGTCACTCGCTGTAGCGGAAATAAAAAGAGCATTTAAATAAAAATGAAATGAATGCCACGAGAAAAAAGGGAAAAAAAAATTAAAAATGAAATGAATGGCACGAGAAAAAAAAAACGAAAAAAAATTAAAAATTATTGCCACATGAAACCAAGAGTTTACTCGCAAATATGCTTGCGGTATTTGCAACTGTCATATTTTGGGTGAAACATGTGCGTGGTGAGTTTAATTGTACATGCGAGTGGTTGTTATTGTGCAACTCACAATGCCGCTCTGCTCACTGTGAGTTGTTCATGCACTTGCGTGTCACTTGGCCAAAGGCTGAATAGAGGATGGGTTTTGGCTGGTAGGCATACACCAATATGTTCCTATGTAGGTACATATGTATATAATATATATTATATATGTATATGTAGCTTGAAGTATATTAAATTGCACTATCTCGGCCGAAAGGAATCTCGGCTGGTGACTGTTGACTGAAACTCTGTAAAGTGTGTAAATTAATTCATGTGAGAACGCAAATTTAAAAGACTACGCAAGCGAATGGGTGTGCGTGTGTGTGACTGTCAAGTGTACAAAAACAAAAGGATGATGAGTGTGTTGTCGAGAACAAAAACCAAAAGTGACTGGCCGTGGTGAGGAGATAAGGCGGCAGATAAAGGAGTGACCAAAACATATTATTTGCATGCATATAAATTTTAACAGCGGTATGCATTACATTGCGGAATTGCTTAATTTTCGTTTGCAAAAAAAAAAAAAAACAGTACAGCAAGCGTATGTTATGAAGTGCTAACGAATGCACGCAGAAACATACAAATACAAATTCATACATTGGTATACTCGTAGCACATTCTAAAGCTGTGCTCAGCTGTAACGAGCACTGAGAACTTGAGCTCTTCGGCGAGTGAAACAAAAAGTACCGCGACGCGACGCGACGTGCACTGACCTGAATCGTATTGTAAATGTGCAGTAAATAGCAAAAAAAAATATAATGACAAAAACAAATGGAATTTTGCATTGCATTGTGCAAGTGCAGCGAGCGGACGAGCGAGTTAGTTTGCATTTGCAACCACAAAGAACAATGCAAATGTGTAATGCAATATATGTACATATGTATGTACTATATATGTATGTAGTAGGGATTCCAATCCCGGGATCCCGCCCTTTTTGACTCCCCGAAAATCCCGGGATAGCTAGAATTTTATCCCGGGATTTTCGGGATAAGGTAAAGAGAGAATATTCCGCTATTATAGCAAAGAAAAGTTATATTTTATATAATTTTTATTGGTCTCAGATCTGTATACTAATAGCATTTCCTATTCTGAATGAAAATGTTGCATTATTACATTGCAGCATTATCAACATGTGTCCTGTGCCCTATTAAAGTGGTGCATTTTTCATGTGATGAATTAAACAAAAATAATGCAACCTTTTACTTGTGCTAAGAGCAGAAAATGTTGCCCGTAGTCGGGCCAGTTTTATATTTTGTCAATAGCACAAACATACCTAAAAAAAGTGTTGAGTCTGTGTGGAAGAGAACAAAAAAATGTGACAGCAGCTAGAATAAAAAAGTCCATTAGTCAAAGTAAGGATTAAAATGTTTGATTTTTTTAATAATTAAATTTTTTGGTGTTGAAGTACGCGTTGTAAGGAAACGTACGTTAGGTATTTTTAAAGCTTTTAGCTTGTGGCAAAATTCATTTCATAATATCTATTTCCTGATTTTTGGTCATTTATTTCTCAAATGTTTTTTGGAATTTTCCCACATGGAAAGTAAATAATGGAAGAAAATTGAAACAAAATTTTAATTAGACTTAATCGTCTTACAACACTGTACTAAAATTAAATACGCAGCTGCATACTCGGAATTCATATCAAAATTGTGCCTCCGATATTTATCTATCCAGAAGTTGCATTAATTTTCTGGATTTTTCGGCAAGCTTGGAAATATTCGCTTAAACAAAGTACGTCGTTAAATTCTAAAATTTTTTTTATTAATATCTTAAAAGTACCAACTGCAAAGGCAAATGTTTTGTTCGCCAAATGTATGTAATTTTCGTGGTTGGTTGTGCTTTTTAAAGTAACTCTTAGGTATTATTAAATAATGCGCATGATTTTACATTCCTATTTTATTTTGTTACTAATGAAATAATAAAAAATGGCAATAAAAATCTATTTTTTCTTTGCATTTTAAAGTTGTAACGTTTCTCTAAAAATATATTTACTTTTTTCAACCCCAAATATAAAATAATACTGGTGGAAATTTTTTTGTAACAGAAAAAAAATTCTACGTTTCAAAAGGATTTCGGTGTAGTTTTTGAGATATTCATGTTCAAAGAGGCGAAAAACGTAGTTTGTGGCCATATTCACTCCTCAATATTTTTAAAATTACTCACTTTCATTAAAAACTGATTACATCTATTGAAAGCACGATCATTTCTTTTGAAGACAACGTAGATATCTGAATAAGATACCCAAAACAGCAAAGCGCTCTTTTCAAGAGAAATGATCGTTCTTTCAATAGATGTAATCAGTTTTTAATGAAAGTGAGTAATTTTAAAAATATTGAGGAGTGAATATAGCAGGGACCGTAATCATTATGAGTTTTAGTATAAAAATCGCCATTTAATCATTATATGTTGAGTTTTTTTATATTTAATCAAAAATAATCATTATTTTTTGAGTTTTATTTTTTTATCAGAAATAACACTTATTCCTTGAGCGATATTTAATCTTTCAGAAATAATCATTATTGTGTGAGTTTTATTTTTTTGATCGGAAATAACACTTATTCCTTGAGTGATATATTTATCGTTCAGAAATAATCATTATTGTGTGAGTTTAATTTTTTTCGATCAAAAATATCACTCAGTCACGAAGTTATATCGATGGGAATTTTTTTGTAATTATGTTCTAGAGCACTTCAGAGAAAATTTGAGTTTTTCGACCTAAGCAAAAAAATAAAACTCAAAGAATAATTTTTATTTCTCAGCGATAAATATATCACTCAAGGAATAAGTGTTATTTTCGATCCAAAAAATAAAACTCAAAAAATAATGATTATTTCTGAGCGATAAATATATCACTCAAGGAATAAGTTTTATTTTTGATCAAAAAAATAAAACTAAAAAAATAATGATTATTTTTGATTTTTATGGATATCGCTTAAAATTTTTCGATCATAGTGGATTCGGATAGTGCTCTTTCAGACATGCACACACACAAACTCAATACTCTTCTACGATGTTTGCAAGTATTTAATTTTTTTCACTGAAAATATAACGAATAATGATTATTATGGGTCCCTGGAATTTTTCGTCTCTTTGGACATGAATATCTCAAAACCTACACGTATTACCGAAAATCCGACTTCAGATTCAGAATCAGCGCACCGAAATCCTTTAGAAAAGTAGAATTTTATTTGAGTTAGAAAATTTTTTTGGAAATTTTGTCGGCCTGTTGTAATTAAAGTCCGGGATCCCGGGATTATAAAAACAAATCTCGAAAATCCCGGGATCGTAAAAATCGGAAAAATTGGAATCCCTAGTATGTAGGTATGCCTCTAATTAAAATGAATTAAAAGACTTTTGTACGCGTCTAATAGTTCTATAGCCAGCTGTGCTTTTGTACCACTTTAAGCGCAGCCATCAACAATGTAAGACTGTAAAAATTTGTCGTCAGTGTAAGCATATCAACATTTGTTGCATACTTCAAGGCGTTTTAGCTGGTTTTTATTTGCTATGGCGTTTATTAAAATTTCATCTGAGGAGACCCCCAGTGAAATTTGCTGGCGCACAATTTTCTAGAATATATTCAGTCGCTAGCGATCACCCAAATTCTATTTCTCGGTAGGTACAATTCGCAGTGAGTTGTCAACATTAGACATTCGTGATGGAGTTAATGGATTGAAATTAATTTTAACTAGTATCGCCGGTACTCGAAATTCGACCATGCAATTTATTTTTTCAACTTTGTATTGGTACGAAAATTATTCCTTTTCGCGGAGATAAGCAACACTTTCCAAATTCCAGTTGTACCGCAACACTGATTTGCCCTTTTGATCACGGTCCGACGCGAAATCATGGTCAAAATCAAGGCAGATCATGTATTTTGTTATTGTAATTGATAGAGTGTAATGTCAAAATGATATTTCGCCGTGGTTAAAATCTAAATTCGCTTGGCGCTCGTCCATTCCTATTGGCCATGATGTGATTTCGCTTTGATTTTGACATTACACTCTACCTTTGTAAATAAAAAAAGAAGTTTTTCAATTCGCCACCTGTTAGATATGCCTTGGTCAAAATCAAGGCAAATTCATTATGGTAATGGCAGGGCGAATTCGGCAATATTCGCCTCGATTCGCTTTAACTTTTTGTCCATCAGAATGTCAAACTCAAAATCAAATTTTTCTTTGTTTGACATTCTCCTGTATTCTTCTGTACACGGCGAGTTAAAAACGATAAGAAGGAGAAGTCAGCTGTTCACGTACCATTACCATATGAATGAATTTGCCTTGGTCAAAATTAAAATTACTCAGTGTGCTCTCCCGCCCTCTCTCTCATTTTTCGCTTTAATGGAAAAGCAATAGGAAATATTTGGCCGCGTTGAGTTTGATCTCAGCGTAAACTGGGCCAATGCATATAAAATAGAGAGAGCGCTTTTAAATTAAAGCGAGTCTTCAACTGTGTTTACGATATTTGTAAACACGTTTACGATATCTATTTCTCTTAATAAAAATTTTATTTATTAATTATAAACAAATTAAATAATTTATAGAAAAAATTATATGCCTATGCTCTTGACTCATACGAACACATCCATATCCATTTTATGTGGATATGAGTATGTTAAATGTTCTAAACAGCTTGGCAATTGTTTGTATGGAAAAAATTTTAGCCTATTAATATATAGATATAGATACTTTGTGTGCTAGGTAAATAAACTGTATACCAAATTTAATTGAGTTAACTTTCAATTTTTATTAAAATCACCAAGTGAATTTATGCATCTATACAATAGTCTAATTCGCTTTCAATTTAACCTCATAACCTAAAGTTAAATAAGGAGAACCTCTCACAAACGCCCAGTGCATTTTTACATATTTAATTGGCTTTTTAGCCACTAATCCTTCGCGAATTCCGGCCAACGTTGAATTCAATCTTCGTCTATAATAAATCGGCATTTTCGGATATACATACATAAATGTAATACATACATATGTATTGTCTCATTCTATCGAGTGCATACGGCCTATTTGAATGAATAATAATGTGTCGTCTTTTTCACTCACAGCATACGGCAGTGCATTGAAAACGAAACTTTGAAAAACACAGACTACGTAGTATTCACTTACGCATAAAAGTGAATTTTTTTTCTCCACTAAAAAGCATACGGCTCTACATTGGAAACGAAAGTGCGAAAAAAATATTGTAGGCACTCACGGGCATACGGCAGAGTAGTGGCAATCAATATAAATCAGTAAATTCACTTACGCTTAATAGTGAAGTTCTGCTCATTTTTATTTTCTCATGCACAGGCATACGGCAGTGCTGTGAATACGAAAAGTGACAAACGTTCAAAAACGTTCACAACGAAAATTGTTATCTAAATCGCTCATATATGTACATACATACATATATACGACAGTGTAGAGAAAACAAATATATAAGTAATATACATACGCACGTTCCCAACGAAAATTGTTGTCTCAGCCGCGCACATATGTACATACATACGATAGTGTAGAGAAAACGAATGAATAACATATTCACGTTCGCAATTAAAACTGTTGTCTCATTCGCGCGCATACATATGTATTATGTACATACTGTAGTGTAGAGAGAAGCAAATAAGTATTATATATATACGGTCGCAACACGTTGTTGTCCTGTTCGTACACATGTGTACACATGGTAGAGAAAACTAAACAAATACGTAAAATACGATCAAAACACGAATAGAGTAATAAAAACAAACGATGGAGAATTTTCGAAAATTAAAAGTAGACCAACTCCGAAAAAAATGCAAAGAAGCAAATATTCCACAAACGGGAAATAAAGCAGAATTAATAGATAGACTAGAAGCATTTTATAACAACGAAGATAATTTCCAAAGTGCAAGTGATCAGTTAACCCTATTGCAACGAATCTCTGACTTGGAGAGGACTATTTGTCAATTGCAAATGCAATCGCGCAATACAGGTACAAACAATGAATTTATACCACAACGTAATTCTTCACCAGTAGAAGTTCACGTACCTACATCTGGTGAAATCGCAGCAGGTGAAATTTATTACGATGTGCCACGTACACAAAATATACGAAACGAAACGCAAATTCCATACACTCAAACGTGTTATTCGTATCCGCAACAAAACGTATATCCACAGACACAAGTAACGTACTCAACTAATTTCAATAATATACCAAACGTGTTACCTAGGTATACGTCGGTTCCATTCGCGGTACAACCAGAACAACCTATTCCGGTAGTAACGGGTCCTTTCTGTAAAGTTCGCGATGTGGTGGAACTGCTGCCTGAGTTTAATCCGGTATTGAAAACTTCGCTCAATTCGATTCAATACATTAAACGAGTTGAGACATTGAAAAATGCATACGGTTGGAACGATAGCATCATTATATTCGCTGTCCAGCAGAAAATGCGAGGTCCAGCCAAGTACTGGGTGGATTCTTTACAAGAAGTGTTTACCTCGTGGCAACAGTTTGTAAAACGGTTTTTGGATGACTTTCCGTACACGGTTAATATCGCGGATATACATATTGAAATGTCGCGAATTAAAAGACAAAATAACGAATCGCCTCAGGAATATTTCTTTAAAATGCAAAGTATAGGTGTGAAAGCATGTATGCCAGAAAACGCTATAGCTCGGCATATTGTAAACGGTATGAACGATTCAGATCTAAAAAAGAAAATTTCAAATAATTACCAAAAGTGTACAGATCTCTTACGTGATATAAATGAGTATTGTATTTACAACGAAATAAAACCAATAATGAATACGGGTGTAAAACCGAATGCGAGTAACATTAATAAAAATAAATTTACAAATTCGCCAAGCGTTAACAACAGTGCAAATACCACTTTAAAAGGTATTGATAATGTAAAGTGCTATAACTGCTCAAAGCTCGGACATTTTTCGAAAAATTGTCCGGAACCGCAAAAGAAAAATCGGTGCGCAAAATGCAATCGAACGAATCATACCACTGAAAAATGTACCGAAAATCAAAAGGCTAAAGTAAACATAATTAAAGGTAATGACGGCATTGTGAAAAATATAAACGTGAATGATCAAAACGTAATTGCTTTTATTGACCCAGGTAGTGGCCGTACACTTATTAGAAAATCATTTGCAGCAAAACTTGGCCAACCGAAACCTAGTGTGGTAGTGCTAAAAGGCTTTGCTGGTGGTGAATTTGTGTGTAAGGAAGAAATTTGCCTAACTGTAGATATTGACCAAACAAAGCTGGAAGTTTGTGCATTAGTGGTAGATGACGAATTGATAAGCGAAAATAACATCTCGAATGCTCTCGATGGTTTTCATTCGTATTCGAGTCAAGTCGTAAATGGCCGTCAGTCGAAACAATCGCTAAAACATCTCGGACTCGCCAACGATTCCTCTCGTTTTCAAAGCAACCCTACAACATCTCGGACTCGCTGCAAAAAATACATAACATTTGTTGTTGCCGCTTGAATATTAAAATTGCTTTACAAAACATACAGAGTGGTACAAATCTATTGCCGTTGTTGCTCGTAAAATTCATTTGTTTCATAAGCGTCTCACTTCAGAAAATTTATTAATGTTTAAATAATTAATTATTATTATGCACGACACTGTTTAGTTGTGATTGCAATAATGCAGCGTCTATGTATAGCATATTTTTCAATTTGGTTAATTTATTTATGTATTTGCCTCACTTCCATTAAAAATCCTACTTTCTTTATCAACAAACCTCATTCAGTTTATTTTATCAACTAAAACATATCATCAAAACAACAGCCGGCCCGCCGACTAGGAACAATCGCAAAAACATCTCGCTTGTGTAGTCGAGATGTCATCGAAACAACTCCGACTCGCCGACTCGGAACAATCGCAAAAACATCTCGCTTGTGTAGTCGAGATGTCATCGCAACAACCTCCGACTCGCCGACTCGGAACAATCGCAAAAACATCTCGATTGTGTAGTCGAGGAGCGAGTCAACTTTTGACTCGATTGTGATTTTGCAACGATGGCGATTCTCTCGATTGTCTAAACATCTCGGACTCGCCCATCACTAGACACAATTCATGCAAGTAGCGCGATGGCCGACTGGCTAACGTATGTGACAATCAATCTGAAGTGCGCAGGTTCGAATCCGAGGCGGTTTATAATTTTTATTTTTATTTTTTTTTTTAGCTAATATTTTTTTATTTATTTATTTAATAAAAATTTACAATAATAATAAAAAAGTAATAAAATAAAAAAAATATTAAAAATAAGCCTGAGGGATCGGAAAAGTATAATTAGCTGAGCATTTCATTTCATACAAGATGCAAATAGAAAACTCTTTATATAAAATGCTTCACTAAACATCTGAGAATTGCAGAAATATACAAAGTCGACGGCAAGTGAACGAACGAAAAATTTTCATAGAATTTTTGTCACTCCGAAATTGCATACAAATCAAAGTGTGTCCTATAATGGTCACTCAATTCACTGCTTCTGAACTGGCGAGGGTCTAACTCCAATTGATCTATTTTCCTTTTGACACCTTTTCGCTAGTTCGGAACTAGAAATTTTGCTCACTAGTTATTGAGTTCCCTGCAGGGTACATAAAACATATACAAATGTCGCAAAAGAGTTTCCCGTTGGCAACATTTTTTTTTTAAAGGTAATTATAATTCTCTCCCGCCAGTGCGTTTTTCCCCTACATTGTTGATTTTGTTTTAATTTAATACATCCATCCCTGCGCGCCACTCAGCTACTCAATTACTTTGTTTTTAGCGCTTACGAGTTTTGTTTGCTTTGTATGTACGAGTATGTGGTATGTGAGTATGTTTTTATGTGTTCTACGCGCTTAATAAAGTTTGCTGCCGCTTGTTTTGTTTCACGTTGACGTTATTTGCGTTATTGTTATTGTTATTTCGTGCTTTTCATTGTTTTATATTCGTTCGTTTGCTTTTTGCTACATATTCACTGTCATTTGCCTGGTTTTAACTATTAATATACATATGTATGTACATATGTACGTACAAATGTACATAGATTGACATTTATACGTTCCTTTGTATAAGCCCTTGCAGTTTAGGGTTTAAGTTTCGGCTTTTTGTGTTGCAACTTGCAACGATTCATCATCGCATGGTTACACACGGTTGCACACGCATCCACGTTTGTTGGCATGTTGTCCAGTGTGCGGAAGTTTTTCGGTGTGCATTTTATGTACATAACTGAAACATGAGCGTTCAAAATAATGGAAACACTTAGGTTTTATTGGGTGCGAGAATCTATTGCCTGACAATCCTGCCACATAAAAATGCTAAGTTTAGAATTCGTGTGACCAATAGGCCAGCTGTGGAAAATGAGAAACTCTGTGCGATAGACACATTTATTTCCAAAGGGGCATTACAGTCTTAATTAGAGTCAGTCCTCATATTCTTTAACTGCTTTTTGAACTTCTTTCAAAAAAAAAGGTAAACAGAAAGATTCAAAGATGTTTTCCTTGCACCTTTTCTTCTCGTCGTAAGTGTACACTTGTGCATTTCAGGTACATACTCGCACATTCCTTCATACATACATTCTCTCATATTATTTTACAGAACATTTTCGCCAACTATTGTTCACTTTTGTTTGAAACTATTGTCTCAAAAATCGCGTCAAAGTATTTTATTACTTTGTCATGAAATGCGCTGAGAGTTGACATTAATCCAGCCAATTGCTACTACAGTTGTCCCCTCGATAAACTTCAGTCAAACAACAATAAAGAAACACAACAACTTCCTTTGACACACACATAAACACAAAACAAGCAGACAGCAATAAAAAAGTAGCTTCTTCTTCTTAATGAACACAACAATTTGAAAGTATTTATGCACTACTTGTTGGCAGTTGAAGGACTATTTGTAATCGTCGTCGTCGTCCCCTCAATGGCACACACACGAATTGCTTCTTCTTCTTTAACATACAATTTGTCCATCACAAACTTGGCAGCACATCCCAGTAGAAAATATCTCGTGCGCTCCCTTGATGAGCAAGAATAGAGCGCTCCAAGGAGATCAACTATAGAGCAGCTTGTGATCTCCTGTTGTTTTTTTGGGAGCAGTGTGGGATCTTTGTTTTTTTTAACAGTTATCTGTGATCACTTACTGTTTTTTGGTAGAAAAATGGGATATTTCCTTTTCGAAAATTCACAATTATGCTACAAACATAATAAAGCCATCGACAAGCGACTGGAAAAATTTTTATACAGTTGTAATAAGTCAACAAAAGTTAAAGGTCGCTTAATTAAAAAGCTTCTGAAAAGGTAAAAAATGTGGAAAAAGAGACGAAAATGTCCAAAAAATGATTTTCTAAGAGCCACATAAGACGCCTAGTTGAAGAAATTAGTGAAAATATAGAACTTGAAAATAGTGAAATATATGGTGAAAATAATTTTGTTTGTTGCAGATTTATTTCTTCTAATCGAAATTTACAATCGCGAATTAAAAGGCGTTTGGTATGAAATATTTTAAGGAGTGGCTTTCAGCAAAAAATTGCAGTCTGGAACTACAAGGTCTTTAATTATCATTTGTTCGATAAGTTTATGAGTAGGTATATGCAAATTTCTCATTATAACTGTATGTTATTTTGTATTACAGAAGCCGTTAAAGAAAAATGCGTAACCTATAAAGAACGCAAGATGAAGATTCAGAGAGGCCAAATTAAAATTTTATAGAAAAACTTATAAATTGAAATTATAAAAAAGTAAACAAAAATAAAAATACTTTGTTTTATTAATTTTAAAGCATTATTTGTAAATTTGTACGTTTTAGAGAACACTTCTCTTTTATATTTTCAGGTCACTTATAGAGCGCTCTGGTTCCGTTTATTTTGAACATATAAAAGAACGCTCTGGTTTTGTATTTCTGAATCACTTAGAGAGCGCTCTGATTTCGATTTTTCTAAACCATATTAGGCGCTCAGCGCCAAAACGGCCTAAGCCCAAAAAAATGGTTCTGAGAAAAACAAAGTTAAAACAAAATACGTTTTTAAAATATTTTTACTGATTTTTTATTAATCGTATATAAAGATTGGTTGTAATACTTGTTTAAGGTTAATCATTAGGTGTTAATTAAATTACATAAAGAATATTTTAAACGGTTAATACAATAATTAAAGTGGGTTAGGCCATTTTGGAATCCATATAAAAAAATATATTGATAGGAACTGAGGGTTAGGCCATTTTGGCTCCATTAATTAAAACATACAAAATTTCTTCACATAAATAATAAAAATAATTTTTAGCGTTTTAAATAATAAAAATTAATAATAATTGTTATTCGTGTTTTTTCTGAATATCTTCGCCTTCAGCTCTCGAACTTATTTTTGAATTATTATAAAAATCATGCTTTATGGGAGGTATGAACTCTTTGAGTTCCTGTAAATCCTTAAACTTTGCAGCTTCAATGAATCTTCCTCCAGGATAAAGCGGTTCCAATTCCAGTCTACGAACTTGCAGGAGTTCCTCTTTGAAATATCAACTTCTTGAAATAAACATCTATGTCATTTTAATATTTGTATTGAATTATAAATGACTTCAAATTTTGGAATCGAAGCCACTGAATCTTAAGCCATTCAACTTTTGAAGTCTTGTCTGGGGAGATTTTTATGTTTTTCACAGTTTCTCGATTAAGGATATGCTTTTAATAGCATCTGCCGTCATCTTTACCTAGTGAAATTTTTCAACATGGCTAACTTGGTTTATTTTTCGAACATACTCTTGATTAAAACGTAACATTCGTTTTTGACCTATCCAACACATCTTTTTTATTTCTAGGATTCGATTTGGCCTAAGCGGCTTAGGCCATTATGGCATCCACGTTTGTTTGAAGTTTGCATAGACGAAAAACAGTTTTCAGCAGGTAGTATAACTTAGTGTTATACTATACAATAGGGAGTTTTTTTAGTATTTATTTTAAAAGGTTCCGGTTAGATCAGCATAGTCAGTTTGATTTTTTTTTGAAATGAGGGTTAGGCCGTTTTGGCACTGAGCGCCTCATGTATAGACCGCTCTGGTGTTGAAGGATTTTTATCATTTGAAGAGCACTCGCTTTTTGTATTTTTAAGATTCTATAGAGAGTGCTCTGTTTCTGCTCTTTTTCAATCATTTACAGAGCGCTCGCCCTCCTAGGAAATTCCATGTTAAAGGGAGCATATTTTTGTACGGAGATTTGGATAATCTGGGAGCACTCCCATGCTCCCTATAGAGCGCTCCATTATCGCTCATAGTATGATCCGCTTTTCTACTGAGATGTTTATAAAACATACCGTGTTTTGTTTTTTACAGTCACTTTGTTATTGTTTTGTTACATACATTTACGAATAAATTGTTGCAAAATTTTTAAAATGCTTGTGTGCGCGCATCAAGTGAGCACCGACAAACTCCGACTGCGCGGATTTACAATTTTTTTGTTTTATTTTGAGTTCGCTTATTTAGTGCCAACGTTTTACTTTAATACTGGTTTCAGACAGAAAATTAATGTAGTACATTACAATTATAATTTAACAATAAATTTTTGTGTTTCACACACACTCAATTAACAAGGAGATGTCAAATTTCATAAAATAATTTGTTGTTATTGACAACAATTTTTGAATAAATAATCCCAGTAAACATTCGGGTCATAAAAGAGTCCGAAAGGAATCCTAAACTGGAGCATTCACACTTATTATGAGCTCACTGTGGAGTCCGAAATGTATGTATTTCTGTTCTTAAGGTGGTCCCCTGATATGAGCCTAATTTCATACATTTTATGAGTCTGAATATGTAGTAAAACCAAAATAATTATTTTGTTTTTGCATTTTCCTTCCCCTGGCCCAATTCTCTTCATCCTCTCTCTTCCTTCATCCCAGGTTATTCTCCTCTTCTATCATTGGTTGCGTTCAGAAGTCGCAACTGTTAAGCGAAACACCGATCGGAAAGTGATATAATTTGCGCCTTCTTAACGAGCTGATACAGACAAAAAACAAATTATTATTATAATTACCTATCCCCAACATAATCGGCAATAGCTTCGCTGCTTTGAAACATTTTTATTACATTCAAAAATTCATAAATATATGTAGGTACATATTTATATTTTTGTACATATGTCAAAATCGTAAGAACAACATGTTGTCCGAAGTGAGCATAAACAATTTATGATGGAAAAAAGTGTCCAAACTCACATCATGTTGTGTTGATCAGAAATACTCAACTTTGCGTTCAGAAGATAAAAACACAACTGTTGCACAACCGTTGGGGTTCTGAACGCAACCATGG
The DNA here is from genome assembly GCA_960531455.1 of Urophora cardui. Taxonomy (NCBI): domain Eukaryota; kingdom Metazoa; phylum Arthropoda; class Insecta; order Diptera; family Tephritidae; genus Urophora; species Urophora cardui. The sequence goes on from OY482674.1 coordinate 15,215,822, forward strand.
TGGAACCTTCATTGCTTGCTTTATAGTATTGTCTATTGGTATTTTCCTCCGAATTCGAACCTGAAATTCAATACAACGCCATAATATAATGGAACATTCAACATTATATTGAACTTTAGTGATACTTTTATACCTACTTCCCATATTTCGAATTACAATTATCAATTAAAAAAAAAAAACAAGAAAAAAAATTATAAAAATTTTTCCTTACGCCGCGGCGTTCTGTCAAACGATTAAAATACACGGCAGTATATGAGAATGAACAGAACGAAAACGCTGGCGAAAATTCGTCAGAATAGACTTATTTCTAATTTGGACGCTTTCGCCTGTCAAATAAATTATTTAGAACTTGATAAAAACATGTAATAAAACAATATGTTTTTTGATGTGGAAAAAATTGAAAATGTGTACAGAAGAGAAAAGTCAATTGAAGAAGTAAGGAAACATCGTAATTATAAAAATATGCATATGCAATTTCGCATTGATTCTGTTTTACTGGGCGATATTCGCAAGCAAATGTAATCGTCGCACCACGCGAAAATATGTCCGGCGATCGGTTCTGTTTAGTTTAAGCTCACACATATTTCACACATGTTTGTGATTCATATCCGACTCCAAAATAAGAGTGCTCTGAGAATGTTTGCTGGGATAATAAATTCATGCCAAAACTAATTGACGGTTGACACTGAAAATTTCAAAATTAAAAAAACGAACTTACCTCCCAGAGTTGCATTGGATTTTTATTCGATTAAAAATTCAATTAATTAGTAATGGATCCATTAAGAATTGAACTTCTGTATGGAAAATCGAGCTTCATTATTGACTTAATGAAGAAAATGTGGATAATTACTCCATTAACCGCCTGTGTGAAATCAGTATAAGGCACTCAATCAATTTAATAGCTTTCAAGGAAGTTTTGACTTCTATGTATGTAAATATGAAGGTAGTATTTGGGATAAGTATGTATGTACCTACATATGTTAGCTATTTTCTTCAGTAATTCTGCTAAAGTAGACTTTCAAAGTATTTAAGTGGAATTTGGTTTATTTTGATTGAGTCTAAGGCAATTTTAAGTATTTTAATTCTTTCATTGGAATTTTTAATGCAATAATTAACTCACTAAGTTGTATGCGCATTATCCAGAGTATGTTTCCTTAATGAAACTCCAACATTCTACTCCATACCTACATTTGTTTGCTAATTTGTTAGAGAAGTAAAAATTTAATCTATGTAATGTACTTAATCTTCTGCAACATTCCCATTCAACAGCCCATTAAGCACTAAGCGTTATTACGTGACAACTTGTAGGCTAATGGAAAGCCAAATATCTATTATTTGTTTGCACTTTTTCTGATTTAAAGTGCTGCACTTAATTTGGCGAGTGAAGAAAAGGGCGCGCTGAAAGACACACACAAATACACACAAAAAAAGTGTACGAAGCAAAAGGTCAGCAAAGTTCCCACAATATTTTTAAATTAGAAAAATACAACAAAAAAACACACGAATCAACTCAACTGAAAAGCGCGCACTATGTAAACTCGCGGCAATAACCCAAAATGGTTAAAAGTGCTGACCGCACAAACAACATTAAAAAAAAAAATTTTAATTGAAATGTTACCTACGCAGACGCGTCGCCGCCGACTTTTGACTAATATTTACCTTTCCACCAACTTTTCCACCACCTTTAACCTTTTTGGTCCTCTCTACGCTTTCCACATGCCCCTAGAGTTTTTTGCTCTCATATCTAAACAATGGTTCTCAGTCAGTGTTGCTGCCGCCAGAAAATGTCTTAATTAGCATATTTGCTGTTTTCGTTGCTGTTGGTGCCGGTTATTCACCGGCTTTTATGACTTGTCAAGCATTTTTTTTCCGTGTACCCAAATTTACGCTTGCGGGCATCATGTGCGGTTGGTTGACTTTTGGAGTGTAGCTGGTGAAATGTATGAAACTCTTGCGAGTATACATATGTGTGTATGTGCATTAGACCGTATCGAAAACAAAGGTCAGCCCATATAATGTATTTTTGGAAGATATTCCCGAAAAATTGTTTTCCAAAAAGAATTTGCTTCTTGAGAAGGTATTAATCACTCTTTTATCATCTTTTCCAGCAGTCTTTACCTTGCTTTGAGAGATGTTATCATATTTTATCTTTAAAAAATTGCCAAATATGTCCTCTGCCCGCAAAATTTACAATTGCGTTGACCATAAAATCGGTTAATTTCTTTTCAGCATCCCTAATGGATATTACCCTGTAGGGAAAATCTCTAGTTCTGAACTAGTTCGCTTCTTGTGCATTTTCGCCACTACTAGTGTGAGCTAACACCATCATTCTGTATTACGAAACGAACGTTCGTTTCGTGTCAGAGACGAATCGTGCGCCTGTTTGTATTATGTATTACGAACGAACAAGAAGACCGTTTCGGCTGCCAAAACGTAAGAAATTTACATTCTCTATTTCGAAAAATCGACAAAACGACGAAAAGAAATGTCAAATTCAAACGAAAACTATTCTGTTATCGTTGATGAATTTGAAATGGAAGAATCAAGCTACCCTTGCGCTTGGTTAAGCATACGTGCACCACCAACAACAATAATACTGCCAAAAACCACTCCATCCACAAACAACACTTGCAACGACTACTCCATCTACAATAGACCCACCTACATCATTGATTACTGGGATGGTCCCCACCAAAAGCCACACAACAAACAACGCTACGCCGGCAAGACCATCGTTGCGGCAAAATCGCAGCTTATATGATATGATTGCTAGGTCATCCAAGGAATAAGCCGAATCAGGAAAAAAAACCGAAGCTACTAACAAATTAGCAACAATAGCCATTGCCGAATATTTGCGCGAGATCACAACAGCTACATACAAAAGAGCTGAATATTGTTCTTGCACCTAATCTTTTTCATTTTCATTTATTTATGCACATTTTACATACATACATATGTATGTACATATGTATTTTAAAAATTTTAAACAAAAATATTGCGAATGTAAACAAAGGAAACAAATATACATATATATTTACATAAATATATTGACAGAGACAAGAAAACAAAACAGATTAGTGCAGCCAGATTATCGGAAAAATGCTTAAAAAATATAAAAACTTTGAAAAAAAGTAGTATTTTTTTTAAATCTTAAATTATTTTTATATGGTAAATTGGTATTTGACAAATACTTTCGTCTCACATTTTGTCATAACGTAAGGAACGCAAGAATTGACGAACAGCATAGAGAATGCCAATGCTAGACGAAATCGTCTCGAGACGATTCGTTCGTCTGAGCTTCCGTTCGCAATACAGAATGAGGGTGTAAATCTCTTTTGCATGTTATCAACTCGCGAATTTAACACGGCGATGTCCTAGGCGGCGTCAATTGTCACTCCCTGCACTACATTTTCCATAGTTCCGAACTAGTACTAAATTCTACAGTTTTCAATAGTTCGTTTATTGGCGCAATTTCGATAGTTCTGAACTAGCTACAAGTACCTACAAATTCTACAGTTTTGCATCTGCCACTTAAGTGCAGCCTTTGACACACTTCATGCAAATGGCGCAATGGCCGACTGGCTAACGCATGTGCCTTTCAATCTGAGGAGCGCGGGTTCGAATCCTGTCGGTGTCGAGGCGAATGATAATTTTATTTTTTATTATTTTTTTTAACTAGTATTTTTTTATTTATTTATTTAATAAAATTTACAAAAATATTTAAAATGTAATAAAATAAAAAAAAAAATCAAAATAAGCCTGAGGAATTGGAAAAGCATAATTAGGGGAACATTTCATTTCATACAAGTTAGGATGCAAATAGAAAACTCTTTATATAAAATGCTTCACTAAACATCTGAGAATTGCAGAAATATACAAATCCTACGGCAATTGAACGAACGAAAAATTTTCATAGAATTTTTGTCACTCCGAAATTGCACATAAATCAAAGTGTGTCTTTAATGGTCACTCAATTCACTCCTTCTGAACTGGTGAGGGTCTAACTACAATTAATCTAATTCATTTTTGATACCTTTTCACTAGTTCGGAAGAAGAAATTTTGCTCACTAGTTATTGAGTTCCCTGCAGGGTATGTACCTACTTACAAATTTGTATTTTGTATGTGGTTGCAATGAGGTGAATGCACTAAACTGTGGTCGAAAGCAAATTAACGCATTAAGTATGTGACTAAAAAGTGTGGTTAAGGTCGCAGTAATATTTGAAAAATAAATTTTTGATAAATAGCAAAGTACATAAATCTATAAAATTAAAAGCCTCATAAATTTCATTTGCTAGATACATACCTGAATCTAATATAGAGAAATTGGAATGTGTGCGGATTGAATTTCAATCAAATATTACAATATATTGCTTAGAAATGTGAACTAATCTGCTAGATGGCACCGCATTTTAATAATATTATTACTATTCAGGTTTGAAAAATCTTAATTTTGGCACAAGTGTCGGCTAGGAGTTTGTCACGTTTAGGTTGGGATAGGTTGGCCAGTATTCAGTGATACCTCAAATAGATCACATATGGTGCTTGGTGTTGCCAACAGCATATTTGCGGCGTTAAATTAAAAGTGGAATGCAGGACTTCGCTAGTTTTAGTATTTTGTGTATTTTCTAATCCTAAACGTCTTCTAGAGACAAGAAATGCGCAGAACCAAGGCAGCTAAGGCGGAGGCTGCCAAAAGCTGGGAGCATTGACAGAGAAGATATTCCAGAATGCCAACAGTTTCGGGTTCGCCGCATGCCTTGCACGCCTGACTCTGCACTAGTCCCATTTTGAATTCATGAGCTGGTATGAGACAGCGCCCTATTAGCATGCCGACCGCCAGGCTGCAGCATGCTCTAGAAAGTGCGAGTTTGCGGTTTTTGCGTTGTATGGTAGAAGCACCATTTTGGCTATTTTACATTAATAGGATTTTCCACTGGCAATCGCCTGTAGGTACTTATCGGTCCCTGATCTATTGTAGATTTATGTTAACTTAGGGAGGGGAAGATGTTTTCTATATTCACTTGCGCTAGTGGTGCTCCGGGTATCATGTGGCCCTGCACTGACTCACGCACCTAGAGGTGCTCGTCGCTGCCGTAGTCGATTTAATTGCCGCCTAGCTGTCGGTGAAAGGGTTTACACGAGAGTTTGGGGACGTTAGTTCAGCTGCAAAATGCGCTGCCTGAAAGATACTGAAGTTTCACTTAGGCGGTTGTGAAGTTTAAACGACGATATTACCACACAATATATAAAGATGTGTACTTTTCGGTAGTTTACTGACCTCTTTTGACCTCTTAGTATTACTAAAGCACCTGCTAAATATACTTCCTCTTCCTATCTGTATATATGTATGTACATAATAATATTAAGTACTACATATGTATGTATGTATGTCGCTAGCAGCTCACTAGACACAAATGCACACTGTTGATGCTGGGAGGCATGCAGGCTGTTTTCTCTCTACGCAAAACATTATTTCAGCGAAAAATTTTGTGTGGTCGTTCAACAGAAAATTCAACCAAAAACATACAAACCGCATAAAAAAACAGCACATATTTACATATATATGTATATACAAACTACTATGTATGTATATATGTACAAACGCTTAACTATAACAAAAAAAATACCAGCTATGCTTTTATAGTAAATTTATATAAAAACAAGTAAGGAAGCCTAAGTTCGAGTGGAATCGAACATTAGATACTCAGCTGTATGCTTTCATTGTTTGTTTGCGTTTGGTGGAAATACGGTGTATTTTATATAAAGCGAGTGCTGCATAAAATAGGCGTAGCCGCACCCATTTTCACATTTTTATCAGTCATCCAACTAAGCATATGAATATTATTCTTTGTGCAACATTTCATTCCTTTATGACTTCTAGTTACAAAGAAGTCACGTTACAAATTCCTAAAGGATGTTCCAGAAATATCTTTGTTAAAAAGTAGGCGTGGTCATAAACCGATTTGAATAAATTTTTGCATGCCTATTAACACAAGTTATAAAAGTGTATAAACCAAGTTTCGTCATAATATCTCAATTATTTGCCGAGTTATAGGCTAAGAAATCTCGTATATTCCCTTGTCTAAAAAGAGGCGGTGCCACGCCCATTTTCCAAAATTTTCATATTTTTTGTTTCCGATCTATTGTGGAACTCATGCCAATTATTTCAATGAATTATCTTTATATTTGACAAAGATATCTTAATAATAATAATAATAATAATAATAAACCCAACGATTTCCCTCCACCCACCCAACCGCACGAGGGGCGCATCCGCATGACGTACGGAGATTTTAAAATAAAATTTGGCCAAGGTGTTGAGTGGTAGAAGTTTATTAAACGTCGAGAACTTATACTGCTCAGCTACAGAAAATATAATTCCATCAGCTGGATATATATATGTACATAGAATAAAATATAAAACTACAAATAAAAGTAATAGACAAAAATAGAATAGTCAATTAGAGCGAGAGATTTGTTGTCACTTGTTAAGAGCGCACAACAGAATTTTTCTTATCAGATAAATAGAGTCTGATATATCGAAATGAGTAGAATAATCATTAAAAGATTTACATAAGCAACGAAGTGGTTCGTGTAATTCAAAATTAGTTCTACACTGCTTTAAAAAGATAGGTTGAAAATGTCTTGATGGTCGAATAGGAACATTTAAGTTTATTTCGGATAGGAGAAATTGACTGCTTATGGATCCTTTCAGTAGTTTAACCAGAAATATTACACCTAACATTTCCCTGCGGCTTGATAAGGTTGGAAGATTAATAAGCTTCAAGCGACTAGTGTACGAGGGAAGATTTGTCCGTGGGTCCCAATGAAAGTTCCTTAACGCAAAAAGTAAGAACTGTTTTTGAATTGATTCCAGTCTATCGGAATGAACTTGATATTGCGGACTCCAGATTATTGAAGCGTATTCTAGTATAGGTCGTACTAATGTTGTAAACAGGGCTTTAGTTACGTAAGGGTCATTAAATTCCTTAGACCAACGTTTTACAAATGCTAGGATACTTTTAGCTTTGTTTACTGTAGCATTAATATGCAGGTTAAAGTGGAGCTTACTATCAAATCTTATTCCTAGGTCAACAAAATCGTAAACCTGTTCCAAACTATAGTTATTAATTGTGTAAGACGCAGGTTGAAGGATCTTCCGTGAAAAGCTCATAAATTTACATTTACTAAGATTGAGTGGCATAAGATTAATATTGCACCACGTAGCGAAGCAATTTAAATCATTTGGAGGGCAGATCTTTCCTCCAAAGAAGAGTAAGACTTGAAAAGTTTCACATCATCGGCATACATCAGAAGTTTTGAGTTACAAATTGCATAAGAAATGTCGTTTATAAACAGCAAAAACAGAGTCGGACCAAGATGGCTGCCTTGTGGAACTCCTGAAGATACGTTAATGATGTTGGAAAAAGCATTTTTAAAAACAACTCTTTGTGTTCTATTAGTGACATATGACGCAATCCATTTTAACAGAATAGGTTGAAAACCAAGAAGATCAAGTTTATGGATAAGTAACGCGTGATTGACCTTGTCGAAGGCTTTGCTGAAGTCAGTATAAATTACATCGGTATTAGCATTATTCCTAAAACCGTTAGAGACATGAGTTGTAAATTCTAGTAAGTTGGTAACAGTTGATTTGCCTCTACAGAAACCATGCTGCGAACTTACTATTGATGAGGAAATGGAATGATTTAGACAATTGGTGACAATAGCCTCAAATAACTTTGGGATAGCCGAAAGCTTTGCTATGCCGCGATAGTTTTCGATGGAAGATCTACTTCCAGATTTATGTAGAGGAATAATAAAAGATTCTTTCCACGCTTTTGGGAAAATTCCTGACTTCAAAGACAGATTAAATAGTGTGGATAATGGCTGGTAAATATACTCGGCGCATTTGTTTAAAAATATTGAAGGAATCATATCTGGTCCGTAGTTTATGGACTTCTTTATTGTTTTAAGCAAAAATAAAACCTCTTCTGGATCTATAAAAGGGCATTCAAATGTGTTATTCTGAAAAACTTGATACGGGTATTCATTAAAGCTAACATTAGTATTGGAATAATTTGATTCAAAGAAGAGGGCAAAAAGGTTCGCGACATCTTGGCTATCACTGGCATCACAATCACGATATCTCATAGATGATGGGAATCCCATTACTCTACGTTTCGAGTTTACAAAACCATAAAACGATTTCGGGTTGGAAAAAATGTTCTTTTTCATTTTAAATATATAAGACTTATAGCACTTTTTGTTCAGAAGTGAGTACTTATGACGCAGAACTGAGTATTTCATATAATCCTTTTGAGAACCAGTCTTCTTATATATTTTAAAGAAGCGCGATTTTTTATTTTTTAAAGCTCTTAACTCGCTAGTGGCCCAAAGATACAAAGGTTCATTATATTTGCGTTTATGTTTCGGTACGTATTTCTCAAAAAGATTAAGAATCGTGTTATTGAGATGCAAAACATTTAGATCGACGTTTCCATTATAGTCTGGCCATACCAATCTTGAGAGTTCTTTATTAAGTTTATTATAGTTTGCCTTAGAAAAATTGTAACAAAAACTAGACTCAGAGTTAAACTCTTTTACGTTACCATGGTTATCGTTATTTATAATTTCGTAAACCAACTCTAAAGGAGGATGGTAAACATCAACAGGTGATACCAGGGCATTAGCCTTGTTTACAGTATAACTGGATACATCATCTACAAAAATTAAGTCAAGCATTTTCCCAAACTCGTTTCTAAGAGTATTGATTTGATGTAGACAGAGGTCATCGCTTAAAATGTTTTTATTAGGCCCCTTTATAGTTCCCATATATAAAAGTGGGCGTGGTCGTCAACCGATTTCGCTAAAATTTGCAACATGTATTACCACAAGTAATAAAAGTGTACACACCAAGTTTCGTCATTATATATCAATTATTTGTCGAGTTATGGGCTCAGAAATCTCGTATATTCCTGTTTCTAAAAAGAGGCGGTGCCACGCCCATTTTCCAAAATTTTTGTGTTTTTCGTTTTATGTCCGCAGTTGGACTCCTGCTATAAAATTTCAATGATATATCTCTATATTTGACAGAGATATGGCTTAAAATGTTTTTATTAGGTCACTTTATAATACACATGTATAAAAGTGGGCGTGGCCGTCAACCGATTTTAACAATTTTCCGTCCAAATGTTTGCCTAAGTAAGTAAATCACGCGTACCAAATTTCATCGATATATCTTGAACGGTTTCTGAGTTATGACATATAAAACTTTCAATGGTTGGCCCTTAATAAGTGGGCGTGGCACTGTCCATTTTCCAAAATTCCATCAAATTTCTTCTTAGGGGCCTTAGCTCAACACGTGTGTGAAATTTTATCACTCTAGCTCTATTAGTGACTGAGATACCAAATTTCCGATTTTTTCTATATAGAAAAAGTGGGCGTGGTCATGGTCCGATTTCGCCCATTTACAATACCAACCGCCCCAGTCTCGATACCAAGTTGTATTTTAAATTTCATCAAAATATCTCAATTCTTGCGCGAGTTAGAGTGTTTACAGTCGGACGGACAGACGGACGGACGGACGGACATGGCTCAATCGATTTCTCTTTTCACCCTGATCGTTTTGATATATATAAGTCTATATCTATCTCGATTATTTCATTCTGTTACAATCCACCGTTAGGAAATCAAAACTATAATACTCTGTGTACTAGTACAGCTGAGTATAAAAACATACATACATACAACTGTTGTAACCACAACACGCAGTGGGTGATCATTTTGCTAGAATTTTTTTTGTGAATTTTTTTTTTCATAAACTTTTTCTTTTTGGGTTTTTTCTGCATAGCTTTTCATTCAATGCGTTGCTGAATCAAATGCCATCACGATTATCGTGCAGTGATTTGTGGTGGCACAGCGGATAATTGTACAAAAGAACGGAAGTCCTGTGAACGCCAAAATACGCAGTTTATCAGGCTGCTCTAAAAAAAAAACAGCTTTGCGCCAAATCGTTTAGATGAAAAAACCCTATCAGAACAAAAGCCAATTTTTGTAGTTGGCAAATTTTTTTTGGCACAGCAAAAATTTGCAATCAATTTCGATTGTCAAAATATTAAAATATTTCTATTGATTTTTTGCTTGCATTTCATTTTCACGCTCCAAAAATTAACGTGTTGTATGTGATTTGGGCTTTTTTTGAGGCACTTAAATGTAGAAAAAGTATATTTAGTATAGCAGGTTTATGTTGATTTATGTTGTAGTAAAAAATGTGAATTCTAGGGAAATAGACCAGTTCTCTCTACAGTGCAAGAAAAAAATTCTGTATTTGTTTGACTTGCATTTAGCACTTTTACTAGCATTTGATATTCTGTTTAAGATCATTAGCTAAAGTAATTTATTATTTGAATTGCGCGACTAATCATCAATCAATCAAATGGCATCATGACATCGTGTCGCCAGTAGCATTAGTCAATAAGTACTATGTAGTAGGTATGTAGGTACAGAGAAAAAATTGTTGGCTCCAAACATGAATCAACCCAATAAACATTAAGCTTGGTTGAGAATATAAAAACTATTGCAAAACGAAGAAATCCCGTTTCGATAATGAATGTGTTGGTGTTATGTCCGAGAACTTTAAACAATGTCCCTAAAAAATGAACAAAAAAGTAAATTCGGAACAGCTATGGTGGCCTTATTTTTTTATTTATTTGTTTTGTTTTCATTTGTTTTTTTTTTTTTTTTAATTGTCCAGTTTTTTTTTTGCGAAACGGTCTAATGCCTGTATTTAAGAATAAAAGAAACAAAAAATCGTGGTTTTAGCAGTTGTATTAAATTTCCATTAAAAGTAATAATGATTAATTTTTTGGAATTTAATGGTTATTTTAATTCTCTTACAATAACTTGGCAACTAATAATCGATTAAATTAAAAAAAATATAAAAATAATCTTGATTAAAAAAATAGTCACGATTAATAGCCATTAAAATAATAACCATGATTAAAAAAACAATCACGATTAATAGCCATTTTAATGGTTATTTTAATTCTATTACATTAACTTAGCAACTAATAATCGATTAAATTAAAAATTATAACAAATAATCATGATTAAAAAACTAGTCACGATTAATAGCCATTAAAAAATAATCATGATTAAAAAAAATAATTACGATTAACAGTCATTAAAAAATAAGCATGATTAAAGAAAAAATAATCACGATTAACAGTCATTAAAAAAAATAATCAGAAAAAATCATATAAACAAATATTTTTTTTTTTATTGCATTATTATTTTAATTGCTTGATTACTTTTAATTGTTTGCTTATTTTTAATTTATTAATTAGTTTTAATTTCTAATAATTTTTAATTGTATAATTGTTTTTTATTGTTTGATTGTTTTTAATTGCTTGATTGTTTTCAACCATTTTTTCGTACGAAACCAATGTATGTCATGTCGTATGAGTAACATTTTTCAGGCAAGAATATATTTTATTCGATCGATTAATTAATTAGTCACGTATTTAAAAAATCAAAAAAAAAAAAAATTGAAAATAATCAAATAATTTTATTAATCAAGTATTTAAAAAATCAAAAATAATTGAAAATAATCAAATAATTTTAATAATCACGCAATCAAACAAATCAAAAATAATCAAATAATTGTATTAATCTCAAACAAAAATATCGAAAATTCATCGAAAATATTCCAAATAATCATGCAATTAAAGTTAATTAATCGAAATATTAATACACTTTTTTAATTAGTTAACAACTCGACGCTTCCAAACAAAACTGCACTAAGTCTGAAAACTGTGTTTTGCAGGAGAAGGTCTCAAAGTTTAAACTCGACATGAAACTTCAGTTGTATGCTAAGTATATTTTCACTTGTAACTTCTATTTGGATTGAACGATCAACAACAAAACTCGACAATATCAAAGTTAGGGTACGCTTCATACAAAACCGTAAGAATAAATAAAAATGTGCTACGTGGTTTTTCATGGCAAGCTCGCAAAGTTTGTATTCTGTAAAAATCTCGAATTGTATTATATGTACACTTTTGCTTATAACTTTTGATTGGATTGTCCGATGGATACCAAAATTAGACAGCATCTAAATTAAGACACGTAATACTTGCAAACGCCAAAAAACGGGAAAATGTACTAAGTCGACTTAATGCAGTATTATTTGAAAGCGTCGAATTAGTCATTAAAAAGCTGCATGTAATCGTATTTAATCATTAAAAATTACAAAAACAAAGCATTCTTTAATTGATAATCATCAAAAAATTTTAATCATTAAATAACAACTCTAATTTCAAGTGCTTAATATGGCATGAGCAGCCCTGCTCTAATGCAATATTCACCTTTCACAAACTTCTTCTTTCTCCTGCACACTCTCATTTTCTCTAAAATAAGCAAGCTAATGGATGCTAATAATTTAATTAACGAAAACATCCATTGTGCAAACTTTGAGTAGCTGTCATTTACTTAATCAATAAACTAAATACAACAGGTGTGAGTGCAACCGACATACATAATAAGTTAATGCTATTCAGTCTACGTTGCAATTACTTACACACAAATGTTGTGCTTTATATGCTCACACGTCATTCTACATTTACGCAAATGAGTTGCAAGAAGTGGCAAAACAAAATGTTATTGCTGATTAATCATTTAATCAGACTGTCATTGGTACTTAATCGACACTTGTATTGGCTTGTATTGCGGCGTTAAGTGTATTCGTTGTAAGCACCAGACAGAAGTGGAAGTGGAAAATGAAATAGAAAACTTTATAAAAACAAGTAAGGAAGCCTAAGTTCGAGTGGAATCGAACATTAGATACTCAGCTGTATGCTTTCATTGTTTGTTTGCGTTTGATGGAAACGCGGTGTACTTTATATAAAGCGAGTGCTGCATAAAGTGGGCGTAGCCACGCCCATTTTCTAAATTTTTATCAGTCATCCAACTAAGCATATGAATATTATTCTTTGTGCAAAATTTCATTCCTTTATGACTTCTAATTACAAAGATGTCACGTTAAAAATTCCCAAAGGGTGTTCCAGAAATATCTTTGTTAAAAAGTAGGCGTGGTCATAAACCGATTTCAATAAATTTTTGCGTGTCTATTAACACAAGATATAAAAGTGTATATACCAACTTTCGTCATAATATCTCAATTATTTGTCGAGTTATGGGCTCCGAAATCTCGTTGATTCCTTTGTCTGAAAAGAGGCGGTGCCACGCCCATTTTCCGAAATTTTTATATTTTTTGTTTCCGATCTACTGTGGAATACATGCCACAAAATTTCAATGAATTATCTTTATATTTGACAAAGATATCGCTTAAAATGTTTTTATTAGGTCATTTTATAATACCCATATATAAAAGTGGGCGTGGTCGTCAACCGATTTCGCTAAAATTTTGAACATGTATTACTACAAGTAGTGAAAGTGTATACACCAAGTTTCGTCATAATATATCGAGTATTTGTCGAGTTATGGGCTCAGAAATCTCGTATATTCCTGTTACTAAAAAGAGGCGGTGCCACGCCCATTTTCCAAAATTTTTGTGTTTTTCGTTTGATGTCCGCAGTTGGACTCCTGCTATGAAATTTCAATGATATATCTTTATATTTGACAGAGATATGGCTTAAAATATTTTTATTAGGTCACTTTATAATACCCATATATAAAAGTGGGCGTGGCCGTAAACCGATTTTGATAATTTTTCGGCAAAACATTTTCCTACATAAGCAAATTACGCGTACCAAATTTCATCGATATATCTTCAATGGTTTCTGAGTTATGACATATGAAACTTTCAATATTTGCCCCTTAATAAGTAGGCGTGGCACCGCCCACTTTTAAAAATCTCACCAAATTTCTTCATAAAGGCCTGGGCTCCACACGTGGGTGAAATTTTATCACTCTAGCTCTATTAGTGACTGAGATACAAAATTTCCGATTTTTACTATATAGGGGAAGTGGGCGTGGTCATGGTCCGATTTCGCCCATTTTCAATACCATCCGTTCCAGTCTTGATACCAACTTGCATTCCAAATTTCATCAAAATATTTCAATTTTTGCGCGAGTTATCGTGCGTACAGACAGACAGACGGACGGACATGGCTCAATCGATTTCTTTTTTCACCCTGATCAATTTGATATATATAAGTCAATATCTATCTCGATTATTTTATGGTGTTACAATCCACCGTTATGTGATTAAAACTATAATACTCTGTGTACTAGTACAGCTGAGTATAATAAAAGGTAAAGGTTTTTGTGCGATAATGTTTGAAAGTAAGCTTTCAGTTTCTATTTATTTGTCTTACAATTATCCATTTATCTAGTTGCTTACTTGCTCCTATTCAAAATTAATCAGCATTACTACACTACTATAGGTTAAAATGCATGCAGTCACATTTTATTCTACATACTTATATATAGGTATGTAACTATGTGTGCATGGCTCGCGGTTTACAGACATCTGGCTGCACCACAAGCAGCTTGCTGACAGCCACAGTATGCACTTAAGTAATCTTCTTCTTCCTCCTCGTGGCAGGTGATAATGAGCTTAAGAAACGAGAGTGTAATTATTTACCCACAGTGGAGCTTACATGTTAACTTATTACACTGTGCAACAGCACTATTGGAGGCAGAATAACTTCCACACAGAACGAAAGACCCACTATTCATATAGTGAAATGCACAAACGGTTTAGCTTCCTGATGTAAAATTTTTTTATTGCCATTTTAAATTTGCGAAATTTTGCATGAGATATTTTTTAGTTCATGATATCGCACACTAAATCAAAAACAGTCACAACTCAAAATTTTTCAAAATCGACTTTTTTCCATAAAACAGTTCTCAGAACACATACCTAACGACTGTGAAAAATTCTTCTCCAACACTGCCTTCCTTAGGTGGAGAAATTCCGTTATGTCTGTTTTGATGTTACTTGCGTTTATGTTACCTGCTTGAACAGTATCAACTAAAGCGTACTATTTATAGTTGTGAGAGTTTGCATTTAAGCAACAGTGTAGTTTTATTTTCAGTTAAAGAGTCTTATTTCGACTTGTGACACTTTAGCTGAAAAAATTTGAAATATATTTCGACTTGTGCCACTTTAGTTGATAAAGTGTGAAATAGTTTGCTATATCGTTCAGAGGTGTGATTTTTTTTATAGAAAAAGTAAGTATAACCAAGTATATTATCTTTGATACAAGTAATTATGATAATTGATAATTTAAATCAATGTAAGTATTACTATTAAGGTTAGAGTTTTCAAGATTATCATATTAGAAACATGTTATTAGAAATTTTATGCAAAATTTTTTTTTCTTTAGTTTTCATTTGCTTTTGAAAATGTGTTGAAAACATGGATGGAGATTTAATTCAATTTGATTAACTTACCTGTTAAATTGCCTTGTTGAATTTACTCTTAAACTTGAATTTTATACTTACCTTTTTACATACTTACCTATTATATACTTACCTTTTAAATTGAATACTGACCCTAAACTATACAACGTGAAGTTAAATTTTTTTGTTTTTCCTTTCCTTTTTGCTAATTAGTTAGTGTTTGACGACTTTTAAGGGTAAATCAAAACATATTTTCAACTGAGGAGACACAATTTGACTTAATACCATAAACCCAACGAAAAAATTTCAACTAAAGAGTCACAACTCTAAATTGGCTCGTATTGTCAAAACTACCAAACAAAACTAAAAAAACTGTTTGTAAATCAGCTTTATACAGGCTTTAATACCATTTGCAACTTTACTTGATTAAAAAATTGCAACCATGTCAGCAAAAACAGTTTTTTGCCTCTCCTGAATATTTCAAATTTTTTGAGTTGTGACGCTTTTTGATTTAGTGTGCGATATGTATATAAATATATAAATATGTTGTTAGGTAACATAAAGCAAAATTACACGAGCATTAATTTCGTAAAATACTTTAACCCGCTAACACCGCCACGAAGAGTTCGTTTTGACACCTTTTTACAAAGCCCGAAAAATTAGTATTTAGAAGGTCGTTAGACGGCTAAAATGTTCTAGAAAATTATTCGCCATAAAATTTCACTAGGAGTCTTCTCAGACAAAATCTTTGTACAAAGAACCTAAAATGAATTGGAGATTTTACTATATCGATAGTGGGTCCTTCGCTCTGTGTGGAAATTAGTTATTCCGTCCCAGACAACAGCCGTCAATTTGTATCACAGTGTTATTTAAAACATATTCTTAAATTTTCAATTTTATACTTTACTAAAAACACTTTACGCTTTAAGTGCTCTGCTTTGTTAAATATTTTCATTATTTCAATATCGAACAACTTGAAAATTCACAAGTGCAAGAAAAATAATGAATACTTCACTAAGAGCTGAGAGTTGAGAAATTGTAGAAAAACACTTGCAAACTCGTCAACAAATTAATCGGTTTTTCAAATGTGTGTAGGTATGTACGTGTGTATGTTGATACGTCTTTCTTTGATGGTATGCCATTAGAAAGAAACCAACAACAACAATCTATCAACAATTAACAAAAGCGATCAGTTCCAAGTAAAACGCTTAACAAATGTTTGTTTCTTCTGAAATAGAATTAAAAGGACATCATTCTTATTTCAAGCGCATTTACGTATGTATATACATATGTATGTATGTATCTACATATGTATAAGTGTTTGTAAATACCTCTACAAAAGTATGCATTAGGGTGGAGCGATTTACTAACCTATATCGCGCTATCGAAATTTGGATTCCTCTCATTTTCTGAGTAGAAAACTCCTCCACGACATTTGTCTAAAATTAATTTTGATGTTCCGGAATTTGGTTTTTATGAACCAAGACGAATTTTTGGTATCAAACCCATACCGCGCTTTTGGGCCAAGGAAAAAAGAGTGCATTCTAGTTTTCCTATACCGGAAGATAAATTAATATTTTAAAGTACTGTTCATATATTGTATTGACTTATCTGTAAAAAGTTTGCAAAAAAAATTAAGATGTATTGTACACAATAAGAGATAATAGCGAAAATATGCGATTTTGGGCATTCAGCCTCCATAACCGGAAATCAGGCTATATCTCAAAAACGGATCATCCGATTTTAATTCGGATTTCATATCTGGATTCAGCACAAAATTCTGCTTTAATTCGATGTGCATATTGGCCTGGATATTTTTTTGTCGATTTTTGCACAATTTTCGCCTTGGTTCATAAAAACCAAATTCCGGAACATCAAAATTAATTTTAGACAAATATCGTGGAGGAGTTTTCTACTCAGAAAAATGTGAGGAATTCAAATTTCGATAGCGCGGTATCGATTAATTTCCCTCCATACAAATCGCCCCACCCTAGTATGCATATACAATTCTTCTAAAACACATTGGTGTATTTTGCATTATTTGCTTAAACGAACATACGACGATTTTTATATTTGTATTTGTACAAAATCGTTGACTTATGCGCAGAACTTTTGCTTGCTATTTGTTTTAGTTTTTTCACTTTTACTTTTCCTTTTGTTATCTTCGAATTGGCTGAGACAAACAAATTCCATTTCGTATACCCGCTACGGCCATTAGTGTCGCTTCGGTTAAGAAACTTTTCACGCTAATATTATAAAAAGCCAAAAGTAAGTAGCGACAAATATGTAGTTGAAAAAGTTGGGAAAAGCATAAAAAAAAAACACAGAGCGAACGAAAACAAAGCAAGAAATTTAAGAAAGAAAACGAAAAAAGTGGAAAAAAGCAAAAAAAAAAACTTTGAAAAAATATAAAAAATATCCACACAACAGACAAAAAAAATCATTGAAAACTTTTTGGGTTCTTGTTAGCATTTGGGAAAAGCGGAAATACTAGGTACGTTGCAATATGTGACAGTTCGATTGTTTTTTTGCCGGTACAAAGGCACACGCTCATACATAAATGATGTATGTATGTATTTAAAAGGCAAGCCAATTCGTTAGAAAGCCATGTGATGTTGCTTGGTGACGCGAAAAGTCGATATTATCCAATACAGATTTTTAGTTCAGTTACAAAAAAAGGCAAAAGAAATTGATGCCAGCTTTACCATTGAAACTTTTTGTTTATTTTTTTTTTTTTAAATAAAAGGGTGCATGTGTTTCATGTTGATTTCGAATGACAACTGCCAAATTGAATCAAGTTGGCTAATCAGCTTTTTTGATATTAAAGCAGTTTCATGCGAAATGGCAATAAAAAGATTTCGCCTTAACACCGAGTACTTAACAGGATGAAAAGGAAACCTTAACGCCGGACGAGATAAGGGTAAGCAAAAGTGGCTTCTCTGAAAAAAAAAAAAAAAACATGGCAAAAAGGGTTAATATAAACAGAAATGACAACTAAATACCGTTTTCAATTCATAGTAGTGCAATTTAACTAGGTTCAAATTTACAGCACATTTTAATGCATAGGCACGATTTAAAAAGGATAATTTTTGTCCTTTTTTTGAACAGCTCAAATAAATCAGCATTTCTGTAGTCGCTAGGGGGTTGAAATATTCTAGAAAATTGTTCGCCAGAAAATTTCACTAGGGTTATACTCAGCGAAAAATTTTGTACAAAGCACGTAACAGACAAGAGAAAATAAAAACAAAAAATACGCCTTGAAATATGCAACAAATTGAATAATTTCAATTTTATATTTTGTGCCACCCTGCACTAAAAATTTCACATACACCCACACATAGACACGTGCGTTTATTAATAAAAAATGTGCATGACAGTTGCAAAATGCAATTGAAAGTGAACAAGAAATAAAATGCTGCACTAAGATCGTTTTGTCATTTTCAAAAACTTTTTGGTGTGTGGCGCGCGTTCTCTTTCTTTTTGTTTTCGTTCTTTGTTTTCTTATTGCAAACAATTGCGGCCAAATTGGTTTGTAAGTTTGCGCAAAAGTCGCCATAAGGTTGCCACATATTTTATTATCAGCTAAATGGAAGTAAAAGTAAAAAAAAAGATTAAGCGAAAGAGTGAAAATAAATTAGAAAATTGCAAGCAAAGCATTTGGAAAAAAGTAAAAGGAAAATGGGCGACAGAAAGACCGTGAAATTTTTTGTAAAAAACTTGTGTATGTATGTTTATATGTATGTGTATTTAACGCGAATGTGAGTGGCATTTTTTGAAAATATAAATTAATTAATTAATAATTAACTCTTAAAAACAAAATATAAATACATACAAACATAAACACAAATATATTTACACCTGTATTTGCTGCATATTTACACTCTAAAATATTCGTTACTAATTTAAAAGGTTTATAAAATCATTATAAATTAAAACTGCGCTTCACGTGATTAAATTCAACTGCATCATCTATACTCTATACTAATTATATAAAATTGATTGTATGGAAAATGTATGTAACGCGATAACTAAAAAAGTACTGGACCGATTTTAATAATTCTTTTTTTAAAATGTCACAAATGGTAAATTCTCGACAACCATGTACTTTTTTTTCCGCATTTCTAAGATTTTAATACCTTTTTCCCGGTTTTAAATTTCGAAAAACTCAAAAAAGCGCAAGCATAGACAAATTCGTTTGGTCATTTGCCGTGTTCAGTGGAGGCGTCGCAGTCGTGTCAGGCAGCGCAGCGTAGGCGACTCATATGTTTGTTTTTGCACGGTTTGTTGTTTGTCTCGGTGGCAATCAAAAACCTGTTTACACGTGCTATATTGGTATCAAATGAAAGGTGTTGAGCAGGTCTTCAACATAGAGTTATTTTCATTCTGATGCCTAGACATCCTCCCCAGTCTGGGTAAGAATGTGGACCCAGATGACTCCGGAATGGTTTTGAACGATATTGGTATGAAATTAAATGTATTGAGCAGGGCTTTAACACGGACCTATTTTCATTGTGATTTCCATGCCGTGTCTCCTGATATGGGTCAAAAGGTGGATCTGGATGACGTCGGGATGTGTGTGAGCGATATTGGTATCGAATGAAAGATCTTGATCTGGACTTCAATATAGAGATATTTTAATAGTGATGCCTAGGCCGGGTCTCCAGGTAAGGGTCAACAGGTCGACCGGATGACCCTCGAATATTTCTGAGCGATATTGCTACCAAATTAAAGGTCTTCATGAGGACTTCGACGTAGAATTATTTTATTTGTGATGCCTGGGCCGGGTCCCCAAATATGGGTCAAAATGTGACCCCGGATTAACCCGCAATGTTTCGGAGCAATATTGGTATGAAATGAAAGGTTTTGAACAAGGCTTTTACATGGAGTTCTAATGATTCCTAGACCGGGTCCCCAGATATGGGCCAAAATGCGGACCCGGATGTTTTTGAGTAATATTGGTATCAAATGAAAAGTGTTGGAAACGGCTACAATATAGAGCTGTATTGATGGCTAGACAAGGTCATCAAGTGGACCCAGATAACCCCGAAATAACTTAACTTAACTTAAATTAACTTGGCTTGACTTGACTTGACTTGACTTGAGTTGACTTGACTTGACTTGAGTTGACTTGACTTGACTTGAATTGATTTCACTTGACTTGATTTGACTTGATTTGACTTGATTTGACTTGATTTGACTTGACTTGACTTGACTTGACTTGAATTGACTTGACCTGACTTGACTTGACTTGACTTGACTTGACTTGACTTGACTTGAATTGAATTGAATTGACTTAAATTGACTTGACTTGACTTGACTTGATTTGAATTGACTTGAGTTGACTTGAGTTGACTTGACTTGACTTGAATTAACTTGAGTTGACTTGACTTGACTTTATTTGAGTTGAGTTGACTTGACTTTACTTTGGTTAACTATTATTCCTCATTGCGAAGCAAGGGGTATTTGCTAGCTCTTATATATTTATATTTACTTTCTCATTTCCTAGATAATGCTTTTATGTATGTATATGCTTAGATAATTGTGTGGGCGAGCGTGTTAAGTGCTCATTACATACTGTTATACTGTTATTATAGTCTTTAGTAACATCAAAGAACGTAAATGTATAAGAAGGGAAAATTCGCTACTTGAAAAGTGTACCGAATAGGCCTTCTCGTTGTAGTGACCCGCAATCGAGGAGTTGTTTTGAACCCATATTCGTGGCGAATTCATAATTCTATTTCTTTATGTACCCCGATTCCATTCTTATTCCGATGGTTCCAAGGTGAGAGAATGGTTGGAATTGGTGCCTTTATTAACGAAATTATTTTATGCAGTGATTTTATTTTAATAAAATATGTGTAACTAAATAAATTATAAATTAATTAATAGTGAGTGTGAGTGGTGATGAAAATTAAAGTGAAAGAAAAGCAAATGACAGAAAATTTGCTCAATAATAAAAGTGAGTCAAGTGAAGTGTAGGCCATTGTGCAATTCGAATAGGAAATACATACATATATTTACATAAATACAAGAAAATATTCTTCCACAAATATTATCATTGCTTTTTATCAAAAAATAAACTACTTAATTTTAATAAAATTTATAGTGAAATTGTGGACAATACTAGAAAAATAAGTGTATTGAAAATGTAAATTGGTGTAGAGAAAAGAAGCAGTAGGAAAGAAAATAAGTGAATAAGTGTCGGCCATTGCCGAATATGTGTAGCAAAACAAAAACTGAAAATGTAAACAAGAAATCTTCCTTAAAATCGACAAAAAAGTATTTTGTAAAGTTTTAAGTGAAATAATATGGCAAAATAAGTGTTTTTATTATTTATGTGTTGTATGAGTTGAATAATATATCTATACAACCATAAATAAGTAAGCAAGTATTTTGTTTTCACCCAATATAAAGTGAAATTTCTGTTTATTTTTAACAAAACTTATGTTAAATTTATATATATGTTGCATTTGTTATAAATGATATCACTGCATCTAAATATAATTAGGCAGAAGTTTTGTTGTCAACAAGAATATCTGCCGCCCCACATATATATAGATAGGTACATATGTATCTTCGTACATATATGCAAGTATTCCAATCCCATTAGAATCTTATTCTAATAACTCCATTAGAAAATCTAGCAAAGAAATCAAGATTACGGTTATTTCTCAGAACTTTCAACCTGTTGAAGGGGAGTATAATTAGTAGGAATTTTGCCCATACCACACATTCATATCTATCACGCAGAGACTTATCGAGCAACAGACAACCTGACATTGCAGCAGTTGAACGCTGACGGTTGTCGATTGGAAATTCGCAAGCACACGTTTTTGTCTGTGCACATTGTACTTTCGGTGTGAAAGCTATATAAAGCCCATACCACACATTCATATCTATCACGCAGAGACTTATCGAGCAACAGACAACCTGACATTGCAGCAGTTTAACGCTGACGGTTGTTGATTGAAAATTTGCAAGCATCCAAAATATGGGCCAATTAACATTGCATGTCATTGCAATGGAGTATATACACCAGTACCTACATTGGATTAATTGATGGAGTACCTAACATAACTGCATATGTATGCATACACGTGGTTCGTCGTCATCGCCATAAACATTTGGTTTTCGTTGTCATGTTAGGCTAACTCCGAGCCGATGCACATACATGAATCGGTCGTTTGGGCCATGTTAATGATCGCTTTGAAAGTACTCCAACCTACCACAAATGGACCATATAATCCAATGATTTTTGCAGGGCATCAGCCGAAACGATTCCTCCACCACAAGGACATCAGTTACACAAATCTCAACTTACAATGGTATGTGTACATAGTATATGTATATGTATGTATGGATGTATGTATATGAAGATATGTACATATTTCTAAAATTCGGGATTTTTTCTTTCTTCTCATTTCAGCAAGTCATGCATGATAAAAATCGTCAACATCTAAATATGTATTTAGGTATATACATATACATACATCACAATGAGATTCCTACATTTAATTAGTGCAGTGATACACAGGACTCGTATGTGTAGCCGAGTATCTCCCTGGAGGTGGTGTGAGCATGACCAAATTAGTGGCACTTATATAGGTAAGTCACAATTGTATGTGTGTATGTATAAATGTATGTATATAGGTACATATGTATGGAATGATGGGGATGATGATGGACGATGATGACGGCCGATGTCAATTGGATTGGATGGACCAACGGAGCCTTTTTTCTTTTCATTTCAGTTTTTTTCTTCTCATTTCAGCTTCGTGCCGTTGTTTTGCACGCAAATGTTGTTTAATTTATTTTTGATATGAGCCTAGCCTTTTGGAGATGCTTTTTTTCTTATCAAAATGGATGTACCTACCTACATAGAAGTATTTTCAAAAGGCAGGTGAAAAAGATTCTGTACATAGTACGGAATTGATTTGTTCAGAAATGACTAAATCGTGTGAGAAATTGCGATTTATAGTGGCATTTCGTAATTCTTGTTTAAATTTGCTTTTCGAAATTTCAGAATTTTGTAGGTACATAGGTATAAGAAAAAGTTATTGAATAAAGTTAAAATTCCATTAAAAATATAAATATAACCAAAAAGTAATCAGTTCTTATTTATTTTGACTTTAAATGCAAGGGTAAGTGAAATTTATCAATTTGCCATAAATCCCATACGATTTACATTCGCACGTATCAACTCAAAAGTATACATACATATATACATATGTATATGCAGCCACAACAACCACTAAGGACATGAATGAAAACAAGCAAGTGTAAAAATACTACAAGCGGTTCATTCATAAAGATGGAAATGTCGCAACAGAGCATAAAACTGTCAACAGAGCCTTTGCTAACATCAAGATTTTTATAAAATTGTAAAATTTGGAGTCGAGCTTATTTTCAACCATCCATCAATGTGGTAGTTTCTTATTCATATATGAAGAAATAAGTCTTTCATCTGTATTTGTGTAGTAAGTTGTCGCTTAAAGTGCAAAACAGCATATCACTCTACTATAGGTATGCGTGCGTATGCGGTTTTGCTTTCCAACGACGATGCATTATCGGACATTATAATAGCCGATTGATATTTGTCAACATTATGTACTTGTTGTATGAAAAATATACCCAGCAAACATTTATGGTTGAAATTGATATGAGGGAGTTGTGTAAATCCTTTTCCAATATTTAATGTACCTACTGTTGAATTATCTACTGTACTAAAAATGGTAAATATTATTTGAAATTAACATATTTCCACCCTTAGTCAAGCTTTTGGAAAATGGAAATAACTAATTGATATATGTTTGGTAACATAAGAATTCTCTTTCTCGAAGGTGAGAAAAATAAATCCATCGTGCATGCTGGGTATGCCACATGTCGTGAGTTTACCGATATGTTCATAACTGGATTTACATATATATGTACATATGGATATATATACCCACCAAAAAATTTAAGCCTTATTTAAGAATTAAAACCGCAGGTTTAAAGGCTTGGAAACGCTTATCCGCCATGCAAAACAAGGCCTCGATAAGTATGAGAGAATTAGAAGTAGACAGAGTGAGTGCATAACGGAAGCAGAGCTGCCAGCCAAGAATTATCTAAAGAAGGATATCGCAGTAGATAAGCTGATTGGAATTGTGTATGTATTCTAAAAAGTGCAAATGTCAGACAAAACCAATTGGGAAAAATTTTACCTTGAAATTCATTTCTCTCCTCTTTCACATTGACATTTTTAAAGAAAACACACATATCAAAACGCAAGTGATATAACCTTCTTTGGAAAAACCTTGCTGCCAGCGTATTCCTTTTTTAGACCGGATTTGTCAACAATAAGCAAATATTTTTTGTTGGGTATATGCATGGATGTTTATGAATACCTGTGTATGTATGCATGTAGATAGGTATCAAATATTTTCATGTTCGTTTTTTGTTTCATTTTATTTCTTCTCCCTTCTTTTATTCCTCCATTTCGCATTTATTTCATTTCGATTCCATTTTTTTTCCTTATTTCCATTTCGCGGCGAAATAGCAGATAATTCGCCGTGAATCGAAGACGAAAAATAGTGCGAGGCAACTCCTGGATTGCCGGTCATGCACAATCACTCGCTCGACTAAGTTCCACTTGCGTATTTTCTCTTCTTATACATTTACGTTCTTTGGTAACATCAACGAGCCGAGCACGCTTGACACGAACTAACAGCGTGAAAATACATAAGAGGAAATAGGAAACTAGGACGTTAACCTTGGCGCATAACAACATACATAGAAGGCTTTACTTTGCTTTGTTTTTTGGATTCTTCTTTTTTGTATTAGCAAGTAAAGCGCACCAGTTGGTGAAGCAAGTTCGGCTATTTAAGCCTGTTAAGCATAACGTAATGAAGCGTATACTTTGTAAGTTATTTATTTTCTCGGCTTAGTGTTTGTCTTGTTTTGGAATTGCGTGGATGACTTTTTTTTGTTATTTATTTATAACTAGTTCAGTTTGGCTAAACTGTTATGTAATTTTTGAAGCGGCTCAGAATGAAATGCAGTAGGATTTTTCTGCTACTAGAGCAAGCATTTGTATGAAGGTTTCTGGTGTGGAAGTCATGGTAGAGGCAGCTATTGGTAGCTGTGTCTCACATTCGGGTATATTGTGTGGCTTTTGATGATAGCGAAAAGCGTGATAGGTACCTTTAACCCTTTTGCCCGAACCATAATGCTTGAAAAGAGCTAAAAATATGCTTATAAACAAGTATAACAAAATTTTTTGCATACTTCAAGGCGCCATATATGTTATTTATCTTTCTGTATCCGTTAAGCTGATTCCACATAAAACTTTTTCCGCTTTGCGTTACGCCGCTTTCTATATCAAACAACGCAAAACTGAAAAGCTATGCCACAATGAACGCTGCAACATCACTCAAAAAGTATTTATTTTCTGAAAAATCTCTCATTCTCCGTTTTATTTACAAAAAAGTAAATAAGAAAATAAAAATCTATTAAATTATTTTTCAATTGTGTGAAATTTAAATTTGTTTATTTACATTTGAATTAAAGTGAAACTGAAAAAAAATTTCAACGCCCCCAAAAGTTGAGATTTGGGTAACTTTGTGCTTTACGTAACTTCGGCGTTGCGTTACTTTTTATTATGTGAGAAACCTCATATATATACATGTATTTTAATCTCAGCTGTCACGCAGAAGGTGTCACGTAGTGCAACACAAAGTTCTATGTGGCATCAGCTTTAATGTTCTTTTTATGAGAATGTTGTCTTAGAATACCCACAGTGAAATTCAAAGCCAAACAATTTTTGATGTGTAAACATCTTTGCTGTAGCTACGAGTGATTTCGAAAAACAGGTAAAGTTTACGCGTAAACCGTAAATGACCTTTGTGTTAGTGCGCCGCTGTGTCCGTGTGAATCGCCTGGCATTGTCAGTGGTAGGTAGGTAGATAGACATGTAGTTACAAACGCTTGCATGCATAGCCGTGCAAATGCAAATATCAACAACAACAGCAACGAAGCAAAGTTGTTGTTGTTGTTGTTTTCTGCAACAATGCGACAAATAGGCAAAATAAAAAGGACCAACCTGTTTGAAAATGTATGCAAATGTATGGATATGCATACCTACATCTACCTATCTAATTTTCTGTGCAATATTGGAATCAAATGAAAGGTTTTGAGCAGGACTTCGATATGAAGCTCTTTTCATTGTGACCCCTAGGCCGGGTCTCCAGATATGGGTCAAAACGAGGACCCGGATGATCCTTGAATGTTTCTGAGCAATATTGGTATCAAATGAAAGGTTTTGAGCAGGACTTCGATATGAAGCTCTTCTCATTGTGACCCCTAGGCCGGGTCTCCAGATATGGGTCAAAAGGAGGACCCGGATGATCCTTGAATGTTTCTGAGCAATATTGGTATCAAATGAAAGGTTTTGAGCAGGACTTCGATATGAAGCTCTTCTCATTGTGACCCCTAGGCCGGGCCTCCAGATATGGGTCAAACGTGGACTCGGATGATCTTGCATGTTTCTGAGCAATACAAAACAAAACAACATAAAAAATCAAAAGTCAAAAACCAAAAACCAAAACAAACAAAAACAACAAAATAGTAGCAGTCACAATGACAACAAAAAATTACAAAAACGATAGTCGCCTTTTAATCCATAGAAAACCAGGAAAAAAGGAATAAGGAGAAGGGAATAAATATCCGATTTCGAAACTGTTTACACATCAATGTTCATGAATACCCGTTATTCACGCTTTAATTTTTTTAGAATATTTTAACCCCCCAACTGCCACGCAAATGCTAGTTTATGTGTATTCCTAAAAAAAAGGGGCCAAAGAACGCTTTTATAAGCGAGCTAGTGGCTTGAAATAGGTTACAAAATTGAACATCGTACAATTTTACTATTATCAGCTGAACAATATATCTAACTACACCTTGTGCTTTAACCTGTTTTTTAAAAGCACTCAATTAATAACACTGTGCAACAGCACTTTTGGTGACGAAAAAATTTCCACACAGAGCATAAGCATATACTTAGTAAAACCTCCAAATCGTTTTAACCCCTGAGATACAATATTTTTATTGCCATTTTAAGTTTGCGAAATTTTGTCTGAGTGAGTTTTAAATAAATGGAAAAAACTGTTAAAATACATATCCTCTAGTAATATGTTCTTAGCAAGCGTATAGTAAAATTGCACGAGCTTCCCAGCAGTATTTGAGGTAAGGAGGTGCATATTCAGTAGAATATTCAGTATGAAAAATACCCTGAAACTGAGTTCAAAATTCATTGCTGAAAAAATAACTGAAGACGCAGTGAAGTCATCAGGTGTACTGAAATATATGATATGGAAGTTCTCCCTGCGTATTCAGGCCTTTTTTCATACAGAAACTCTCCCTTCTCGTTCGGTAGTTTTTAGGTAGTTGATTTTCGACGCCACCTCTATATAAAAACGAAAGGAAGAGTTCAGATTTTTGAACTACATCTCTACTGAATATTCAGTAGGAAATATGTGCTGTTTTCCAGCCGATAAATACTGCTGGGTTTAGTTTCATAGAATACTTTAATCCACTAAAACCTCCACAAAGAGGTCGTTTTGATAATATTTTTAAGGTCGTTAGAGCATTAAAATGTTCTAGAAAATTATTAGCCATAAAATTTCACTAGGGGTCTTCTCAGAAAAAATCTTTGTACAAAGAAGCTAAAGGGTCACAGAAAGCAAAGAACTAATATTCTTTGGAATATGCCAAAAAATTGTAATGCTCTTGGATGCTTTTTGGTTGCTTGTTTGATGCCACAATACATCGCTATTGGATGCATTCATACCTACATATATACAAAATTATAAATTGCATACAAATCTACACTTTTTTACTCTATTTTGTATATCTATCTCTTTGTTATTTTCGCTTACTGTTTGTTGTCGTTTCGCACAATTTGCTTTCGCTATCACTCTCTCACTGTTTTTAGCTTCAGCTCACTTTACTTTGCTTACATCCAAAGGCACACACAAAAATACTTATATGCAACAACGCAAATAGCATTTAACTACAAAATACATACATAATAATAGCACTTACATATATACAAATATATACCATTCTATCCAACTATTATTTACTTTGCTGGAATTTCCGCATTACATTTCATCTACATAAAACACCACTGACATAAATTTCCACCCACTTTTTTAGCCGATTTTACTTACTCGTAGATGAGCAACATTCCTAGTGTTTATTCGTATAAGGACAGTAACTAACTATTTAGCTGAACTGTCAAGCAACGTCTTACACCGCGTGGCTGCTGTCGTCTCTACGAGCCTTAATGACTTCTGACTCAAATTGTGCCAAATAGTCATGTTTATAGAAAATAAAAGTAATATTTAATACTATGTTTGTATGTATGTATGTAGGTACTTAGGCATTGGGCGGAAAGAAAACAAAACAACTAGTTAAATGTAACAGCCTTACTGCCTAAGCTTATAGAAAGTACGAGAACACCAAAAAGTTATTATTTAAGGCAAAAAAGTAGGAGCTGGAACGAAACAAAAACTGCTTTGCATTTTTGAGTTTTTATACATATTTAAACACATATACATATATATATGTGTATCTGTGCAACCATTTATCCTGCTTTAAATAGTTACTTTGTAAGCGATTACTTTTTAGTTCATTATGCCGTTTGATGTGCTGCTTTTTGCCATTTTTTAAATAGTTACCCGCTATTTCACTATTTTACTCTAAGTAATGGCGCTTTGTCTTTTTCACCGCCATCATTATGCATTTGAATTTTAAATTGAAATGCACTTTTTCAGTTAGTTTTTCCGTTTCGTCTTTTTATTTAACGCGCGCTTGCTTCCGCTTATTATGCATTTTTTGCCGCCCTTCAATTTCCTTAACGGCTTGCCATTTCCGTTTTACTAGCACAAACAGCACTCTACTTTGCCTTTTTTGTCTAAAGCATACTTTTGGGCGCGCATTCAATCATTCATTCATTCAACCATGCATTCATTCATTCATACATTCACTCAGCTGCGTGCGTGTAATTTCCTTGCAGGCAGCAAGTGCAGCACGAATAAATTTATGCTGTTTGATTACGAAACGGAAATAAACAGGAAAACTTAATCAATATTTACAAAATTGTTTGAAAAAAGGGCAAAAATGCTAATTGTATGTGAAGCGCACGAAAGTATGCTATCATGATCGTAAATGGGGAAATGTCATAATAAATTAAATTAACTTCTGATGAATATCTAGATATAAATAGATAGACGAAGTATATGTGTGAAAATTGCAATGGTGGAATGTGTATTTGTAGAAATTATTGTTCTCATAGCTATTAACGTGAGCTCTTATTTACTACAATAGACACTAAGTACTTTATAAGCTGAGAATAGGAAACCAAATGACAAATAAGGCGGAAATTTAAGGGTTATCGCTACTCAAATCATTTGACATGAATGCAGTGCTTCAAAAGCCTTCAACCACAGTCCAACTCAAACTTTATTCTTGTTTTATTGCCATTTTAGCCAAAAAATTCGTAATTTATTACAAATTTTACAAAAAGGGTTTCCACCTGTTCAAAAATTAATTGTTACCCTTCAGTTTGTTTGATTTTTAAGATTGAGGTATTATATGAAAGTGCTTAGCCTGAAAATTAGTAATTTTTTACAATTTTTACAAATAGGGTTGCCACCTAATCCAAAAATTATTTTTACGCTATAGGTTGTTTGATTTTTAAATTTAAAGTGTCATATGAAAGGGCTTTGCGGGGCATACCATACGAAAGTGCTTAGCATGAAAATTAGTAATTATTTATAATTCTTACAAAGACGGTTGCCACCTAATACAAAATTTATTTTATAGTTTGTTTGATTTTTAAATCTTAAGTGTCATATGAAAGGGCTTGGCTTCAAAATGATTAATTTATTACATATTTTACAAAAGGGGTTGCCACCTGTTCAAAAATTAAATTTTTCGCTATAGTTTGTTTGCTTCTTAATTTTTAGGTATCATATGATAGAGTTTTGCTTGAAAATATGTAAGTAATTTATTATAATTTTTACAAAAAGGGTTGCCACCTTTTCAAAAATTCATTTTTAAGTTAAAGTTTGTCTGATTTTTAAGTTTGAGGTATCAGTGAAAGCGCTTAGTCTGAAAATGAGTACCTAATTTATTAAAAATTTTACAAAACAGGTTTCCATCTGTTCAAAAATTAATTTTTACGTTAAAGTTTGTCTGATTTTTAAATTTGAAATGTCATGAAAGGTCTTTCGCTGTAGATGGGTAATAAAGGGAAAGGGAAGGGGAAAACGTAAGGGACGGAAATGGCGAAGGAAAGGAAGCGAAAGAGGAAAGAGTACGGAAAATAAAACGGTTGAAGCGAAAACGAAGCGCAAATAAAATGGAAAGGGGAGGAGAAAGAGAATTAGAAAGGAAAGTAGAGAGAGAAATAGGAGTACGAAAAATGGTCGCTAGAAGGTTAAAATATTCAAGAAAATTATTCGGCATAAAATTTCACTATGGGGCTCCTCGGACAAAACCTTTGTATAAAAAATCTAAGTAGACAGAAAATAAAAATAACCAGTAACTATATTATAATCTATGGCCTAAAGCCGATTTATATTCTGTAATTTTTAAGGGGAAGTCAAATTTAAAATGGCAATCAAACTAATTTTTCAAATGTGACAATAAGTGGCAGTGTTGCCACTTTAGCTATTTTGTAGCTAGATTTAGCTATAACTTTTGGCGTTTAGCTACAGATATTTGCGTTTAGCTATTAGCTATTTTTGTTAGCTTTTTTTTTAATAGCTTAGCAATTTTTAGCTATTTTTCTTAATTTCTTTATTTTGCACATCAGTTTATCATTTTAAGTTATTGAGTCATCTGCGAGTTTATGAAAACTTGAAAGTGTATACTTATCCTTATGATTATGAAACTATACAAAAGTTGATAGTCTGGCATGCCTTCCTTATTTTATCGATTATTGGTGCATTCATATGCAAGGTTGATGCAATCAAGGCAGATCTAGGAAGGTAGGCTCGGTGGCGAATTCAGAAATTTCCCATGTATTTTGTTATTGTAATTGGTAGAGTGTAATTATCATTCGCCTTAGTTAAAATCTGAATTCGCTTGAGAATCGACCATTCCTATTGGTCATGATGTGAATTCGCTTTGATTTTGACATTACACTCTACCTTTGTAAATAAAAAAGTAGTTTCTGAATTCGCCACCGAGCCTACCTTCCTAGATCTGCCTTGGATGCAATAAGTTTTTCGCAGTGCGCAAAAGCAACTCTGCCATACATTTTGTTGTTGCCCATTTTGCTATTTGAATTCGCAAATGACCATTGGCATACGCGATATTTAAACCGTCCTTTTCACGGTGTATTCGTAAAATTTTTCAGAACTTTATTATCAAGTAAATTGAGCAACTCCGCCAACGCTTACCGCAGAATATTCAATCTTTAAAAAATATTGAATTTTTTTCTGTAAATAAGCCAAGAATATTTGACACTTTCAAGGATGAAAAGGATCACTTTAACACGGAGGAAATCACTATTTTAGAAATGCAATGGAAAAACTACACGCATACCCATGGAAGGGAACTACCTCTACAATAAAGTTTTGGGTAGACGTAAGAAAGCTTAGAAATGCTCTTAACGAAAATCCGTTTGAAGAACTACAATCTTTTGTGTTTAATTTTCTAATCCTACCGCTTAATAATACAGAAATAGAACGTAGATTTTCTGTTATGAACGTAATAAAAACAAAGCAAAGAAATAGAATGCAATTATTCATGTTAAACTCTCTATTGACTGTTAGGTATGGTCTAAAAAGGCTTGAAAAATGTTGTAATAACTTTAAAATTCCTAACGATATTATTAAAGCAATGAATTAAATGAAGAAGATATGATTTTTGAAATGTTATTGAATCAAATTTTTAACTAAAGTTTAAATATTAACTAGTCGCTATTATAATTTATTTTAATACTGCAATTGAATGTACATACATACATACATACATATGTAATGAATTGATTTTTTTCATTGTAATAATCTTCTTATGCGACGTACATATATAAGTACATACAAACAAATATATGTATGGCTACAATATATAATATATGTATATTTAAATATTCATATATGTGAAGTTGTTTTATGTCACGTCTTTTTAAATAAATCATTATTTGGCTATTTTTGAAAAAAAAAAAATTTGGCTATTTATTTTAGCTATGAAAAAAATTATTTAGCTATTTTTAGCAATTTTTTTTATTTAATTTAGCTATAAGCTTCAAAATATTCTGGCAACACTGATAAGTGGTCTTTCACCCTCAAATTTTCGCACAGCGCAGTTGAAAGCCACCGCATCGCCTGTCCGAGTTTACTAGTAATCATGTACAAGTTGTTGCATATTTGAAGGCGTCATCTTTTTTTTCATTACCTGCAGCTTTTATGTAGGTTTTTTCGTCTGAGTATACCTAATCCTAGTGCTGTTTTTTGGTAAAAAATTTCTCTAAAACATTTTTTGACGCTCTAGCGACAAAAAAAATGTATCTATTTTATTTTATTTTTTTAATCTGGATATGAGGGCATTTAGAAGCTAATCTTAACCCTCGAGCACTCGCGCTATGAGCATTTTGCTCAAACAATTTTTTATTTCGCGAAATTTCTATGTTCTATGGATTTGTGGCACTTGATGTATTGAGTACCTTCGCAAGTGGTTGCGATTCACACTTTGACGAATATTTCTTCCCATTAGTGCACCATCACAGCTTCAGATGGGAGATTGTTTTTTGAGAGCGGCATTTTGCTCATTGCGCGAGAAACGATGTAAGTATTTTATGTTAATCTTTTTTATTGGAAACCTTGGTTTTAACGCTGATATTTATTATTTTTCCAATATTTTATATTTTTCCAATATTTTATATTTTTCCAATATATGTATATTTGTATTTGCAAGTACTGTTGAAATGGAACGCAGACGTCATTGTAGTAGGGCCTCTTCACAACTTGCTTCTTGGTTGGAAGAAGTGTTATATGACGAGGGCTTAGACAATGACGAAAATGAATTATTTCAACAAAGTGATGGCGAAACAGAAAAAAGTGATCACAACACTACCTCTGAACAATCCGCTGATAGTTTGGAGAAGGAGGACAACATAAGTGAGTATACTAAAATACCTGGCCTTTGCGAGCTGTTCCTCAGGAGTAAAAATAGGCTTCAAAACAGAGGGTGAACTTTATGTGCAAAATTACTCTGCACGGAACATGTAATATATACGTGCTCATTTCGCTTCGAAGGGAACCTTAATGTGAATCATAATGCAGACTGATTTTATAATTTTATTTAGTTATTTTTTTTACAATAAATATTTTTGTTAATGTACTATATGTGAAATGTGAAATAACCAATTTATGTTTTATTCGATTGATTTAATAAAAGGTGAATTCCTTAAATAAATATGCTATTTCAAAAACAATTAGTTAGTAATATTTCTACGACAAAAAGGAAATGATTAACAATGTAAATGCATAAAAAATTACATTACAAGAGCGAGTGAGCAAAATGCTCATGCGCGGGAATCCGTGTTACTCTACGAGGCGCGAGTACTCGAGGGTTAAAAGCTCTACATTTAATTTATCTATTAAGTAAAATAATTTTTTTTTTTTTTTTTAAATTCTGCTTTTGGTAGATATCTTTAAAAATATTATTTAAAGGAAATTTATTAGTTTTTTCGTCAAATTTATGTTTAAATCCAACTCACGAAACTGCCATCGCCACCTCAATAGAAACTCATTGCTTTTAACAGCTTTATATAATATCTAAGCAAAGAAAACATAATTTAACTATGTAAATATTTAAGCAGCTACACAAGAGCGCAAACGAAGCATTGAAAGTTGAAAGATTTTTTAAGCTAAACGCCCACAGGCTGGCTGTTGGTTGCTGCTTTTTACTGTCACCTGTAAATCCTGACAATCTTCGCAAACCTCTCAGCACGCTTAACCTTTGGGTTACAATGGCATCAGCACTAACACTAGCACTAGCAATAGCACTACCCGACAAAAAAAAATATCCTCGACATTTGATACATGATTCCTTTGTAGAATTTTCTGCTGATTCCAAATATGTAATCAGATGTTTCAAAAGTGGAACAGTTTTCGAGATATTTTGAAATTTCTGTTTTTGAGCTAAGAAAAAAAAGTATGATTACTCATCTGTCAATATCTCCGCCATTACCGTCTCGATTTTTACGTTATTTAATTTTGTTTTGAGAGGAGGAAATACCCTTTCCAGCAAAGCAAAAATAATTAAAATTGCCGTTAAAGTGACGGAGTTATAGCGAACAAAAGATTTTTTTTTATGAAAATTTTCAGGTTTTTTTCGAAATTCATCTTCTATTTTGTAATTTTTTTTTAAGAAATATTAAATATTCTCCTGGTTTCACATTTTGAGTGAATAACCTATTTCTTAGTGAACATTGTGGCACTTTCCGGATTATAATCTGTGGAAAAATGGCAAAGTTATAAGAGATTAAGTGAAGAAACCTATGTTTATTTTTTATGTATCAAATGTCGAGGATATGAAAATTTTTGAAATTTTGTCGGGTAGTGTAGCAATAGCAAATGCAAAACAAGCAACAACCGCTGCAACAAAAGCAGTCAAAGCCGTAACATAAGGCGCAGCTCCAAGCGCAAGTTGTTTGATTAAAAATTCCAATCAATCACGTTCACTTGTGTCGTCGTCCGCACTAAATTAAAAACTTCGTTATTATTACTTGACTTGGCTTGGCTTGCTTGCTTTTTTGCTTTCTTGCTAAGGCAGTATGCTGGCTGGTGTCTAAATTGCACGTTGATTGTTACCTTTGTATGGGCACGTTGGTATATTTACATATAATCTATAAAGCTTACTAAGAATAAATTGAGAATTTGATGTGCGCAAAAGCTTGTGTAAAATTGCTATTTACTTTGGCTGGTGTTTCATTGTGCTCTATCGATTGATATTTTATATTGAGACGTGCAAGATTAATATAGATATATATGACGGAAGATTATATATTAGACAGCTTAATCAACCTATTCATATTCAAATGTGAGAAATCACGAGCATTTACCAAGTCTTTGCGACAGTAACTGGAATAAAAAGGTACGAAGAAAAGATGTTAAATCGCCAAATGTGGCAAAAACGTTGGGTAGACTTCACCGGAGTCCCCTCGAGAAGTATAAAGTCTTCGGCACGCGGTTTTATTGTTTTCTTTTAATCAAACAATTAACTAAACTACAGCTTCCATTCAAATTTAAATTCTCCCAATTAATTTCATTAATAGAACTCGGATAATAGCTGAAAATCAAACGCCTAAAATTATGCTACGTAATTTTTGTGAGCACATCCAGTGGCAAGTTTAAGGGTGGGGTACATTCCGGTCTAAGCCCCCCGTGAATGCAATTGGATTTTTTGCTTACTAGGATGCCAGAAAAATAAATTATTAAGGTTTTTTATGGGTTGTACGTGAAAAATTTCATAAAAAGCTACAATAAATAAATATAATTGTCGTTTTCGATTCGCTATCACACAAGCGAGGTCGGATCGAACAAAAATGTTTGAACCCATAATGAGTAGTAGCCATACTCTCTAACTGGTCGATAAAAATTTCCCTCTGCTCGCTATCATTCACATATAAATTTGACAAAAGGAAATTTATAGCCAGCTGAGAAATTTTGAATCGAAAGCGGCTAATAATAAATAATAATAATAAATAAAGTATAATAAATAAATAATAAATAAAAATATATAATTATAAAGAATAAAGAAAAACATTAAAAATTTGTAGTGACTCGCTTAAATTTGAAACAGTTTCAAACCAAATATATTTTGAATGAAAATGAGGCAAGTGCATATTAGCAAATGGAATATATCTATAATACAGCTTTTTAATTTGTAGTGGTCTGACTTTAAACATTTGCATATTCTAGGTAAAAAAAACTTGACTTGAACTTTTCTATTTTTTCTTAAGACCATTTCAGTGTTTACATTTTTCCAATTGGATACTCGCCATAATTCGATATCTGTAAAAATGCAAATTTTTTGTCGTGGTAAAAACGGCTGCATTTTTTTCATGCGAATTCACAAGTCGAAAAAAACTGCGTACTAGAAAATAATATCAAATTTCTACTCAAAAAGTTACAAATTTTGCTGAAAAATTGGCGAATTTTCCAGAATTTTGCACAACCTTTTTAATATAACCTTCTTAATATATTTGGTTTCTGTTATAGATTTTTGTATATAACAAATTAATATTATTAAAAACACATAAATAAATATATTTTACGAATAAAATCACTTTCTATTCTGGCATTATTTCATCACACACCAGTGTATGTTTATTTAAACTGCAAATTTGTAAACATGATTAAGAGCTTTTCTAATAAAATCTAAACCCACCATACCAATATGTTACCCCTTTATATTTAAATTGTAATCCCGCCACTGAAAACAAACAAAATTTACAAAATATAGCATGTTTTGAGGCGCTTGATTTCACCTATTTTCCGAGCTCTATTCATTACATCACTCCAATGTCACTTATGATAAGTTTTTTGTCGCATTTTTCTTTCACTTTTTGCCTCCGAATTTAATAAATCTCTGCGTCTTCTACTCAAAGCTATAGTTTTGCTTTTTGTTCCTTCACCAACTTTCACTTTGTGTGGTGATAAAATAAGTCATATTTGTAGGCGTTTATTCATTGCTTAAACACACAGAAGTAAATAACACACAATAACAACTACAAGAGCAAACACAGAGCACGTTTTCTTTGCCGCCGCCTTGCTCATTTTACACACATTTCATACATTCTATTATTTATTCCGAAAACGTTTTATATATTTGTTTAGTTTTTGTTTTATTTATTCTGTGGTGTTTTCTTTTTGCTGTTTTACTAGTTGTTGTTGTGCTGCTTATCAAGGATATCATGCTGAATATTAACAAATTACCGCATAAAGAGATAGATAAGTAGACATAGTGAAAAAGTTAAGCATTTATGCCATAAATAAACACATGTAGATGTACATGTACAGTCATCTAAGCCCAATAAACATTTTTCTTTATTCTCAATTTTACAATTATTTGAGAATAAACCCTTTTCTCAAACCTCAAACGTTTATTTCAAGTGCATCTCAAATTTCCCTTGATAGCGTTCTCAAACTAAAAGGCACATTTTTAATATGGGATGAGAACGTCCATTTTCTCAAACCTATTTCAAACATAATTTTTTTCTCAAATGCTTCTCAAATTGTTCTCAAATTGATAAACATGTTTGAGAACCATTTGGAAATAAGTTTATTTTCTAATTATATATATGCTGATTCTCAAATTGAGAAACAACATTTTCTAAAACGTTTGAGAATTTCTTTTTCAGTGTTTAATGGGAGATTCTTATCAGAGATTCTCAGTTTGAGCTGCGTGTGTTTGACAGAAGTTTGTAAAGGGGAGCACCCCTTAAGTGCCTGTTCATCAGTTAAGCGTAGCGTCTGTCAATAAAAACCATGATATTTATGTTGCAGAAATGACAAGATAAAGTGAATTTAATATTCTTGCATATGTACATACATAAGTATATACGAGTAGTCCACTTTCAAAACTGGCTATGTGAAATTTTCTCGATATTGAGTTTTTGATGGATTTTGTAACAGTATTTAAAAGTGTATAATGTCCATGAAGAATTTATTGGAAATCCTATCGCATTCTGAAAAAATAGCATGAAATACGATTACACTTTCAAAATTCTCTACAGATCTTATATGTACACATTCAAGATTGTTGAAAAATTCACATAGGGACTTTTGAGAGTGGACTGACTACTCATATGTACATATCGTCGCTCCCAACGAAGACTAGCACGGTTCGTTGTTGGCATGGAAGACTAACACACTTCGTTGTTCGCGTGGAAGACTAGCATGCTTCAGTTCTTTGCGTGGAAAACTAGCACACTTCGTTGTTCGCGTGGAAGACTAGCATGCTTCAGTTCTCTGCGTGGAAGACTAACATGCTTCACTTGTTTGGGTGGAAACTAACATACTTCTGTTTGTTAGAAATAAGCTTAGGGATTAAAAACCGGAGGAGGATGGTCCGAGGAGTGAAAGATATTTGATAAGTAAGTGCAAGAACAATAATTCATACTGCAATAAAACTTTAAACAGGAAGCTTCAGCCAAACTATATGAAAAGTATATGAGTTTCAAATATTCCTAGACTTGTACTAGGCCTACTTTTCAGTATGTGCATAGGTTGTGCAAAGCATATTTTGAGTTAGGCTACAACGGAGTAAACTCAATTTTTTGTCAAAATTCAAACCATTGGACCAATTCGGATTTTTAAAAGGGGAAATAGTGGATTTGTAGTGTTAGAGAAGGAATAGTTGTGAACCAGAAATCTTAAAGCAAGGTTAATTGCAAAAAATTGTCTTTTATAACTTAAGTGCTTTTATTGGATGCAATTTTTACGAAAAGCAGAATTAACTCTAGTTAAGTTCTTTTATTGTGTTGAATTTTTACCAATAAGGTTTTTATTTCCATTTAACTCGAGTTAAGTGTTTTTAAGCGTAGACCTACGTTCGGGTCCAAAACGACCCGAAACGACCATTTAAGTGGATATAACTAACTAAGTAGTGGAATTAGAAGTCTTAGAGTTTTTAACTTTTAATTTTTGTTTGAAATGAATGAAATCAAATAAAAATCGTTTCGCTAATCATTGTTGTTTGGGCCTGAAAAAAATAATCCATAATCCTACGCCGCGGATCGTTTTCAACCCGAACTGAATTTGCATTTTATTTTACCGAATACTGAAAAAGGCATGGTACTAGGGAAATCACCACAAGAAGCTTGGTTTATCCGGAAATGATTAATGAAGACTCCCAAGCGAGAGGTTCAAAGCTATAACAGCTGGAACCGCCGAAAAAAGGGGTGCGGTAGCACTACTGTTTGATAGAAAACAGCTGGTATTTGTGTGTGGCCAGGACAGCAATCGCTATAAAAAACGACATGTTTAATATTGAATGGTAAACTATTTAAGTGTTTGAATAAGCACGATGTTATTCCATTGCCACCACAATTTGCAAGGGTCTCATGCTACATATAACACGTAGGTTGTCCGGAAACACAGTCATGTACAGTTAAATAAAAAGTATATAAAGCGTTTATAAAAATATTCAGAAGATTGCAAAAAGGTGTAGGAAGGCATAGGCTAATCAGCACTATCTGACCCCGTGTCCGACTGACTATCGTTAAAAAATGAGTCCTTAATTGAGTCGTCGCTACAATAATCCATATTTAGAAAGTCTTCTTCCTCCATGTTACCAGGATCCATACCTTGTAAAACGCTACACGATTAAAGTTTAATAACAATAATAACTAGCCGAAGGCCTGAGTTGCCAGTGCTATATAAAAAAAATATCTGTTAGTTTCTACACGGTAGGCAGGAAGCGACGATAGGTTGCATGAAAATGTCGAGAAAAAAGGAAAGTGGGGTTGTGTTATGTGATGTTTATAGATGAAACATCCGTTGAAATTAAAATCCGAGCTGCTCCTTTTTCAAGGATATCCACATTTTTTGTTTTTTTTGAAAGGATCAAATATTGAGGAAATCGAATGTTCGCCACCGTCCAAATTTTTCCGATTCCAATACATTATTTGGTCGCTAAGGGATACAAAAAAAGGTATTAAAAAGAAAAATGGACACCTGTAGTGGAAAAATCCAATGTGAACAGGACCTAAAGGATAACCACTGAAATATAAAATAACACAAAAAGTACCCACTTTAATTTGCGTATAACTCCTAAAATGTTAACTCTACGTGGAAATTTCTTATTATATGTTTCATTCAGAATAAATAAAGAAATATTTCTTTAATATACAATTTTGATGTACCTGCAGTGCTTAATGTACTTTTGTGCATCTAAAGTGAAAATTTCAAAAAAAATACGTTTTTTTTATGGTGCTATTTTAAGTTCAAATATTTTTCTAGTTTATGTAAATATTTTAATCTAATGATCCAACTCTCATTTCTACATATCTCTACGTTAATACTAAAAAAGAGTTAGAGCTGAGATACGCGCTAGCTGTGCACGGTGGGCGGGAAGCAACAATAGGTTGCATGGGAATATCGTAAAAACGATGGCCCAACGAATATGTGCCTAGCTGTGTGCTGGTACTAATTTTCGTTTAAAAAAAATGTTGGAGATTTTATTCACGTTTGCTGTGTGTTTATGAAGTATATTAGAATATCATTTTACGTAAGTGTTTAGCCGGCGATCGTTTTTTCGATATTTTCATGCAACCTATTGTTGCTTACCGCCCACCGTGCACAGCTAGCGCGTATTTCAGCTCTAATTCTTTTTAATATTAACGTATAGATATGTAAGAATGAGAATTGGATCATTAGATTAAAATATTTACATAAACTAGAAAAATATTTGAACTTAAAATAGCACCATAAAAAAAACGTACTTTTTTTGAAATTTTCACTTTAGATGGACCAAAGTGCATTAACCACTGCAGGTACATCAAAATTGTATATCAAAGAAATATTCCTTTATTTATTCTGAATGAAACATATTATAAGGAATTTTCACGTAGAGTTAACATGTTAGGAGTTATACGCAAATTAAAGTGGGTACTTTTTGTGTTATTTTATATTTCAGTGGTTATCCTTTAGATCCTGTTCACATTGGATTTTTCCACTACAGGTGTCCATTTTTCTTTTTATTACCTTTTTTTGTATCCCTTAGCGACCAAATAATGTATTTAAATCGGAAAAATTTGGACGGTGGCGAATTTTCGATTTTCTCAATATTTGATCCTTTCAAAAAAAACAAAAAATGTGGATATCCTTGAAAAAGGAGCAGCTCGGATTTTAATTTCAACGGATGTTCCATCTATAAACATCACATAACACAACCCCACTTTCCTTTTTTCTCGACATTTTCATGCAACCTATCGTCGCTTCCTGCCTACCGTGTCTAGCTTTTAAGCTTAACTATCAATATTAATAAATAAATAAAAAAATAACAATAATAATATACTGGCGATATTAAAACTCTAACGAGTTTTATTGCCGAGCTTCTCTCCCAATTCGAGGTGTGCTTCTTAACTATTGTTTTTCCTACAATTTGTGTGGGCCTACAGTTTTATGCGAGCTCCGAACGGCGAATGTTTTTTGTGAGGCCTTTTCATGGCAGAAATACACTCGGGGGGTATGCCGCCCACTACCGAGAGGTGACCGCTATTTATAAAAACCCAATACTTGGGTTTTAATCAATTAGAAAAATTTTTTGTGGTGTTTGTTCGGACTGGGTTAGAACCCAAGACCTCTGGTATAGTAGGCGAGTACTCTACGCACTGCACCTCAGCGGCCACATTTAAGTTTAATTGATGAAAAAAGGTGTTTTATGTATACAGTATATAATAATTAATTGAATTTCTATAATATATATCCTTGAAAAATCTCTTATCTCAGTTTATCATATCCACTTGCTTCCAACAAAAAAACCTAACTGAAGATAACAACGCATTGATTGAGAAAAGTATTCTAACAAAAAAACCTAACTCGAGATAAATTGTGTAAAAATAAAAAAAAAAATCACTTAAAATAACCTATTTCCACTTAGGCTATGAAAACAAAATTGACAAAAAAATTATAATTCCTAACTCAAGTTAGGTTTTTTTAATAAACTGAAAACGCAAATAAATACGTCCATGAAGTACCCACAT
This sequence comes from Urophora cardui, assembly GCA_960531455.1. Taxonomy (NCBI): domain Eukaryota; kingdom Metazoa; phylum Arthropoda; class Insecta; order Diptera; family Tephritidae; genus Urophora; species Urophora cardui. The sequence continues at coordinate 15,257,956 of OY482674.1, forward strand.
AACTCTAGTTAGGATGTTTTAATAAAACGATGTTTCATACAATACTAGACTTAAGAGATTTGATAGAAGATAAGTTGTTTTAACTGGTGCAAAATGTTTCTATCTGAGTTAGGATAATTTTTATATCTTAATAACTTTTTAAATATTACTCCAATTTAAATGGGGATAAGACAGATGGATGGGTTTTCCTCCAAAGATTAACACTATAACAATAACTCAATTTCGCATTATCTCGAGTTAGGCTACTTTAATTTGCGGGCACAGATATGTATGTACAAATGTATGTGTGTTGGCAGAAAACTACACAGACAATGAGTAAGAACAGGAAAGGAAAGGCTTCCTTAACCCTAAAAAGATAATCTGCGTCAAAATTACGCATCCTCTTTCGAATTATTGTTCTCACTCCCCCAATTAAGTGAATACGTGGCTAAACGTTATATATATTTCAGTTGTGCTGCATATCTCTCATGAGACACATAATTTTCTGTAGTAAGTTCTGCCAATTTCCCAATATGAGGGGTCAGTGAGTCAAAATTACGCATGATTATCTTTACCGTGACTTTCAGGAAGCATTTCTCACGTATTGCATAAGGAAAAGGATGACTTTCATTCATCAGAACATTATACTGAAGAGCCAGTATAATAAAAACAAGTAAGGAAGCCTAAGTTCGAGTGGAATCGAACATTAGATACTCAGTTGTATGCTTTCATTGTTTGTTTGCGTTTGATGGAAACACGGTGTATTTTATATGAATCGAGTGCCGCATAAAGTGGGCGCAGCCACGCCCATTTTCAAAATTTCTATCAGCCATCCAACTAAGCATATGAATATTATTCTTTGTACAAAATTTCATTCCTTTATGACTTCTAGTTACAAAGATGCCACGTTACAAATTCCCAAAGGGTGTTCCAGAAATATCTTTGTTAAAAAGTAGGCGTGGTCATAAACCGATTTCAATAAATTTTTGCGTGTCTATTAACACAAGTTATAAAAGTGTATAAACCAAGTTTCGTCATAATATCTCAATTATTTGTCGAGTTATGGGCTCCGAAATCTCGTTGATTCCATTGTCTGAAAAGAGGCGGTGCCACGCCCATTTTCCGAAATTTTTCTATTTTTTGTTTCCGATCTATTGTAGAACTCATGCCACAAAATTTCAATGAATTATCTTTATATTTGACAAAGATATCGCTTAAAATGTTTTTATTAGGCCACTTTATAATACCCATATATAAAAGTGGGCGTGGTCGTCAACCGATTTGGCTAAAATTTTCAACATGTATTACCACAAGTAATAAAAGTGTACACACCAAGTTTCATCATTATATATCAATTATTTGTCGAGTTATGGGCTCAGAAATCTCGTATATTCCTGCTTCTAAAAAGAGGCGGTGCCACGCCCATTTTCCAAAATTTTTGTGATTTTTGTTTTATGTCCGTAGTTAGACTCCTGCCATAAAATTTTAATGATATATCTTTATATTTGACAGAAATATCGCTTAAAATGTTTTTATTAGTCCCCTTTATAGTTCCCATATATAAAAGTGGGCGTGGCCGTCAACCGATTTTCACAATTTTCCGTCAAAACATTTGTCTAAATAAGTACATCAGGCATACCAAATTTCATCGCTATATCTTCAACGGTTTCTGAGTTATGACATATAAAACTTTCAATGTTTGACCCTTAATAAGTGGGCGTGGCACCGCCCATTTTCCAAAATTTCATCAAATTTCTTCCTAGGAACGTGAGTTCAACACGTGGGTAAAATTTGATCGCTCCAGCTATATTAGTGACTGAGATACCAAATTTCCGATTTTTTCTATATAGGAAAAGTGGGCGTGGTCATGGTCCGATTTCGCCCATTTTCAATACGAACCGTCCCAGTCTCGATACCAACTTGCATTTCAAATTTCATCAAAATATCTCAATTTTTGCGCGAGTTAGAGTATTTACAGACGGACAGACGGACAGACGGACGGACAGACGGACGGACAGACGGACGGACAGACGGACGGACGGACATGGCTCAATCGATTTCTCTTTTCACCCTGATCATTTTGATATATATAAGTCTATATCTGTCTCGATTATTTCATTCTGTTACAATCCACCGTTATGTGATTAAAACTATAATACTCTGTGTACTAGTACAGCTGAGTATAAAAATATATGTGTTGTATTGTGGCAGCTGTGGGGAAGTGGGTAAAGTGCTCGCATGCCATACCATGGGTCGCCAGTTCAACCGCCAGCCGACCCAACACCAAAATTTAATTTAATTAATTTTCTAATTAAAAGTCAATTATTAGGTTTTTAAAATATTGGTCACCTATCTGTAGTGGACGGCATACCCTCTGAGTGTAATTCTGCAATGAAAAAGCTTCTCACAAAAATGCATTCACCGTTAGGAATCGGAATAAAACTGTAGGCACACCCAATTAGTAGGAAAAACAAAATTAAGAAGCGCGCTTCGAATTAGGAAAGAAGTTCGACCTTAAAACTCGTTAGAGCCAGTGTATCATATTATATGTGTATTGTACATAATTCTTCTTCTTCTTTTTAATCAGCGCGTAACGGTCTAGACGATTTTGGCCGAGTCCAAAAGAGCGCACCAGTCGTGTCGTGTCTGTCTTGTGCCTAGCGCCAATTGGAAATACCTAGGCAGGACGAGCCGGTCTTCACCTGATCTTCCCAAAGCAGAGAAGGTGTCTTTTGTACATACTGCCCTTCCAAAAAAGGCGAAAGGCAATGGGTCACGCAATAAGTGCAAAAATCCTATATGTCGCGAGGACAATTTTTGATATGTTCCAAAATTATGTTTGACCGACTTTCATAAAAAAATTTCATTTATTTTTCTTAATGAGTTTCCAGTTCATTAAGATTGTAAGTCAAAAAGTCTGATTTTTGCAGGAAAGTTATTCAAAAAGGGACGGATAGTAAATAAATTTAAATATATTTTATTTATAATGTTTACATTTATTTTACATATCTATAATAAAGTTTGTGCAAGTTCAGGGCAAATTTGTAAATAAACTATGAAGATATAGCTGGAAAACCCACCATGCGTCATTTTTACGCATGATTATCTTTAACGTATGTAAAAATAAGTATGATTATCTAACTAGGGTTAATTGCCAAACTTTTTCTCACACAAACATTCACTGTTAATTAGCTAGTAAATGTGTTGCTTTTCTCACGCAGAAATTCCGCGTCAATGTTGACATTATTAAGACTATCAAATTAGAATTGAATTAGGTGTAATTAAATTTGTAATTAGTTAGTTATATTTTGGATGTGAGGAATGAGTAATTAGTTTCTATTTCTTAATAGAGTTTATGTTGATTAGGAAATAAATTACTTGAATTGCGATGTCATAATTATCTCTCATTATATTAAGTTCTAAAACAGGAGCATCACTCAGGCTATGAATAAAACTATTTTGATGAATTATTTTTTATTTATAATGAAGAATCTTGGTAGAGTAGCAAGATTAAGACAAGTTCAATGGCGAATGGAATTGCATTTGAAGACATTTGCTGCTGGAGTAAGAATTTGTATGAAAACTCAACAATTTGAAGACATTGAAGTGGGAGCAGTAGAACGATCGGTGAAGTCTCACATTTGGGTATAAACAAAATATAAACCAAAGCACATAAAGTTCGTTGCATATTTTAAGGCAATATATTTTGTTATTATCTTTTACGTTCTTTGTATGAAAATTTGGGCCTCAGACCTTATTTTGACAGAGCTTAGATATTCAGGCATTAGATATTCATTTTTAATCATCAACTTGATTGGTTGGTTGTTGTGCTGCCTGGCTTTAGCCGGACCCAATTAGCGCGCAAACCGCCATATTGATGCACGTACTCATGTACCAAATAATACCTGTAGTCACGGTTCACCATCAATTCGAACCGATTTTAGTTTCCTCTATAAACCTTCAGAGATCGGTTATTGTTACGGTTCATCATCTTTTTCGAACCATTTGGTACCTTCAATGAACCTGTTGGGGAATTCAAAGCTATAAAGGGTTTTGCGTCTGATGTGAGACAGTGCACAGGATGCGTGTGACCGATTCCTCGCTGCGACCTTGACTAAAGCTTCTGCATCTAGTGTTGAATGCCCATTGTCGCTCGATAGTGACTGTTATTCTGTATATTACTTTTCTTGATCTGCTAAGGAGCTCCCTAGTTCTTGTTATGTTGTAGTCTGGCCAGGTCTGTTTCGTCGTCTTGCATGTAGCTGTGGATTGCCATCAAATTGTGGCCAGTTTCTTATCTTATGAATGTCTCTTTTAATAGCTGATAGCGGCAGCTCAGCGTAGCCGCTCTTGATACGTCCTCAGCGCATCCACTTTGGCAAGTTAATCTGCCATATCGCTGCTTCCTCAATATTAATATGAGCAGCAACCCAGATGAGCGAGATGACCACGCCTTCCGCTGCTATTGCTTCAACGGCGTTTTTGCAACTTCGGATGGTCTTAGATGTTGTTATGGGAGAATTGAGCGCCTTAAGTGCTGCTTGACTTGACGAGTATATGCATATGTATTTCGCGTTCCCTAATGCTGTGGTTATGGTACCAATGTTAATTGCCAATCAAAATCGGAAACATTTCGTGATTGGTGAGAGGTGGTTATGCTTACATTGATGATTGGAGCGCACATACAAAACATAACACATTATTACCCCCGAAACTTCGACTGCTGGCTGCCTGTTTCACACAGCAGATTTGCTGGATGTGAGAGTCCGAAAATTCTCTCACCGTCGGAGTGCACAACAACAATTTCATGGTGCTCGACCAGCAGCATTGTAAGCATAACCAGGCCATAACTGTATTTTCTAGCAATAACTTGCAGGTCCGCTCTATGCCATGCAAACTCCGCTTGGAATGCGGTGAGTCTCGCAGGCGGAAAGAGAGCGAGATGCTTGGTTGCTCAGAGAAAGCCCCCGAACCCATAGCTGAGTCTATTTTGGGCTTATCTGTGTAGATCGAGATAGTTTCCGTCTTCCGCACGTTATCTCTTCTCCATACCCTGCTAGAGGCGAAGCTCACCTTAAAGTTCCTGCTAAATTTCAGCATGGTTGCAAGATAGTGTGATGTTGTCTCTATACTGGGACGCATGTTTAGGATATTATCGTGATAATCATATTGCCTGTCAGTCCAGCAGCACGACTCACGGAAAGTCCCTATTGTGGAACCGAATGGCCAGGCATTTTTTTTGTGCAAAATTGTTATCAAATGAAATGTGTTACTAAGGGCTTGAATATAGCGTTATCTTTATATGATTTAAGCCATAGAGATAGGAATATACATATGTAGACAGACGGAGGCAGGTTTGTCGCAACGCAGCGGGACGGGCAGCCTCTAGTACCTACATAAAAATTTTTGTGACGAGAATTGATCAAATGCAATTTTCTAGTTTAAAATATTTTAAATTTTTTATTCAAGCATTTTCTTGCTTTTTACAAGGCGCTTATTTGGTAAAACTCTCAATGTACTTTACGAGTAGCTTCTTTGCATTCCAGCTTATTTAAATTGCCAGCTTTGAAAGTTATAAAACCCCTCTTTTACAGAACAAATTTTAGTTTTGCGATTTCATTTGTCTCTCACTTCAGTTTGACGTTCATTTTGCGTTCGATTTGTGGCGAAAACACAGTTTTATTTGCTTGCCTATATACATACATACCTATGTACATATATGCACGTTCATACATGTTGTTTTTAAAGTTTTTTTTTGTGCAAATATTGTATTAAACTTTTAACAAAATTGTGTACAGGCACACACTTGCAACAAATATAAAATACAAATATTCATGCGCACAGCTTTGCAACTGTATATGCTTGTATGTATGTATGCAGATACAAGCTCGTATATTTATTGAGACTTGCAACAAATAGTCCCTTTTGGCAAACGTCAGATTTGGTCAGTACGAGTGGGTACATGCAGCAAAGCAAAGTAATTGCATTGGCACACAAGTTGTGGCAGTTGAAAGTACATTTTATTAAGTAGAAAAATGCTGGTTTGTCGTTTGTTTATAAGCAAGCTGAACTATCCTTTCTGTGTTTTTGATTTCGATTCATTTGTCCTAATTCACCACGAAAATGCCCCGAAATGCACATTTAAGTAAGCATAAAAATGCTGTAACATGGCATTACACCTGTTCAAAGTGTCTACACACGAATGTAGATTTGATTGTGTATATGTGGTAACGCTTGTCAGCATTAACCCTTGCACAGCGCAGTTCATAAACTTTAGAGCTGCTGTGTGAAACTGATATCATTGGTGATATGCTTCAGTTTTATTGGGAAAGATGCAAAGTTTAACATTCTTGTTTCAATAAACTGCTTCAAAACTTACTTAGTAGTAGATACATATGTAGATACTATCACATAAATTCTATAACCCTCTAATCCACAACCCTACTGCCTGACTAAAATATCAAGTCAAAGTGTTCTACGAATAGTCTAAAGTGTTCCAAGTGAAGGTTAAATTAAATTGTGTGTCACTTTAAGCAAGCAAGCGCATTTGTAACAAACAGCAAACATTGCCAAACGGCCAGCCAAAAACAAAATGTCCTTTACCTTTTGCTGTATACTCGTATATTGCAGCATTTCACCGAAAATGCCACAGTACTTTTATCGAGTTTTAGTAGGTATGTAGTTGTTGTTGCATTTATTATGTATGTATGTACATAGGTGTGTATTTATTTGCCAGTTTCAATTTGTGTTTGCACTTCTTCTTCCCACATATGTATGTAAATTTCTACGGCAAAGCGTTAGTGATATACCCAATAAACCTTAGAATTGGTTAACAGTTTGAAAATCACTGGAAAACGAAACGCTTTTTCGAGTTTCAGCTTCCTTAATGAATGCAGACATGCTTTGGAATTCCATTTGACAACTACATAGACTATTCTCCAACAAAACTATACCTTCGTCCTCTGTATTTTTCTTATGAATTTCTTTATGAGTTCGAAATCTCTTACAAAATAGTTAAGAAAATCAAAAAGGGCAACATTTTTTCGAGAAAAGAAAACAGCATAAGCCATTCTCGATGTGAAATTGTAATCATATCTGTTATTTAATAATTCAAAATCTTAATGATTATTAATTAGAGGATGTTTTGTTTTTGTAACTTTTTAATGCTTAAATACGATTATTTCCACATTTTTAATGACTAAAAGTTAATTAAATTAAAAAAGTACAATCAATCGATTAATTAATTTTAATGACTATTTTGTTTATTTTCAATTATTTTCCGATTTTTTTTAATTGCATGATTATTAGGTACAATTGTTTGCTGACTTTTTGAATGATTAAAAATTTATCGAACTAAAACAAGCACATTAATTAAGCGGTTAATTAATTTTAATTGCATGATTAATTGGATTATTTTCAACATTTTTTAGATTTTTTTTATTACATTATTAGTATTTTTTAGTAAAGATGATTTTCAATTATTTTTGGTTTTTTTTAATTGCGTAATTAATATTTGATTATTTTCAATAATGTTTGGTCTTTTTATGATTAGAAAGTACATTAATTAGTCGATTAACTAATTTAATTGGCATGATTATTTGGATTATTTTTAATTGCATGATTAATGAAATTATTTGATTATTTTCCATTATTTTTGATTATTTTTAAATTGCAGAATTAATTAATCAATCGACTAATTATTTTTATTCTTGCCAAAAAATGTTATTCATACGCCATGGCGTATAACTGAAAATAATCAAACAATTAAAAAAATAATCAAACAATTAAAAACAATCAAACAATTACAAATAAAAAGCAATTAAAAATAAACATATAATTAAAAAAAATTATTTGATATTATTTTTTGGATTATTTTTTAATCGTTATTAATCATTATTATTTTTTATAATTTTTTTAATTTAATTGATTACTAATTTATTATTAATTTTGAGTTTAACTAATTGCTCTGTTAATGTAAGCCTATCAAAATAATCATTAAAATTTAAAAATACGAAAATATTCATCATTATGAATTTTAATGGGAATTTAACACATCAGATTGTAATATATGACAAATATCGAAGTTAATTTTCGAACAAGTCAAAATGTTGATTGGGTTAACATCTGTATATTTATATAAGCCACACATAGTGTTTAGTGTATGCAGTAAGTGTGTTGCGAAAACACCGAGAGCAAAAGAAAAATCCTTTTAAAATCTACAAAAATATTTTCAATTTTGCAGAATTTAAATTCCAAAAAAGTGCACAGCATGTATGTTTCTGTGCAAATTAAACACACATACTTACTACATACCTGCCCACCTGCAACTATATTTAGTATTTGCATATGAATTTGTATTTGTAGGCGTTTGCTTGCCAATAATAAAACGCCAGCATAACTAAAAATTGAAACTTTTAACTGCATTTTATTTTTGTACATGTGTGTATGTATACGTATGTATGTGCATGTGTGACACATTTTACACATACATATCTATGCCCGAATGCACTTTTTTGGACTCGTAGCTATCACTATAGCCTATCAGTTTCAATGAAGCATGCAATGTACATGAGATGCGTTTTTGTTTTTTTTTAAATATTCCCTCCGGCACCGAAATATGAAAATAGGATGGAGCTACAACGAAAACCGCGCAAATTCCCAGAATTTTAAGGTATGTTTAGATTTATGTATGAAAAAAGTTAGGATTTTGCACGAGAAAAAAATTGATATCCACCCATACGAAGAATTAACCACTAAATCGAATGGCATATTCGGTTTTTTGGCACACTCCCCAGGGAAGGTAATATCGCGGCCCAAAGTAACCATTTTCTTCTTTTTCTCATGAATCTTCAACTTCTTGCCCTATACTCTTCCCGAAATCGGAAATTATTTTTTAATTAAATCACACGGTAAGCTGCGTTATTTAATACGCTTTGCAGAAGTATATAGCTATTAAAAATCGAATAATATTTGGACGAGTTCATCAAGTTTAAATGAAGTAAAGTCGGGTATAAAAGGGTAATAGCCTCTGCACATTGCATTTGAAATTACGTTGATTAGCCGAAATTACTTTCCGAAATCACGCGCATTCACACACGTTTTTGAGTAATTTCATTTAGCCGTGTTTCAGTTACGCTGTTCCTGTGCCAAATAAAATTTTTTACATGGTCAACTTAAATGAAAATATCATTAATAAAATACTCCCACCAAATTAAATTTTTTATTATTAAAGAATCGGTAGTGCAATATACAATGAGAATATATCTATGAAACCGTCGCGAACAAACTTAATAGCCTGATGTGCAATATCAGCGATGGGTAAAGATGTTTCCGATAATAGTCGATAAAATTTAGAGAAGGGATCGATTCGAAATTACTTCGTGAGTGATTTAGCCGAAATGCGCATTTCAAGGGTAATTTCAGCTGGCATTTTTGTATGGCGAAACAAGGATTTTTGCATAAATTGCCCTTAAATCATGCCAATGTGCAGAGGCTATAACATACCTTAAAATTTCTTAAATTTTTTAACAATTTTGCTCTTGAAGGCATCCAGTTTTTGGAAAAGTGAAATTTTTTTTCAGTTTACTTACTCTAAAATCCCATACAAAAAAAAAATCATCTAATGTACATACATACATATGTTTGTCACTTACACACATATGTATGTATGTATATTGTAAATTAATATTTATACATAAATTAATTTATAATTTTTATACTTTAATTTATAATTGCCTAAATCGCTTAAAAAGCTTATATTTCGCCCTATACACATTTGTTTATAAACATTTGTTGCTATACACAAAACATGCAGCTTCCTGGAAGCGTAAAGTTGATATGTTTACTATAGCCTTTAGAGTGTTTATTTTATTATTGCTATGACAAATATATGTATGTAAGTGGAAACAAAATATATGCATGCAAATTTATAAATTTCGGTGCTATTAAAGTTGTTATTCTTATTTTATTGGACACTACTTCAGTCGGGTTCGCTATCCGAGTAGGTATCATGTAAATTTTCGAAGAAAAACGAATCTTTATATATATTACGCTAAGCGATTTTTTGTAAACACCATAACTTTTACACCGTTATACCGATTTTAGAAAGTGTGGTGTCTAATGAAAGGGCTTGACCTGTAGATGTGCAGGAAGGTTTAATTTTTTTGGAAAGGGTTGCCACCTGTTCAAAAATTCAGTTTTACGCTATAGTTTGTTTGATCTTTAAATTTGAGGTGTCATATGAAAGGGCTTGACCTTATAATGAGGAATTTAATAAAAATTTTACAAAAAGGGTTGCCACCTGTTCAAAAATTCAGTTTTACCTTATAGTTTGTTTGATTTTTAAATTTGATGTGTCATATGAAAGGGCTTGGCATGGAAATGAGTAATTTATTAAAATTTTTACAAAAAGGGTACCACCTGTTCAAAAATCCATTTTTACGCTACAGTTTATCTCATCTTTATATATATTACGCTAAGCGATTTTTTGTAAACACCATAACTTTTACACCGTTATAGCGATTTTAGAAAGTGTGGTGTCAAATGAAAGGGCTTTACCTGTAGATGTGCAGGAAGGTTTAATATTTTTGGAAAGGGTTGTCAGCTGTTCGAAAATTTAATTTTCCTGTATCATTTGTTTGATTTAAAAATTTTTGGTACCATATGAAAGGGCTTGACCTGAAATTGAGTAATTTAATAAAAATTTTACAAAAAGGGTTGCCACCTTTTCAAAAATTCAGTTTTACGCTATAGTTTGTTCGATTTTTAAATTTGAGGTGTTATATGAAAGGGTTTGACTTGGTAATGAGTAATTTAATAAAATTTATACAAAAAGGGTTGCCACCTGTTCAAAAATTCAGCTTTACGTTATAGTTTGTTTGATTTTTAAATTTGAGGTGTCATATGAAAGGGATTGGCATGGAAATGAGTAATTTATTAAAATTTTTACAAAAACGGTGCCACCTGTTCAAAAATCCATTTTTGCGCTACAGTATCACATTTTTCAATTTGAAGTGTCATGCAAAGCCTAGCACTGAGGATGGGTAATAAAAGGAAAGGGAAGAGGAAAAAGGAAAAGGGACGGATATGGCGAAGGAAAGGAAGCGAAAGAGGAAAGAATACGGAAAATCTTTTTATAAAAAATCTAGGTCCACAGAAAATAAAAATAACCAGTAACTATGAAGGTATATCATAAAATTTTCAAATGTGGCAATAAGTGGTCTTTCACCCTCAAATTGTCGCACAGTGTAATTGAAAGCCACAGGATCGCGTGGCCGGGTTTACTAGTTATAATTATTTGTAAACAAACAAAAAAATCATTTTAAAACGCATCTACATATGTATGTATGTACACTTGATAAATAAAATGTGCTTTGCGTAATTTGCATGGCTTAAAAATTTGAGGTTTTTTATGTTTTGTTTTTAAGCGCTTAAGTTTTGGTTTACGCAGCTCCTTTGTCTTTTTCAACGGTTTTTTCTTTTTCTCACACATATAAAGTGTATATTTGTTTATATTTTTAGCGCGTTGGTCAAAAAATAAATCAATACATATTTTCCAATGCTTGTTTATCTACTCAAACTCCTCTTTTTTATACCTTTAATGAGAATGAAATGGTATTATAACTTTGTGCCGAAAATCAAATCTTGAAGGTACTAGAAGGAGGTGTGACAGACCCATCAATATATATACCGATATGATCAGAATAATGAACTGAGTCGTTTAAGCCATGTCCGCCTGTCTGTCCGTCCGTCCGTCCGTCTGTGTGAACGCAAACTAGTCTCTCAGTTTTTGAGATATTTGATTGAAATTTGAAACATGGGTGAGTTTTGACGCTCAATTGATAATTTGTCGGAATTGGCCAAATCGGACCACTATAACATATAGCTGCCATAAAACCGATTGTTCAGATATACACATTTTGGGGTATAACTTCTCCCTTTTTACAGCTAAGGACATGAAACTTTAGAGTATTTGTACCCATATGGACCCAAATAAGGTTACCGAAAATTGTCTAGATCGGACCACTATAACCACTATAACACCGACAGAATTGAAATTATAAATTAAACTAAATCAGGCTATTTGCAAAGGTAACTTTTCATTTCCCCAGCCGCGCTCTTACTTGTTATTCAATGCCTTGCTGCAGCCCACAAAAGTGAAGCGACAACACTAGGCGAATTTCTGTCGTACCCAAGCATGAAAAGAATACTCGCTTATTGATAAAATTGCCTTCAAAGCAACAACACCAACTCGACTATTTTTAAAATAGAAGAGTTAGCTGACCTTTCGTCGATTGAATATCAACTGCAGAAACAGCAACGGCAGCACAACACAACAATGACAGTTATCAATCTGTCAATGTGACAAATAGCGATGGTTTGCTGCTTGGATGGCTTTTTGGCAATTGCACACTAACAAATGCATGTGCATCTATGTATGTATGTATGTACGTATTTTCATGTGGAAAACCAATTTCACAGTTGTGTTGCGATATATAAATATGTGTTATTTATGCACTTATGTGCATGCATGTATATACATACATTTGTACATTTATTTGATTAACAAGAGTGCGGCAAAAAGCAATGGATTAGCTCACAAGTAGGTCACCATATTTCCTTGTACAAGTGACGCTGTAACTGAATGCTCTTTTGCTGCACTTGATGCGCAATGCTCAAGGGTATCACTTACGATGTTCTTTGCGTAATACTCTCAGCAGATATCATATGTACATATACTACATACATATGTACATGTACTTACAATATCATAATAATGCAATATAATCTGAATATTAAAGTAATCCTTTCAAGGGTTGGAGAGTCGTTTTCTCGGTTTTCTAGTCCAGGTTTTGATCAACGACACATACATACACATTTCTTGTTAAGTCTCATATCATAACAACTACGAAAATCTTATCTTTGTTGATTTTATCAATTTTGCAATTAGTCCATTTTTACTTTGTTTATTTTTTTTTTATTTCATTTTTGTGTTAAGTTTATGTAATATGATACGCCACTTATATTTGCTGTGCTGTGATTGACTGTTTGAAGCGGTCTTTACCATAACCTAACTATAGAAGATCCATGCAAGGGAGAGTAGCTCTTCTTACGCGAGTTTGTAGCTTATGTCAAACTATTGTCTTTTGTTTTGATTTTGAATTCTTGCACGTGTTTTTCGTGGAAATAGCTTGTGTGTTCGGTTGTGCGTTCGCTCGCGTTTTCTCTCCTTTTGACATTCTTGAAAGACGCCATCTAACTGTAATCACCTATTTTGCTTCACATAAGACGACCTGGATATAGATTGGTCTTGGTCTTTACTAGATTTTGTATACAGCAATCACACTCAAAAACTCTCCTCATTTTCTTCTTCTTCAATTCCTCTCCGACTCTCTATGACCAAAATTACATTTACATGTATGAAGCTCTGCAGAGAGAGGGATTTCTATTGGCCAGAAGCCGTGATGCCCCATAGAGATACATATGTAACAGCTTGACAAATCTTCTGGGTATGAACATTTTTTTTTATTGTACATTAGACCGTATCGAAAAAAAAAATTAAGTTCGTCGGAAACTATATCACATGATGGGCCTATTTTTGGAAAACATAAACAAAATGCTTATGACCACACTAAATTTCGCCCAATTCCATTTTTCATCATATCTTCGGCATGTATAGTCGGATTTAATCCCAAGCGCACCATTAACCCTAAATGCACCAAAATTTCCAAAAATGGTTTATCGGACACCAATTCAATGTACAATGTACACTTGGAAGAAGTTTTCGAAAACAAATATTTTAGAACCACCCTAAATTTCGCTCAATTACATTTTACTTCGTATCTTCGGCATTTATAGCCGCATATTAAAGTTTGATAAAACAATGACTTTTCCGCGAGAAATAAATTTTTTGGAACTGAAATTCGTTAACCCTAAGTTAACCATGCACAATACGACAAATACTGGAAAAAACCCATGAAAAAGGATCCGACACACACCATCTCTTTGTCGATTTTAAAGCCGCTTTTGATAGCCCGAATAGGAATTGCCTGTATGCCGCAATGTCTGAATTTGGTTTCCCTGCTAAACTTATACGGCTATGCCAAATGACGTTGACTAACACCACCAGCACCGTCAGAATTGGGAAGGACCTCTCCGAGCCGTTCGAGACCAAACGAGGTTTCAGACAAGGTGACTCTCTTTCGTGCGACTTCTTCAATTTGATGCTGGAAAAGATAATACGAGCGCCAGAACTTAACCATACAGGAAGCATCTTATATCACTAGAGTGTGCAACTGCTGGCGTACGCCGATGACATCGACATCATTGGCACTAACACGCGCGCCGTATGTTCTGCCTTCTCCAAGCTGGATAAAGAGGCTAAGAAAACGGGTTTGGCGGTCAACGAGGACAAGACGAAGTACCTCCTGTCATCACACAAAGAAACAGCACGCCTTGGCAGCCACGTCAATGTTGATAGCTACAAATTCGAAACTGTTAAGAACTTCGTCTATTTGGGAACCAGCATTAACGCCAAGAATGATGTCAGCACGGAGATCCAACGAAGAATCACGCTTGCCAATAAATGCTACTTCGGACTAAGTAGGCAACTGAAAAGTAAAGTCCTCTCTCCACAAACAAAAATCACACTCTACAGGACGCTCATCGTTCCAGTCCTCATGTACGGCGCAGAAGCATGGACAATTTCAAAATCAGATGAGATGGCACTTGGAGTATTCGAGAGAAAAGTTCTTCGTAAGATTTATGGACCTTTACGCGTTGGCGTGGGCGAGTATCGACGGAGATTTAACGATGAGCTGTACGAGCTTTACACAGACATCGACAATGTTCAGCGAATAAAGATCCAGCGGCTGCGTTGGGCAGGTCATGTCGTGAGAATGGACGAAGGCGCTCCGGCCAAGAAAGCATTTCTGTCGAAACCCGCTGAACGCAAAAGAAAAGGGAGACCTCCACTGCGTTGGGAAAATCAGGTGGACAGCGATGCTGCCTCCCTAGGTGTTCCCAAGTGGCGCCATGCTGCACGAAACAGAAGCAATTGGCGCGCTCTGTTGGACTCGGCCAGAATCGTCTAGACGGTTAAGCGCCAATCAAGAAGAAGAAGTTAACCATTAACCCTCGCACAACTTACAGACGGACGGACGGACATGGCTCAATCGATTTCTCTTTTCACCCTGATCATTTTAATATATATAAGTCTATATCTATCTCGATTATTTCATTCTGTTACAATCCAGCGTTATGTGATTAAAACTATAATACTCTGTGTACTAGTACAGCTGAGTATAAAAAAAAATCACGGGACTCCGGCTTATATGATATATTTTTGGAAGACATTTCTGAAAAAAGAAACAAAAATTGTTCGGATCACCCTAGTAGTAGCTTTTTCCTAATATCATTGGAACTGGATCTTAATATTTCAAATCACATACTGAATGGTAATGGAAACCAAATTTGCATTCCCATTCCCTACTGAATGGTAATGCAAATCAATTTTTCACTACCACTCATCATTGATTAGGGGCTGCAAGGCTGAGTGCAATCAAAATTGAATGCAGTTTGCCCAACCCTGGCTTCATGTATTTATGTATATATTTTTTTGTGCATCTTCAATTATAACCCAAAACCACTTGAAATCGATACGGAGGCGTTTATTTTGGACAATTAGTATATACAAGTATGCAGCATATACATATGTACATACATTTCCTAGTTGGAATACATATCGCACTTTAAATCATAAAGGGGCACAACTCAAAATTTTTCGAAATCGAGTTTTTTTTCATAAACGGGAGATTGCCAAAAAAAAACTTTTGAATAACTGTCTCTTTCGACCGAAAAATAACCATTATACCTGGCCCTTTGCCATACAATTGCTTGTAATGAAAAAAAGTTTTTGGCTCTCCTGAAAATTTTTGAATTTTGAGTTGATTGAGTTTATGATTTAGGGTGCGATATGTACATATGTTACTTACAAAAACGTTTTGCTTATTGTTGAAAAATCAGGTCTAAGGAGTACGCTGGCAGCGCTGCTTATGTTATGCACTCAGTCTGTCTGCTCCTAATGCTCTCTAATACTTATTTAGGCCTTATCTCGCATGGCGGATAAGCCTTTGGAATAAGGTGTGCTCTCAGAGAGAGAGAGAGAGAGAGTACACCTTATGGCCTGGTGACATCAACACTGGAGAATCAGCCTTATTTTAAGCCTTACGCCACACAAATTTGCTACACTTATAATTTTCAGGCCTTATCTCTTAAGCCTTTAAATCTGCTGTTTTAATTCGTAAATAAGGCTTAGATTTTTTGGTGGGTATGTACGCTTCAACGTCATAATATTCCCATACGTTTTATACAATTCATTGCACACAATTGATCGACACACACAAAAAGCCAAAATAAACAAGTTCTTATGTTAACTGATACTTTTTCCACTTATGCCACACACGGAACCGCACAAACACAGAGTATGCACACATGCTCGTACACATCTCACACTCCAATGAGCCATTCATATGCTGAAGATTTTTATTATGATTGGCTATAATGCGTGAGAAGATAAAAAAGAGTTTAAGCACAAGCGATTTACTTTTCAGACGAAATGCATATTTTTTTTTTGGTAAGATAAACACAAAGGAGGCCACAAGATAAATACAAATATAATAAAGAAATAAAAAATTAAATAAAAAATGGAATACAAAAGCAATGGAAACATGCGTTTGCCTTTGCAGCCATTAATTTGCTTTTAAATTGCATTAATTAAAAATTAACAATAACATTAAATAATAACATTTCCAGAGTAATATGGCTTGGTTAAAGGCTTATGATAATCGACTTATGTATGTAAATCAAAAGGGAAATCTGTACAGTCATACATAGTTGTGACCAGGGACGTTACGGTTATAAGAGAAATTGGTTAAAAGTCATATTTAACCTTATCATGAGAAAAAAATTTGTTTGGTCCTTAATAACCATCATAAAAACCAAAAAACCGTTTTGGGCCTGAATAACCGTTATGGCAACCAAAAAACTGTTTTGGGCCTGAATAACCGTTATTCAGATTTTTATTTTTTTTCGTCAGCTATAAAAATCAAGCCTATTTATTTGTCAATATTTCTGAACGATATTGGTATCAAAAGAAAGTTGTTGAGCATTTGATACCAATATTGCTTAAAATATTCCAGGGCGTCCGGGTCCACTTTTCCCCATAACTGCGAACCCGACCTACAAATCTTAACAAATACACCTCTATGTAAAAGCCATTGCGCGACTTGGTTGTATTTACTTGATCGCCTATAACTTTTCCATTTTACCATGGCACACTGGTCAGCCCCCATACACAAAAGTCAAAAACGTTGGTGCTTGAAAAAGAAACTTCTGTCATGCATTTCCGTGGGAAATATATTGAATTTTATGGAAAACCTCCTTCTATACGCAATAGCCACCATTAAATGTTACTTTGGCTCATTTAAAGTCAACACATTTGAAAAAAATTGTTTCTGGAAAAAGTTTGTGTAAATAAGTGTATTATGATTTTTGCGATATTTCAAGTTTGGGTGCTAAAACAAATGCGGATAACTATAGAAACGCAAGAAAAACGTATGTTTCATGATTTAGCGAAATTTAAACAATTTATTTTAGCAAAATACAAGATTAAGAAAACTTGGCTTTTCTGTGAGCGTAATTTTCAAGCATTAGCATTTTCATTCAAAGTTTTAACAATTAAGGACCACTCTGGATCAGGTCTTATAAGCAGATTTGAGTTCTTTCAAGTCTTCTCTTAAGAAGCCTGTTTATACATTTTTCCCTTTTTTCCCTTTTTCTTAAAATATCATATTAAATGTAACTAGTCTATATAAAATATTGTTGCCCTTTTACGATTTTTGTACATATTTACACCGACTGTTTTCGATAAAACTTTATTTTCGATAAAATCTGAGTAATTGGGTTTTGTCCCACTCTCCATACAATTTTTTTTTTTTTTTTTGATACCGCGAAATATCGCGGAATAATTTTTTTTTTATTGTAACTTTTTATTTGACATCGGATTTTTAAAATCTTTGGCAGCTCTATATTTCCTTCTAATGTCCTTTTGACCCAAAGGTGGCCAGGATTTAAGCGTAAGGGAGTCACACGACAACAACATCAATAAAAATTGCAACAACCTTCTTCTCGGAATTATAAAAATATTATTTTGCCAAATAACGGTTTATTGCAACAACATGTACTTATGTATGTATGTACATATGTACATGCATACATACTTCAGTAGATATGCTGCAGCCAGGCATTCAAATATTTTGCTAAACAACATAAACGAGGTAGCACATACATACATACATATCGTCGTTTAAAGTGCATTTTGGCGTAAGAGGTATTTTCATTTTCGCGTAGCGGACATTGGTTGAATTTTACAGGAGAGCAAAAAAACTGTTTCATTTCAAAACCGTTACTTCTTTCTGCGTACAAACTTAAATTTAAATAGTTACGTAGACCAGTTTGTTAGCTAAAACATCAACTTAGTGTAAAAAAAGAAACAAATTGAATTATTAGGACTCTTTTTTTTTCATGTGCGGTTGTGCAATTTTTATTTGGCACAAAAATCACGCACAAACGGTTATGAAATGGCAAAATGTTCAATATAATTCTTCTTTTTAGTATTTTATAAAGAAAAAAAGTAACAAAACTTAAACTTATATTAAATTCAAAGCTAATATTAAAATTTTTAATTAAGAAAACGTAATTTTGTTTACACATTGCTGGAGAAGTCGTAAGGTAAATGTGGTAAATTGTCATAAAAGCTATGACAATCGTAGGGCATCACTCGTTTTAAGTGTTTTAAATGTTGTAATTTTGAGGTGATTTTTGTGTATTGGATTAGGAACATCCGGGTTCTATCTGGTTTATAACTTGACTTGAATGTCTTATAAATTTTCGCATAAGAATCATGGCCTACATGTTTTTATCGTAATGTAATACATTAATTTTTATACACAGCTGTAATAGTACACAGATTTAAATATTTTTATGAAATGTCGTATACAGGTTCCTATCCAGACTGGGACGGTTGAAAATGGGCGAAATCGGACCATGACCACGCCCACTTTTATATATGGGTATTACAAAGGAGCCCAATAAAAACATTTTGTGCGATATCTTCGTCAATTATAAAGATAATTCAATGAAATTTTGTGGCACAAGTACCACGATGGATAGAAAACCATAAACAGAAAAATTTTGGAAAATGGGCGTGGCACCGCCTCTTATTAGACAAAGGAATCTACGAGATTTCGGAGCCCATAACTCGACAAATAATTGAGATATTATGACGAAAATTGGTGGACTTATTTCTACCACTTGCGGTAGTATATGTGCAAAATTTTAGCGAAATCAGTTTATAACCACGCCTACTTTTTAGTAAAAATATTTCTCGAATGCCCTTCAGAAATTTGTAACGTGACATCTCTGTAACTAAAAGTCATAAAGGGATGAAATTTTATAATAACAAGAATATTTATACGTTTCGTCGGATTATTGATACGAATTTTCAAAATGGGCGTGGCTGCGCCCCCTTTATGCGGCACGGGCTTTATATAAATTGCACCGTGTTTCCAGCAAACGTAAAAAAACTATGAAAGCTTATAATATTTGGCTTCACTCGAACTGAGGCTTCCTTTCTTGTTTTGTTTTTTAATTTTTGATACCTTTAGTCATAATTTGGTGGGAAAATTGCAAAGATTGTAGCAAAAAAACGTAGTATCATAGCTTACCAATTAGCAACTTCATTTAATTTGTTTAAAATAATACCTGCTTGATATTTACCTGACATTATTTGTTTAAAATATTTAACTTTTGCTCCCTTTCATATAAATTCGCCATTTAATTTATTTATCTATTAACATATAACTTCGCTGGTATGAATGAACTGAAATCATACGCGGTAATGCTGCCAAATTTTAACAATACCCTTCATAAGCGATTATGCAATTTACTGTTATTATGCGTTTTTGTTGTTAGAATTGCAAAGTTTTGGTATGGATCGATAGAGCTGAGCGTCAGGAACTCAGGGTTGGAAAATCTCATTTTTGGCAAAAATGTCCCTTACTCGAAAATGAAAATACCTCTTACGCAAAAATGCACTTTAAACGACGATATGTACATATGTATGTATGTATGTATGAAGGCGTAAATACACAATGAATGTCGAAGCTGTATCTACGCAATGAATGTCGGTCGATGCTGGACCGTTAGGTTTGAGTGCTCGCCGCGATGACGATTTCTGTGAAAAAAAGAAATGTGCGTTAATATGTCGAAATTGATTTGCTTGTTGTTGGGAGCCACTCGGAGCCACAGCGATGTTGTTGGGAGACAAACGGAGTCACTGGAGCTATTGGCTGGCCATGTATGTTTTGACCTATGAAGTCGTTTTCACATAGTTAAGTCACCTAACCAAGTTTTTCGTCCAAAATATCCTTTTTGTTTCACAAAAAAAAAATCGCCAAAAATAAAATATTTATCGGACCTCTCTGATATTACGCTTAAAGTCTTTGCAATTAAACGGGCAAATTTTTAAAGTAATAAAAATTTCCTGATTTGTACAACTTTTTATGAAAACTTTTATTTGGCGAAAAGCGAACAAGTTCAAGACTACGTATTACCAGCGGTGGTAGAAATGATATCATTTCTAAAATTAATTAAAAATCTTCTGTGTACCTACACAATAATTCAAAAATTAAATGTTTATAAAAACTTGATTTGAAAATCAAAAAATTTTTAAAAAATCGCAAAAAATCCACAAAATTTTGACTTTGACCAGCTTTCGCTCGTTTTTATTAGACCACTACAAGTTGTATGTCGTTAGAAGCGTATTTTAATTGCCTTTCGAACGAGGTACTGCTTGCGTTTATCGCATTTGTAACTCCAGAGAAAATAATTTTTAAATGAAGTGATAACAAAAAAACACAAAATTACCGTTATCTCAAAAACCTAACTATACAAAAAATTAAAAAAAAAATAGTTCCAAGCTCAGCAGGTCAATTCCTATCCTCCCCCATTCCTGTTTTTCTTGTTTTTTTTTTTTGGCTGTAAACTAGCGTTAGTGGTGGGCGTGGATTACAACATATATGTTTTTAATTTTTCTGAAACAGGAGTCGTATAGTGGGACACCAATGTGCCAATTGAGTTTGGTCCCACTCTCCATACAAATGAGACCAGTGTGCATGGATTTTCTTCGTTGATAGCTTATCTTTTTACCAATTGAATGGGGCTTCACGTGAAGGAGTAAACCCGAAGGTAAAAACGTTTGTTTTAATGATCTTGTCTGAAAAAGTTAATTTTTTCTTCAAATTTTCGTAAAAAATTTAAAATTTTCTAATTAACCCATCTATATTTCAGAAACTATAAGACCTAGAGAAAAATGTTATATGAGCCATGTATAGGAGATTTTATTTTCTTTCATTTGGTGTTAATCCAACGTAGATAGCTCAACGTGTTAAAGAGACATACTGGATTAAGTGGAGCCATTGGCCAAATAACGGTAAATTGCCGATATCTTAAAAATGAGCCCAATTTTCGGAATCAACAACCGATTTTACATGTAGATAGGATAGTTGCGTCCAAAGTACAGACAACAAATTTCATTTTGTGATCCAGTGAAATCGCTGATATTATGATTAATTTTCCTACTCTTATCGATTTGCATACATACATACATGCGAAAGATCTCAAATGCTTTTAATCAAATCTTTTAAAAAAAAACCTTCCGGGTATAAATTTCATTGCACTTCAATTTCTATTGCATACATATGAAATAAACAATTTGTTAAATTTTTTTTTTTTGTGTGTGTCTGCACAGAATTCCATAACGAAATTGCACAAATTCTAATAAGAAGTCAAGGCTGTGTGCGATGAGAATGACGCGGACTAAATTGCATATCTTTCAGCAAACAAAACAACAGCAACAACAATGCTCACCATTATTAATTATACATAAAATTTGGCAGCAAAAATCTTTGCCTTTTTTTTGCACAGATTTCTGCTTGTGGGCCTGCAAAGGCGCTAACATAGACAAACTGACGTGCATACATACATATATAAATGCTATAATTTTCATATACTCAGACTAGTGAGTTAGTTTTGGGCCATTACAAAAGTCATCACACAGGCCATATATCAGTCAGATGGTGCACAACCAGGAAGGCATGCTGTGGCAAGGCAGGTATGCAGGAAGAGTCGATGGTGGTGGTGGTGGTGCTGCTGCTTCTGCTTTTGGTGTTAGCACGTTCGTTTTGTCGGAATTTTTAAGCAGCCTGTCAGAAGCCGAACAAACATAAAATATATGTACATGACCACAACAAAACCAAGAAAAACCAACAACAATAACACCAAGAATAACAGCAACAACAGCAATAAAACCAGCAACAATAAATCCTTTAGCGCCTTGTTAAGCTGCAAAGTATGCATTGTTAAGTAAAACAAACAATGCATAAAGAAAAAGAGTCAAAGAAAGAAAAAAATAAAATAAATGAAAGGTCAAAAGGCTATGAGTTCAACATGCTTTTCGAGTGGCAACAACAACAACATCAACAACCAGAGCAACATAAAACTTAAACTAGAGCAAACGAGAAGAAGAAAAAAGCAGAAGAAATAATTTTTTAAATGACGCGTTTAACAAGCCAGTGGCCGGCCCACAGTGGGCTGAAATTGACAAGTAGGGACATAGGACTTCAATTGTATATTTTCATATTCTATGATATTTTGCCATAATTTTTAGTTATATAACTTGTTTTCGTAAAACCTTGTTTTAAGAAGTTATCAGGCTTTTAGTAATAAGTAGATGTACATTAGATGCGTTTATTTGTATGAGATTCTTTAAACCTTCTCAGATCCTCCCTCCGGCCTCAGAATATGAAAATAGGTTGTTGTATAGTAAATAAAATGAAAAAAAAAAAAATAATTTTTGCAAAAACTGAATGGAGCTACACCAAAAACCGTGCAATTTTCAAGAATTTCAAGGTATGCTTAGTTTTATGTATGAAAAAAGTTGAGATTTTGCACAAGATTAAAAATTGATATCTAGTCGTACGTAGAATTAGCCGCTTAAACGAATGGCGTATTCAGTTTTTTGGTACACTACCCAGGGAAGGTAATATCGTGGCCTAAAGTGAACATTTTTTTTCTCTAGAATCTTTAACTTCATGCCCTATATTCTTCCTAATAGCTGAAAATTTTTTTAAATTCAATTTCACAGGAGGCTGTGTAATTTAATTCGGGTTTCAAAAATACATTCAAATCAAAAATCTAGCAATATTTGGATGATCTTTTGAAGTTTAAGTGAAGCAAAGTGGGGTATAATAAGGCTGACATTCCTTAAAAGTTCTAAAATTTTTAACAACTTTGCTCTTGAAGGCGGTTTTTTTGGGTTATTAGTGATTGTTTTATGGGGACGGATAACTCCACAAATGTAAAAGAAATCAGAAAGAAGACCGTGGATGGCGGACCCGGATGGCCTCAAAATATTATTGGGCAATATTGTTATCAAATTAAAGGTGTTCACTAAGGTTTGAATATCAAGCTCATTCTATGCCAATTTCTAAGCAAATTTCCAATATACTGGCCGATAATTGATCTAGGATAACTCCAGAATATTTTAAAGAATAGCAGCGACATTTGACTCTAATTTTAGGTTATATGCATATGGCGAAACGGTTGACACGACAAAATGGAATGGCTTCACACTGAAGTCCTAAAATATTGTTGGTTTCCACATTGTATCCAGCAATGAAAACTGATGCGCAATACTGGCATATGACCCAGTCAGTAATGGAATTCTGATTGAAATTGCAAAAAAACCGAAATTTTCCGAAACACGAAAATTAGTAAAATACATAGTACGTTAGACCTTATGTATAAATAAATAAAATTAATTATGAGGAAACCTGAGGATACTGACCAAACTTGACAAGGGATGACGGAGGATCGTTCCACAATACATCATACTGAGTTAACAGTAAAAAAATCGAAAGAGATGAACAAATTTTTAACTTTTACCCGATGTCACTCAACTAGATTTGGTTCAATCACTACATGTTGTATGTCGTTGGAGACGTATTTTAATCATCTACCGAACGAGGTACTGCTTGTGGTTGTCGCATTTCTCTCTTCAGAGAAAATAATAATATTGCCATAAGACCCAGTCATTAATGGAACTATGGCTGAAATTGTAAACTTTTCCGAGCTTTTCCGAACCACGAGAACTAGTAAAATATATAGTAAATAAGACCTTATATATAAATATATGAGATTAATTTTGAGGAAATGTGAGGAAATTGAGTTAAGGGCAAAATTCTTAATTTTTCCATACATTTTTTTTAATTTGCTATAACTTTTAAATTAAAGACTTTATAAAAAATTATTCAGATATAAAAACCTCATGTAATAAGGTTTAGAATGAAACTCCATAATTATTTTTTTTATTATTAGCTAGCTTTTATTTCATGTCTCTATGTCCACTACCGACCAATTTCAGCCCACTGTGCGGCCTGCTAAGGATAACAAAACCAAAACCAAAAAAAAGCAAAAAAAAAAAAAGAGAAAAATGCACAAGAAAATGTGTTAGAGTTAGCGGCTACAGTGATGAGTTGCTGCTGATACTTTGTTGGTTGTTGTTGTAAGGCATAATATGTTTTATGTATTCTTTGTAAGTAATTGCCTCAAAAAGTTAAGTGGCTTGCGCCTGCTTTGCCCATTATCAATGTCATGTAAAACACAAAAGCTCATTTGGCAAGTTTTTGAGGGGTTTCTCTTTGACTTTTCGTGTGCTTACATACACTTAAATATATATGTATGTACATACTAGCATTTCCCTTTAAAGCTTCTCTTGCCACTAAACATTAAACAGAATATTTAAACGCTTCGATAAGCGATTTTGTTAAAAGAATATGAAAGAAAGAACCTCCTAAATATGAGCGCTGCTGAAAAGTGGCACTCAAGAAAATCTGTGCTTAATTTGCTATATTGAGTGTGAGCGCTATACTCTATTGAGTATATGTGCTTTTTTGTGTGCGCCGTTTTTGCTTTCACTTTTTGACTTAAGCTTTTAGTGTAAGTACGGCCTTGAAGTGATTTTGTTGGTTAATAGCTTGGTGTTTATGTATGTATGTATAAAAGAGCAATAAATATCCTCGCCTTTTAATGCAAATTTTACAGAGAATTAAAAGCAAGATGCTTTTGAAAACAATGGCAGATACATATGTATATATGTATGTATGTATGTACATATCGCCGTTTAAACTTCATAACTGCGTAACCGATACTTGTATCAAAAATTGGAATTGATTTTCTGGGCTTAGCTCTACGACTTCCGAGCTAAAAATGGCAAAGGAAGGAAATATAGAGCTTCCCGATCCGCCATCTTCAGTGTCTTTTTTCGTTCTCACGAACGATATTAGCCGATACCGGTTTGTCTCCAAACCAAATTTGACAAGAGATGACGGAAAATCGTTCCACAATACATCATATTCCTACCCTGTCGGAAAAGCAAGCAACAAAAAAGTAATTCGTATTTGTATTCGTATGCGTATTTATAGCATGTCTCCATATAATGTCGTTCGCTCTTATTTTATCTGCATTCGCTCTCTCAATCGTCGTTCGACCTTGAAACCAGTGCCGAACCCCGCTAATTTCAATACAAAATTCTGAGAGCGAATAATGAAAGAAATACGTGATTCGTTCTCAACATACTCACCAACCCCGGTAATATCGATGCCTTCTCGAATTTTGTATCGAAAATCTATCGAAATCTCACACAGCCGAAAACAAAAACGCAAAAATGAGCGCAAATACCTACATACATATGTACATTGAGGAAAAACCAGAATGCGAAATATCAAACTTTACGACGATCAGCTACGTGAAGACGGGTAATTTCGCGAGATTATTCGTGGAGCCGGACTTTTATATTCGTATATGTATTCACATTCGTATCTTTATTCATTTCACATTATCTAATTGATATTATCCGTATTCGTATTTGTATTCATTTTTATATTATTTCTTTCTTCTTTTTCTTATTTAATTTGTGTCATTCAAAAAGGAATAATTTTCTTATCATTTGTTAAATTAAACAGCGCAAAAAAATGTTTAATTAATTCAGTCGCATTTGCAAGTATAAGCATGTAGAAGTCACGCTCTATCAAGCGTGCGCCTTGAAATATGGTTCTTCATATTCATATGCACACACATATGTATTTATGTATGTAAACCAGTTTTTTTTGCCTTTTTTCCGTCTTGTACGAATATCCCTGCAGCGAAAGAACAAACTAGTCAGCCAACCTACCAGTTAACTGACTAGATAAATTATGGGAGTTGCCCAACTAGATTCATAGGGGAAAAATTGAGATTAGTTGTGAAACAAGAAGTTTTGCCAAAAAAAAGGGTTTTAAATTAAAAACGAATGTATCCGGGGTTTCTTGAGGTTGCAATGAACACGTATGCAGTAAAAGTAAAGCAACTTCTTTATTGTTGTTGTAGTATTCGAACCCTGCGTAGTAGGCCCCTTGTAAATTTAGTTGGTTGCAAATTGTTAGATCATTAAATCAGGTGAATACCACAAATATAACATAGTTTGAGATGCTATTATAGCCATGTATATTAGATACTACTTCAGCCATAGAAAAAAGTACATGATATGTTTGTATAAAGTCAGAAAATCATCAATATAAATGGCAAGCTTAGAATGGTCAACGTGTTACTTATTCACAATGTTAATGTTAATTTTCCTAAATATTTAATATGCAAGATCACAATCTAATATGCCTGAATTCTTTAATTTAAATATCATACTCTAATAACTAAATAAATGTATTAGAAACTTTATTTAGCAATTTTTATTTTCATTGGAGTAGCATCTAAAACTAGTCAGTCAACTGGTATAGTTCTGATATCTACACTGACTAGTCAGTCAAGTGGTATGATGCTGGTGTGGATACTGACTAGTCAGTCAAGTGGTATGACTCTGGTGTGGATACTGACAATTGCCATTTCCTAGGTCATCACCGTTTAAAAATACCAGTTGCTAATATGGAAAAAAGATAGATGGCTGGCTAGTTGAGCTGTATGGCCAACTAGTTGTCAATTAGTTTACAACTAGTTGATTTCGCTGCAGGGATTATATGGATATATGTACGTAAGTTTTTAATACATACTCAATACTAGGAGCATCATAAATGCAGAAAAGTGACTATGGAAAGATGTTTCAAAAGGGTCTGGCAAGTGATATTGCATGACACACTTAATAGATACACTTAATATTTCTACAAGCATTCCTTTCAAAATCGTTGAAATTAATAACAAAAAGCCTCGCTATTAATCATAAGTTGATAACTAATTTTGGAAAGGAATTTTGGTATACAAAAGTTCTACGTAAACACAGACAATAACACGAGTAAAAGTCTACAAATAATACAAGCTACAAGAATGAAGGTGAAGCCAGTGAATTTTATGAATTTTAGAGCAAACACAATTAGGGGATTCACAACCTGTCATATTGCGTCATATCGTCATAATATTTTGTTGTTGTATTCTACGCTATATGTGTACTAAATAAATACAACTCTGCACGATATGTTTTTGGGTCATCGTATTTGATCAGCTGTTTTTGTTTACTTCTTCACAGGGCTTCGGAAAAGTCTTTTATAACTATTTCCGTGCAATATTTTAATAAGACATATGACTTTATGACACTTTGTGAATCACCTAAATTTGTTTATATGGAAATATAATGAACAAAAATAACATTGTACATAGCTGTATAATTACTTATGCTTTGTGTATTATACATACATATTTCGATTTCCATTTTCATTTCCATTGAAATTACTTTGTACACTTTTCTTAAAATACTCGTACAAGTTTAATGAGCACTTGTACGCTTGTAAATTGTATGTACATAAATTAGCATACGATTTTTTTGGAGAGTAATTTAGCGTGAAAAATTATGGAGTATACACTGTGACAATGACTTTAAACAGTAAGAAGGCTAGTTATCGTTTTGACACCCTTTTAAGATAGAGTTTGAAACATATGAGATTTTGTAGGTCGCCACAGAGGTCTCCAAAGACAAAATCTATGCGCAAAGAACCTAAAAGACAGCAAGAACTTACAATGTCTCTTGGATAAAAAGATAAAAAGCATTCGCAGTGAAAATAATTTTTCTGCCAAAAACTTTTTGTAAAATTTTTTTTCCTTCTTTTCTATTGCCATAATTCCACTAACAATTCAACAATTAAAAACTAAAGCAATATTTTGCTTATACACAAACAACTAAATAAATAATTTTCGACAGTTGTAGTAATATTATACTTAACTATCTTTTTTAACTAGCTTCTAACAAAACAAAGTGCCTACTTATACACATCCATATACCTTAGACAAATGGCTATATGTGCAACAGTGTATAGGTTAGTTTTATTAAAACTTACGGTTGTTTTAATAGGAATATATGCTTTTGTGTTTCATTTTTATTAATATAAACTATATAAATACAAATTTTTTTAATAACCACATTTTAACTAGAAAAATTTAAAAAAAAAATATATTTCCTTCATAGAAAGTGGCTATATGTGCAAAATTTTCTTTACATCATTTTATATAAATTTATGTAAATTTAAGAAAAGTATGTATTAAATTAATATGAAATAGTGCTTCCCCTGTTGTGTTCTACCAGTCTTAGTCTCCGGTGTATTGAACTGGCCAAGTTTTTAAGGGCAGATAAGTAAATTTTTCCCATTTCGTGGCAATGGATGGTTTCAAGTCCATAAATGTGTTATATTGGTTTGTTAGAGCGAAAATTATGGCTGATATTATACCCCAAAGGTCCTTCATCAGGTTAAAGCCTGGTCTGAAGGCTGGCCATTGCATTAAAGGCATACTGTCCGATTCAAAAAAAGTTTCGTTGCCCGTGCGACTTGAACGGGCACATTCAGCCTCATCGTGAACTTCATGTGAACAAAATGTTCCCAAAAATTACAAAGCAAAACAAAAACAAAATGTGAAAAATTGTTATTGTTTTGCTTTATATTTTTCGAGGGAAATTTTTCACATGAAGTTCATGATAGAGCTGATTATCCTGCTCATAAATCCAACCGTGACCATGGTAGACCTCTTCAAATGGAATCATTTCAGTATACAGTAACTCTATATATGATTATCTCCACATTCGGCTCGCTAAGAAGTATATGTGGGACTTGCCTGAAGCACTTAAGGCAGCCTATAACATAAAGGTGCCACCACCATGGATTCGTTCGAAGTAAGTCTATGGTGGATGTCGCGTATCCGTCCAATATTTGTGGTAAATGTCTGGACCATTAAGATTAAACTTCTTTTTGTCATTACAAATTACATTTTCAAATTCTATGTCCCAAAATTGGTATTTTTATAAAAGGCGATTCGGACATTTTTGTGGTGCTTAGTTAGACGAGGTTTAGATGGCTTTGATTGATATTGAAGCTGCAAGTCGTGGGTCAGAATTTGTTGGAAACGCTACCTGGTAACATTAAGATTTAATTCGGTTTTAATTTTGATGCATGTCCTGTGTAACTAATGGCCGAATTCGGCGTTTAGTTCGCTCGACAATGATAGTTTTTGGACCGGTCCATCTGCAAATTGCATAGTCCAGGCAACTTTTCGAAAAATTTGAAATTGTGGTACGGTGTCGGTTTGTAGCATATGCTATATGACCGATTCTCATTCCGCCTTCATGCATTCCCCTGATCCTATCCTGCTCCGCAATAGAAATATCTGTTCCCCGCGCGATTATTAACTAATAAATAATAGTTTCAATTTAAAATGTGAGACGTATTGGGTTTTATGTCGACAAAATGCGTTATTTTTCAGTTACAGGCACTTGGATAGCTACGACTCCGTCGTCAAAGTCATTTCAGAGCAATAAAGCATTATGCACATATAGCTATTTTCTATTGAACTCTCGACACTTTCCAGTAAGCTAAGGATATTGTATAACAAATTTGGTGTAAAGTAGAACTAAATGGGTGGAACATATGCACAACACTTTGATGAACCAAATTGCATACTCAGAAGCGAGAAATGGTCATTCCAATCTAAAAGAAAAGAGATATATCTTTTGCACATATAGCCATTTGTCTAAGGTACATATTTGTATCTGTGTGTTTCCTTTAATAGTCTTATTAATTTTATGACAAAACTTCAATTCTTACTCACTTTGCATACGCTCCAGCGCACTTCAAATAGTACGAGGAGAACACTTAACTTCCAAAAGAATGAAATGAATGAAAGATGTTGTTGGCAGCAGAGTAGCAAGAAACCGTTGCTTTGTTGTTGTTGTTGTTTGCTGATGAGTATGCGGCTGTAGTTGTTAGTTGTTGTTTCTTTGTAATTTGTAGTTATACAAGTGCCATTAAATATAATGGTTAAGCATAAATCTTTTTATTTGTTTGTTTTTGAAAGTGTGCTTGTTTTTGTTTTTTGTTTTTTTTTTTTGTTTTTGAAAGTGTTTTTGTTTTTTATTTTTTTTAAGTGTTTTTGTTTTATTGTTTTCGTTTTTTTTTTATTATTATAACTTTATTTATGCTTCTTTGCTTTATTTATTTTATACTTAATTTTTTCTTTTACTTTTCTCTGCTTTTGCTTGAGCTTGAAATTTTTTATTTGTTTTTTGAGTGAGCCAAGCGAGAAGGAAAACTTATCTTTGCGGCGTTTAATTTTATGGAAATTTTTTTATTTATGAGTTTTTTTTTGCAATTTTTTTAAATGAAAATTGTTGCAAGTTTTTGTTTATCAAAGCTCCTTAAAGGCGAAAGATTTGTAATGAGTATCTTTTCGCTTTGCTACACACATTCGTTGGTCAGTGGGTAATCGCAAATTTTGCTGGCGACACAAATTTATGTAGATTTGGTCTGGAAATTGGTCAGAAAACTTTTCTAAAGAAGCGAAAATTTAAATTACATTTATTTATTATTGTTTTAAATTTTATTTTACGGTTTTTTTGTTTGGTTTTATTTATTTTATTTTCAAGCTCCCATTTAATACCTTGGACTGTATTAAATAAATTTTGGTTTGCTCATAAATATACTTTAATGTATTCGCTTAGTTTAAACTTTTTAAAAACCAATTACATATTATTAAATTTCTTTTTCACCTGTGTTCGCCTAAATTTTTGCAACAAAATGTGTTAATGTTTTGATTTATTTTCATAGATTTTCTCTCTTTACAGGCAACCTTCCTTTTATGGCTTTACCTACGAGCAATTTCATAACAGCGAAACGCACACGCTCAATGCAAATAAATTAAAAATCTTAATCGTATGATGAAATTAGCTTTTTCGCTAGCTTATGCTCACTTAAACAAGGTCAATGCAACGCACAATGTGTTTATATCCTTTTAAGTAATATGTATACTCGCGGCACTCACATATGAGCATAGGATTTACCTCCAGAAGTAATAAGCTTGATTACATTGTTTAGTGTTATTTATATTCCTTTGCAAACACCGATGTTTTTGTTCATGTTGTTTTGATTACACTAAATTCGGTTATTTGTTTTTATTTAAATTTTTTCTCAAAACGATTTTCAGATTCTTCGTAACTAATCTGGGGAGTAGTTCACAGAACAAAAGAATTAGTCGAGCTTTCATTTGTTTTAAATGGGGACTGTTTCAGTTAACTAAAAAAAGGAAACTAGGTTCTGTCCTAAATGTTTTTATGTGCATATAATGATGTTTTTTTTTTTTTTTTTTTAATGCACTCAATTATTTTAGAGGACCTTTCATCAAAACCTTCGTATTCGAAGGATAGGCAAAATTGATGAAATATTCACTAGTGTTGTTTAGAAATCGTTCTTTCAATCCTGATTTCAAGAGTTAGTAATAAAACTCTGCGATAGCATCAGGGTCACTGTCTAGAGGCTAAACCATGCTAATTCAAGATTAAAGACCTACATATCTGTATATATCGACGGCTGAGAATAAGATCGCCCTATTTCAAAAATTGTTTGAATAACGTCCTATTTCAAATTTTGCTTCAAAAAGCCCTATTTCAGAATTTGTTTCAATAACGACCTATTTCAGACTATTATTCAACAAACGCCCTATTTCAGAGAAATATATATGGAATTTTCTCTGAAATAGAGCGTTTTTGAAGCAAAATCTGAAATAGGACGATATTCAAACAATTTTTGAAATAGGGCGTTGTTGAAGCAATTTTTTAAATAGGGCGATCTTATACTCAGCCGTTGATATAAGGATGAATGTTTGTTTGTTTGTTTGTCCCCTATACCGGACCGATTATATTCAAATTTTGACACTATGGTCACCTTATATTCGATTAGGATTTAGTCCACATTTAACTTCGGTATCTGAACCCCAGATATAGGCCAATATATGAACCCCGATGACCCCGAAATATTTTTGAACATTAGCTGTTTTCCTGGAAAGAGTTTTAGTGCTTTCTTTTGCAAGAAAGTTCGAAAAAAAAATACTAGCTAGATTAGCAAATAACATGAAAAGCAACAACCAAAAACTAAGCTATTGTAATTGGTTAAGCGAGTTGATTTGAAAGTGCTTAGCATTTTGACGACCTGAACAGCAGTGTTGCAAAGTAAAAGAAAAAAGCTATTCTGAATAGCACTTGAAAGTGCATAATTAAATACTTAGTTTATTTGGCTTAACATTCTTCTTGGTTGGCTATATGAAAATATATCGTCGCTTCCAAACAAAACTGTACTAAGTCTGAAAACTGTGTTTTGTAGGAGAAGCTCTTAAGGTTTACACTCGATATGAAACTTCGGTTGTATGCTAAGTATATTTTCACTTGTAACTTCTGTTTGGATTGGACGATCAACATCAAAACTCGACAATACCTATCAAAGTCAGGATACGCTTTATATAAAACCGTAAGAAAAAATAAAAATTTTCTACGTGGTTTTTCATGGCAAGCTCTCAAAGTTTTTATTCTGTAAAAATCTCGAATTGTATTATATGTACACTTTTGCTCATAACTTTTGATTGGATTGTCCGAGTGATGCCAAAATTAGAAAGCATCTAAATTAAGACACGCTCTACTTGAAAACGCCAAAAACGGGAAAATGTACTAAGTCGACTTAGTACAGTATGGTTTGGAAGCGTCGATATGTTTCTATTTACGTATTTTATGCAAAATTTATTATTGTTTAGAAAGTTGAAGCGTTTTTTTTCAAGGTCGCTATGAAAGAAAACCCACCATTGTTGGTATCAAATTAAAGGTTCCAATCAGAGCTTCAAAAGAGCGTTCATGCCATTCTAACTTTTCAGTTCTAACATTTCGATACCTAAACCCAGATGGCCATGGATAGTTATCCATAGGGAACGGGAGAGGGATAGTGAGAGTAGTATAAGGCGAGAAAGGGATAGCAGGAACGGGGATGTAGAGTGGTAGTGAGACTGACAGGGAAGGGAGTGGCATAGTACGATTTGTCGCAGCGAAGTGCAACGGGTATTTGCTAGTAACTACATATATATTAAAGAACCTCCTCCTGCTTTCTAAAGTGCCTTTTCGAGTTTGCAAATTTTTGACTGAGCGATTTTTCGCAACAGAGGAAAAAGGGTTAAAATTTGAAGTTGAACCTACATATGTACGTAAGTATCTACAATGTTCAGTTTGTAGCAATAAAATTAAACTAGGTTTAATTTTGTAGAACATTTTATTCGATTAGCTCCCCCCCAAGCCATCAAATATAGGATTCACTAACGTTTGAAAAAGTTCACTATGATCGGAGAAAAAATAAAAAAATATTGATTAAAGTTGATGGGAAAAATTTAAATCCAATTATAACAATTATTTTTGATCGTAAAAATAAAAATCATAAAATATCGATCAAGTTTCATCGGAAAAATTTAAATCCAATAATAAAAATTATTTTTGATCGAAAAAAATAAAAATCGTAAATAATGGTTATTTAAAAATTTTAAAAGTAAAAATCTTTAGAATAAAGATGAGCTCATATTTGGATAGAATGTGCTAAAAACATTGTATCGGCATACTTGCATTTTATTGTTAACGAAGTTTTCATAATGATTTTTTCATCCGAAGAAATGAAAATAACGATTAAAATCGGTCCCTGGTTTTGACTGCTTTTTAGAGAAGAACTAGGAAAGTAGCATTTGTGCGGACGTTGGAGGGTTAAAATATTCTAGAAAAATTTTCGCCATGAAATTCCACTAGAAGTATGCTCAGACAAAATTTCCATGCAATGAACGTAAGAGATTACAGAAAATAAAGAAAAGTGTATGACGCCTTGAAATATGCAACAAATTTTATGTGGTTTAACATTATTTGGTATGTTAGTGTCTAGCGCGAAATTATTATTTTTAATTTTAATTTTTATACTTTGGAATAAGCGGATTGATGGTTTGATTTAGTTACTCCATTTTAGCGCTTTATGACCAATTTTTTGAGGAAAATTTTATCTGAAAGACTACATATTTAATTTAAAGACATTCACCCGTATTGGGAGTGTCGATTGTGATAGATAATCGATTACACTGCTCTACAGCCAAAAAATACTCTGAACGCGACCATCCTATTTATATGTAAAATCGGTCGCTGATTCCGAAAATCGGGCTCATTTTTAATTCTATGGGAAGGTTTTTGAGATATCGGCAATTTACCGTTATTTGGCCAATGGCTCCACTTAATCCTGTATACCTCTTTAACGCAGTGAGCTATCTTCCTTGGAGTGACACTCAACGAAAGAAAATTAAATTTCCTTTTCATCCCTGCTACAACATTTTTCTGTAACTCTTATAGTTTCTGAAATATTGACGATTCAATTTGAATTTTTTCGATTTTTTACGATAAAGTAAATAGTAAGTAAATACATCCAAGTCGCGCAATGCCTCTGCACGGGTATATTCTATGCATGTTATACCAATACCTACACATCTGCAGTAGCAGCACATTGGCAGCGTAGTAGATAAAAGCCCATTTACGGGTATAACATGCATAGAATATACCCGTGCAGAGGCATTGCGCGAGTTGGATGTATTTACTTGATCGCCTATAACTTTTCCATTTTACCATGGATGTTCTTCGTTGATAGCTTATATTTTTCCCAATAGAATGGAGCTTCATGCAAAGGAGTAAAACCGAAGGTGAAGACATTGGTTTAAAAGATATTGCCTGACAAATTCAATTTTTTCTTCAAAAAATTGTAAAAAATCGAAAAAATTCAAATTGAATCGTCAATATTTCAGAAACTATAAGAGTTACAGAAAAATGTTGTAGCAGGGATGAAAAGGAAATTTAATTTTCTTTCGTTGAGTGTCACTCCAAGGAAGATAGCTCACTGCGTTAAAGAGGTATACAGGATTAAGTGGAGCCAGTGGCCAAATAACGGTAAATTGCCGATATCTCAAAAACCTTCCCATAGAATTAAAAATGAGCCCGATTTTCGGAATCAGCGACCGATTTTACATATAGATAGGATGGTCACGTCCAAAGTACAGACAAAAAATTTCATTTTGTGATCCAGTGTTATTGATCGACCAAAGAGCATGTAAATATAATGCTCCTTGATCGATCAACAGTCGATTATCTATCACACTCGACACTCGCAATAGGGGTGTTAAATACTTGTATATTCACAAAACACTTGTCTTCACTTCTATTTTGGCGTTCAAGCAAAAAAAAACCAAGAACAACGGCGTTTCTATATCCCTTTTGTCACTAAACAGCCAGCTCTTTAGCTTCGCTCAATTTTTTTTTTTTTTTTAATTCAATTAAATTGTCGATCTGCAAATTAATTAATACTAGCCGCAAAGCAAAAAAAAAATACCGCGACAAACACACACAAACTCGTTAAACATCCGTTGACGATCAATTGATGCCACAGACAGCAAGTCGCACACGATTGACAGTGACACTGACAACAACATCAAATGTTGACGATGACGACGTAGACAAACACAACGACGTTGTTGACAAAAAATAATACAACAAGCACGCGTTATTTTTTTTTTTTTGCGACCATTCAATTTGCTTAGAGTTTTAGAACGTATGTAATTTCGTCGTGCTAGCGCGCCGTGTTCATTCCGCCCACATTGAATTGACTTTACGTACTGAAAATGCTGTTAGCCATGAAGCTGTTGATAAACGCAAACAAGCAAGCACAAGAACAGGCGCAACCAAACGGCCAGTGAAAGCAAAAGCAAAAGAAGCACAACATAAAAACGGGCATACATACATACAAACAACAGACATGATACATACAAATAAACATCGCACAAACCAATGAAGTTAACCATCAAATCAAGGCAACCAACTAAACAACCAACGTGGTGCACAACCGCCAAGCAAACGTTCAACGCGTTCTTTACATTAACCAGCGCTCTGTGAGATCAGCAACATTTAATGCCAGCGCGGTTGCATGTTGCAGCAACATATGTTGTCGAACTTCACTGCTAACGTTGCTGCCACAAAGTGCCTTTGGATGTGCGCTATTCTTAGCTGCACTCAATTTCATTATCATATTTCATTTGTTTGAGAGCGATTTCCTTTTGTTTTGTTTTGTTCGTTGCTGCTACGTTTCTGTTGTTGAGAGCGACTTTAGTGGGTAGTTAACAGCGCGCTGTTATAACTTTATGTTATAGAACTCTGTTATTGAATATACATAGGTATGTATAAATTCTGAATCACTAAGATGGCTCTAATACTTTTTATCACTTTCTTCCGAGTCTCGAGGTATAGGCCAAAACGTGGACATGGATGACCTCGGCATTTTTCTGAACATTATTGGTATCAAATATGTTGAACAGGACTTTTAGATAGTAGAGCTGTACCCATTATGATTTGAGTTCCCAGATACGGGAGGGTGGACCCGGATGATCCCGGAAGGTTTCTGAGCGATACTGATACAAATGAAATGCGCATAGTAGGGCTTTTACATAGCGCTGTGCTCATTATGATTTCTAGGTCGGGTCCCCAGATATGGATTAAAGTGTGGACCCGGATGACCCCGGAATATTTTTGAGGGATATTGCTATCAAATAAATGGCGGAAATCAGGGATTTTACATGGAGCTATATTCTTTATGATTCTTGGGCCAGATCCTGGACTCGGCGGAAAGGGAAGGGAAAAAGGAGGAGAGAAATTGGAAAAAGGAAAAAGGCAACGGGGTGGGAAAGGATAATGAGAATAGGGAAGGGAAAGGAAAAGGAAAAGGAAAAAGAAAAGGAAACGGAAAAGGAAAAGGAAAAGGAAAAGGAAAAAGAAAAGGAAAAGGAAAATGAAAAGGAAAAGGAAAAGGAGAAGGAAAAGGAAAAGGAAAAGGAGAAGGAAAAGGAAAAGGAAAAGGAAAAGGAAAAGGAAAAGGAAAAGGAAAAGGAAAATTAAAAGGAAAAGGAAAATTAAAAGGAAAAGGAAAAGGAAAAGGAAAAGGAAAAGGAAAGGGAAAAGGAAAAGGAAAAGGAAAATGAAAAGGAAAATGAAAAGGAAAAGGAAAAGGAAAAGGAAGAGGAAAAGGGAAAGGAAAAGGAAAAGGAAAAGGAAAAGGAATAGGAAAAGGAAAAGGAAAATAGGAAAGGAAAAGGGACGGAAAAGGAGAGGTAAAATGAGACGAAGATGGAATGGGAGAGGCAACTAGAGGGAGTAGTAGAGGAAAAGAGAGGAGAATTAGGATGAAAAGGACACATAAGCGATACGTATGGGAAAGCGATAGAAAATGGTTCCATTTCCTTCCACAACTTCTATTTATAAACATTTTATTTGACTTTTGTGGAGGTCTGCGAAAAAAATTGCAGCTGGATAAAAGCTGGGTCATCCAGGTTGGTATTTTCACTGAAATATAAAGTATTATTTTACTTGACTTTTATCACAAAACTACCACGCCCATTTATGTACTTGTATTGATTTATCGCCTATGAAAAATAAACACTTCAAAAAAAAAAACAAAGGACTGGATGGTGTTGTTCTAATATAACATATGCTGCGAGCTTTCCGTTAAATCAATGCATAAGTAAAAATCTCTCATATAAAAACGCTTATCACTTGCGAAACAAAAACAGAAAGCAGCTACTTACTTTAGACAGCTGACAGCAAACAGCTACATCTACACATGCCCAGCCATGCAAGAGTCCATGAAAACCATGAGCAAAGCTTAAAAGCACATATTCAAGTATACAAATATTTACATATGAATATTTATATAGTGTGTGCACTAGATGAAACACAAATAAAAGTGAAAAGCGACAAAAGCATCTCTATACACATTAAAGATTGTGGGTCGGTCTGTTTGCCTCTATCTCCGCTGTACGTGTGCGTAGAAAAACTAACACGAGTAGGAAAACGAATTTCCGACCTACGACAACGGATGCGACTCTTATGCAAGTACATGCACAAGCAAAAGAGACACAAACAAAATCGGAAAACACACACATAAACAGATAACACACCCTGCAGGAAACTCAATAACTAGTGAGCAAAAGTTCTAGTTCCGAACTAGCGAAAAGGTGTCAAAACTGAACTAGATCAATTGTAGTTAGACCCTCACCAGTTCAGAAGGAGCGAATTATAAGACACACTTTGATTTGTACGCAATTTCGAAGTGAAAAAAATGTTATGAAAATTTTTCGTTCGTTCAATTGCAGTCGGCTTTGCATATTTCTGCAATTCTGAGATTGTTAGTGAAGCCATTTATATAAAGAGTTTTCTATTTGCACCTTGTATGAAATGAAATGTTCCCCTAATTATGCTTTTCCAATTCCTCAGGCTTGTTTTATTTTTTTTTATTTTATTACTTTTTAAAAGATTTTGAAAATTTTTATTAAATAAAACATATTTTTTTTTTAACTAATATTTTTTTATTTTTTTATTTAATAAAACTTTACAACAATATTAGTTAAAAAAAATATATATATATCATCCGCATCGACACCGACAGGTTTCGAAACCGCGCTCGCCAGATTGATTGTCACACGCGTTAGCCAGTAGGCCATCGCGCCACTTGCATATAGTGTGTCAAATGCTGCAATTAAGCGGCAGATGTAAAATTGTAGAATTTGTTGGCACTTGTAGCTAGTTCAGAACTATCGAAATTGTGCCAATAAACGAACTAGTGAAAACTGTAGAATTTAGTACTAGTTCGGAACTATCGAAAATGTAGTGCAGGGAGTGACAATTCAGTCCGCCTATTGCGTCGCCGTGTTAAATTCGAAAGTTGATAACATGCAAAAGAGATTTAGCTCGCACTAGTAGTGGCGAAAAATGCACTAGAAGCGACCTAGTTCGGAACTAGAGATTTTCCCTACAGGATACGCACAAACATACAGCACAAGTACACACAAACACAAATGTTAGTTAAGCTAACAGCGTGATGCGACAAGGAAAATTGTCATGTGCAAACGTGTTGTCGTCAAAATTCGACTGTCAGCAAATAGAAACAAAAACACAGACAACAAAAATTGGCTGAGAAGAAAAACTAGTGGGAGGTGGATGAAGTGCGGAGGCAATAGAAAATATTGGGCAACAGAAAGTGTTGATGCCGTTTAACCCACTAAAAATGAAAGTGAGAGTTAAAGGAATAAAAGGAAAAAAAATCAAAACTAAAACAACAACAACAAAAAAACCGATATGAAAGCAAAATGCAACGTAGCAAATTAATTTGTAGAATGAATGCATGTATGATGGCAGCTGGGAGTGATGGAGTGCTATTGAGCTGCTGATGAGGAAGGAAGCAAAGCTAATAATGAATTTGTTATTTAGCTGGTTAAACTTGTGTATGTATATTTTGCTGCTACTGCATCTTCTTCTTCTTCTTCTTCTTCTTCTTCTCCTTCTTCTTCTTCGTCTTTCTTCTTCTTCTTCTTCTTCTAATTTATTTATGCTTTTGTTGTTGTGATGCAGCATTATCATAAGTAGAAGCTCATTATGAAGTATATTTGACACAGTGCTCTAGTTTCGATGTTTTTTTGAGCGATGTTTTAAGCATTTTCGCTGCGCATGTCTAATAGTTTGTATGTAGTTAATGTTTATTCGCTCTGCTCGGCTTTGAAGCTCTCCTTCACGTGCTACTGTTAAGTCAGCTGATTCTGTTGCTGTAAAATTGCAGGTGCGAAATGTTTTGGAAATATGTTTTTTTCATATTAGAAATTAATTCTTACATAATTATGTAATTATGTATGTATGTATGTATGTGTGTATGTATGCAGGGCACATGTGTTTATATAGCACCGTGCCACATATTACAATGAGACATATCAGATTTTTATTTCCTTCGATTTTATAGGTTATATTAATAAAAAAAAAGTTAGTTTGAGGATACATCGAGGTATTGAAATTGTCCGTTACATTTAAATGCTCCACCGAAATCTCAAATACCTACTCTTCTTTTATTTTAAGTCTTCAAATCATGAGTTAAAAGCAGCCTTTTGCGAGGCAGCAGTAATTTTACTATTGTGTGCATACATACATATGTACAAATGCTAATCTAAAGAAATAGCTTTTCTTGCCCTTGTAGCTAAACTATGTCAATAGTGGAGAGGGAGTAGCATGCTATTTTGTCATCACACACAATTTCCACGAAGCAATGAAACCGACAGCATTGACAAATGGATATGACAAATTACCTACTCATGGGTTAACCCTGAAGTTGGCAGTCAGTACGTGCATTACTTCGTTGTTTACTTTTCGGTGCATGCGTTGCGTTGCATTGATACCGTGAGTGTGCCACAAATCAGTAAACATCGTCAATGCACATACTATGTACATGTATGGATGTACATATGGGCTAATCCTGAAAACGTCAACCAAGAGCATGAAATTAAAAATGGTCCGAACTTTTTTTTTGGTATTTGTTAGTAAAGATAATATATGTATATGTTAGAAAAACATAAGAATTTTCTATTCGTTCTTAAACTCAGGCTGAGAAAAATCGCCAAAAAAATAATTTTCACTAAGGCTTTTTATTAGCAAAGTATCATTTTATTTCTTCGCGGGTTTAGTTTATTGAAAAGAGAGTTATATTATGTTACATGCTCTAATCATTCTACTTAGAACGTAATTTAATGTAAGAGTATAAAATTTGCGAAGCTAGTAAGAATAAAGGAGTTTTTTACTTTAAAGTTTCGCTTATCCTTTTGTCGCGTGCGTTACCAAAAATCTTTATAAATAGTTATTAAACCTAGGAAACCGCGTGAAATAAAAGAAATTTTCAGTGGCAAAGTAAGCTTGTGTACCTTTTTCCCAAAATAAAATCAGTGTTGTCCGAAAGCTAAATGTTACAACTTTATGTGTGTTTTAAATTTGTCGCGTGCGTTACCGTAAGTGCAAAAATTCAATCTATCTATCTATATAAAAATGAATCACTATTTCCTTGGTCATCGCATCACGCCTGAACGGTTGGAAAGTTTTCGATAATTCTTTTTTGTTGTGTTTAGTATTGTCTGGAAAAGGTTCTATTGCA
The DNA here is from genome assembly GCA_960531455.1 of Urophora cardui. Taxonomy (NCBI): domain Eukaryota; kingdom Metazoa; phylum Arthropoda; class Insecta; order Diptera; family Tephritidae; genus Urophora; species Urophora cardui. The sequence goes on from OY482674.1 coordinate 15,299,415, forward strand.
AAATAATTTCAAAAAAGTTAAAAGGGCGTGGCACTTCCCATACAAACAAAACGTGTCATACTATATACGTATTTCTGAAAATATTCTTTGCAAGGCTTAGAACTTGGGATGATATACTAACGTGATGCCAAGCTCACAAATAGAGATGAGCGTTATTACAAAAAGGGGCGTGGCACCTCCCATATACCCCAAATTTTTTATACTCAATATCTCTGGAAGTGTTCATGGTTGGACACTGGGAATTTGTACAGAGATAAACAATATCAATACCATACTTACGAAAGAAAATTGGAGCTATTGGAAAAGGGGGCGTGGCATCTCCGATACAAACTTAGTTTTTCATGCTGAATATCTCTAGAAGTGTTCATGGTAGGACCCTGGAAATTTGTAGGGACATAAAATATATCAAATGGGAGCTATTGGAAATGGGCGTGGCATCTCCGATACAAACTTTATCTCTCTAAGTTATGGAAAAGTGTTCAAAACATTATCGGAATTAAAAGTTTGTGTTGGTTTTCATACATCGATGGCGACTTTATTGAGGTTGCTCGAACAGCTTATTCGCCGAAGAAAAAATTAAGGTACAACGTACCTAGTTTTAAGTTATTTTTTACTTATCCTATCAAAATACTATAAATGTACTTTTTTATTCATTTTTTGCTAAAAATTCATTAAAAATGAGAATTAAAAAAAAATTTTGTTTTATATTTTTTTCATTGTGAAATTTTGTCGCGTGCGTTACTGTCGCGTGAGTAATACTATTATAGTCCATAAACAAAATTAGAGAAATATTTTTAAAATTTCGTAAATCTACGAACCTAAGGTACTCTTCGAACTTCATTTCCTCATTTTTAGTAAACATAAATTCGCTAAATTTTGCATACTTCCAGACGCATTAAAAAATAACTTCTATTTTTTGTCGCTTGCGTTACCACTATATATTTGCCTGTATATCAGAACTTAACTGTTACTCCAGCTTAAATTTTCTCGTGAATGTAGTACTCTGGTAGTGCTTTGCATTAGATAAAATAAACATGTAATCCTCTCGTTGTTTCTCTCCTTTATCATTGATTATATGCGTACGAATGTCGCGTGCGTTACCCAGGATTAGCCCATATGTATATACATATGTACATATAATCATACTGAAATGAATCAATAGATATAGCAATCGTACGCGCTTAATTTTGAATCTTGAAGCGAAATTGCTATTGGCTTTTTTGGAGCACAACAAGCATTGGCGCTGTTATTGTGAGCTTTCAAATGTGATGACTGAGGTCATATTTCAAAAACGTCACCGGATTGCGTGGCTAAGGATACATACATATGTACATAGTAAATACATATACCTACATGAGCAATTCTTTGTAGGTAGATATGTACAAAACAATAGAAATTTACTCAGATGAAAAAAAAAAAAACAAATAGCAAAAAACAAATGCAAACAAAAGTTTCGAGAAAATGCTTGCGTAAACGCTAGTCATCATCAAACATCGTCAACTATCATCAATCACAATCACAATAATCGTCTGATATCATCAATTAATACCATAAGTTATCGCCAATCATCATTAATCGAAATCAATTATACTCAATTATTTCAATCATTATCATAAATTACTTCAATCATTATCACAAATTACCTTAATCATCATACAAGTCATCATCATCAATGAACAGCAACAATCATAACCATCAATCACCAGCAGTAATCCGAATCTTCAATCATCGCCAACGATCATAATCACCAATCGTTGTCATCATAATCATAGCCATGACATCAATTATAGTAATCAATCATCATCACCAATCGTCAAAAATAGTATTCA